>WHUX01000034.1:0-414519 GCA_015179025.1 Terfezia claveryi | reverse complement strand
TCGTCAAGGGTTGTAGCTTCCGGGAGGCTGACCATGGCCTGCTGGATTTCATCATTTAGCCCTTCCTGGAATTGCTCCAGTTTGGACTGGTCATTCCATCGGACCTCCGCTGCCAGTCTCGAGAATTCTGCCACATAAGTGGACAGATCGGTGTTTTTCTGCCTGAGGGCTCGGAGGGCCCTACTGGCAGTGCCAACGGCATCGGGGTCCCCGAACGCCCTATCCAGGATTATGAAAAGGGCCGAGATATCATCAAGCTTGATTCTGGTTTCGAGGACATATGGCTGGATCTGGTTACAAGCTTTCCCCTCCAGCAAGGCGAAAACGTATGCCAGTCGATGTTGTTCGGATGGGAACCTGGCAGAATCCCCGTTCAGCTTGAGATTGACAGCATTTTTCTATGCTCGTAGGCGAACCCGGTCCCCATTGAACTTGGGGGGTGTTGGAATGCTTTCGGTCTTGTTGCTACTGGCTGCTGTTGGTATTGCAAGGTTCCCTAGGGCGCGGCTGAGGTTTTGGACCGTAGTCCGTTCGTTGGCTAGGGCAAGGTTCAGATGGTCGAGATCGGTCTGGAGGATCGTGATCTCTTCGTCGGCGGATCTCAATTTTTGTTCAGCTACGGTTAGGCTGTTTTCAGCCACGGCCAGGCTGTTGCCGAGTTCGGCCCCGATGGCATCCATGGCCTCAAAGATGTTGATAATTTCTCGACGGTAGGCATTCAACTCGTTTAAGCCTGAGGGTATGGGGGAGCTCCTCCAGGTTTGAAACCTGACAGCGGGTGGTGGGAGAGCTGCTCCTGACATGACTGCATACCAGTTGGTCCAAAGGATCCAATGTAGTGTAATGACGGCTCTGGGGGCAAGGTGACTAAGGGGTACGCCGGGGCAAGGGCAAGGCTAGGATAACACACACGTAGGAACGCTACGTGAGTGACTAGAGGGAGGCTGAGACGGGAGGCAAAGGCAAGAGGCAAGAGGGGCAGAGGGCAGGGGACACGAGACACGCGGAAGCAGTTGCCACATGTGTCAAGGGAGGCAGCTGGGCTGCAAACACAAGACAAGGCAAGGCAAGGACAGGAGGTTCGCGGGTGGGCAGCAGGGCTGCAGAGTCGAGGTGAGACAAGGAGGTGCACAAGGGAGATGCACCAGCGTGGAGAGAAGTAAGGCCCTGTATTTGATATACAAGACGTTGGATGGGGATCCAACAAGAGGGCGGAGGGACGAAGATATATATACATGATTCCAGGCCAAGGCCGTGGAAGGAATAAGCTTCCCAAGATTCCTATCTCGGAAGCTAAGATAACAATCACCCATCGACGACACCCGAACAAGCCTGTTCGAGTGTCAAAACTGCACGACACCCGAACAAGCCTGTTCGAGTGTCAAATCAAGACTAAGAACACGGTTGTGACAAGTATATATTAATATTAATATTTAGTATAGGTTATGGAACTGTTACAGCATTATCAACTATGTACACTAATAAACCAAGTCAAAGTCGTAGTCCACTACAACTAATCATTGTTAATAATCTTTGGGAACGAGTACAAATTATCTAATGATATGCGAGCTGATCCAGATGGGAATACAATGATTTTATATATTCGCAATCATTTTAGTAAATTTTCTAGTGCTTATCCTTTAAAGTCTAAGGAAAGTACTGAAGTTGCTAATATCATCTCATGTGGATTGGACAATTTAGTCCACCAAAAATTCTTCAATGCGACAATAGTAATAAGTTTAAAGGTGAAGTACTTGTTATTATAGAATATCATGGAATTTCTTTAATACAAGGACATCCACGCTATCCTCAAACACAAGGATTGATAGAACAAGCAAATGCTGTTCTAAAGTAGAAGATTAGAATGGCCAAAGCTAAATCAGGTGACAATCAATGGGTATAAATTTTACCTATTGTAATTTTAGCAATGAATCAACAAGTAAGTAATCATTTCTAATACTCAGGCTGGTCTTATAATAATAAAACTAATAATATTAGATTCACTCGACAATTGGATATAGTCCATATGAAGTTGTATTTAAACAAAAAGTATATCATCTTACAGGTCGTTTATCTCCAATCCTAGATGCAAATGATGAGGAAGTAGAAAATAATGATAAGGAAGTAGAGGATGAGGATAATAAAGAGGAGGAGGAGGATGAGGAGGAGGGAAAGGAGGAGGAGGAAGAGGAAGAAGATGATGAGGAAGAGGATGACATCACCAAAAATATTATTTGCATTCTGTGCGTCCAGATGCCTGGGACGCACAGGACGTATGGGAGACAAACTCAAGATCAGGATACTAAACGCTCGGCGTGCGAGCGTCCGGACGCACTCGAATGGTACTTGCATGCCTGGAACGCAACACATATGCTTTGCAGATGCTCCCTCCTCTTAGATGCAACATGGAATAGGCTGCTCATCCATAATGCTATAGGTTCCACTGCTGGTGTTACTAACAGATAGCCCACAATCGCTCTCTTCTACAATACACACTCGCTCACCACTTGTATATACAATAGCCAGGTACGTAGCCACTATTATAGCCATTGAATATGCACATAGCAGAAATATCCATTGTATTTGCGAATAATTATATACATAGAAGTAATAGATATATATATAGAGTATGTAATGCTGCTCCAATTGCTCTGATACTCGCTCCAATACTCGCTCTGATACTCGCTCCAATACTCACTCTAATGCTCACTCCAATACTACTCTAATACTTGCTCTAATACTCGCTCTAATACTTGCTCTAATATCGCCATAATACTCGCTCCAATAGTCACTCTAATGCTCGTCATAATGTGCTGGGATATAGAGCGAAGGGAAAATGCATAGGGAAGGGAGGTATATATACAGGAAAACCATAGTTGCCAAAGCCAACTAGTAAGGCCAACAATTTAGACTTTCCAAAGATAATAAGATAGGGGATAATAAGAGAAGTGGCATGACAGTGATCAATGGCACTCAGCCCCTTTGCCATACTATTTAATGCCTGGCCTGGTAATGGTCATATTGGGAAATCGTAGTTGTTATATAGAGATATATGTGGAGTTCACTCTTTGTGAGATGTTTTGTAGGAATTCATGCATTCGCGGGCATATATATATATATATATATATGCGAGAAACTCATGCTTTTAGAGACTTGTATATATATATGCCCGCGGATGCATGGAATTCTCGATATATATATATAAGTCTCCAAAAGCTCGAGTTTCTTATACATATATATATATATGTGAGAATTCTATGTATCCGCAGGCATATATATATATATCTGTGAGAAACTCATGCTTTTGGAGACATATATATATATATGCGAGAATTCCATGCATCCGCGGCATATATCTATATAAGTTCTAAAAGCACGAGTTTCTCATACATATATATATATATGCCCGAATGCATGCATTTCTCTATATGTCTCCAAAAGTACGAGTTTCTCGTATATATATATATATATATACCCCAAATGCATGAATTCCTATAAACATATCACAAAGTGTGAACTCCATACATATTTTAATACTATGACTACGATTTCCCAATATGACTATTACCAGGCCATGTATTGAATAGTAGGCATCCATGGGCGAAAGGGGGCTGAGCACTATTAATCACTGTCCTGCCACTTCTCTTGTTATCCCTTATCTTATTGTCTTGGAAAGTCTAAATTGTCAGTCTTACCAGTCAGCCTTAGCAACATGGTTTTCCTGTATATATACCTCCCTTCCCCATGCATTTTCTCTTCGCTCTATATCCCAGCACATTACGGTTAGCATTAGAGTAAGTATTGGAGTGAGTATTAGAGCGAGTATTAGAGTGAGTATTAGAACAAGTGTTAGGGTAAGTATTAGAACAAGTATTAGGGCGAGTATTAGAGCGAGTATTAGAGCGAGTATTAGAGCGATTGGAGCAGCGATTACATGCTCTATATATATATCTATTACTTCTGTGTATATAATTATTAATGAATACAATGGATATTCCTGCTATGTGCATATTCAATGGCTGCAATAGTGGCTACATAGCTGGGTGGTGTTAGAGCATCGTAGATGCAAGCTGTGAGCGGGTGTGTATTGTAAAAGAGAGCGATTTGGGGCCTTGGTTCAGCAACACCAGACATGGAACCTATAGCATTAACAACCTCAATTGAGTTATTGATGTGATGGGAATGAACTCTGACATCCAGACATTGAGCTTATGTCAACTACCATCTGGACGGCTATTGTTGCCCCAATGGCATCGAGATTGTATTGCAATGCAGCGCAGGGCCCTAGTTGCATCTAGATTGTAATGCAATACCCCGAAGCATCCGGATATACAGGACGCACAGGACGCAAAATCGTGTCTGGATGCTTGGTGCTGCATCCGGACACCAAATTTTTTTTCCTGATAGAGTAAGAGGCAGATAATGAGGAGAATGAGAAGGAGGAGGATAATGAGGAAAACAGTTTGATTGAATCTTCGAGTCAATCTACTTCTGTTCAACTTAAACTTCCTACTGGCAGTACTAACATTATGCTAGCAAAAGTCCCCAAATGTACTGCAACAGCTTGGAAGAAAATGGCAAATCTATATATTCAATAACACAAAATAGATACCTTCATAATAGGTGATCTCATTAGCTTATGAATTCCTGGTATTAATCGAGCTTCTACCGACTATTGCCGAATTTTTTGTAGAGTTGTCTACAAGCCTCACCCTGACCGATATCAGCTATATAGTGAATATGGCCTGTTAGATCGATACTATCCTACTAGCGAATTGGAGTGGCTTCCTTCCAGTATTAGACTAGCCTACCTTGAGTCTATTCCATTAGAATGGCAAAGTCAAAAACCAAAGTCGTTGTATGAAGTTGCATGTCTTGCCTCTACTGGATCTATAGTTTGCTGCAAATGCAAAGGCCTATATTCTGACCGTCGCTGTCAATGCAAAAAAGAAGGACGTTCATGTACTACCTATTGTCATACTGGATCAGGGCCGTACCCATATAAGAATTCAATATAAGAGCTAGCAGGATATTAAGCAAGCGGGAGATTAAGCAAGTGGATATGAGGATTGAGCAAGCGGGGGATTAAGCAAGTAGGTGTGAGGATTGAGCAAGCAGGGGATTGAGTAAGTAGGTATGGGGATTAAGCAAGTGGGGGATTGGACAAGCGGAGGATTAAGCAAGTGGGAGATGGCAGAACTTTTCTTATGTATATATTCTGGTCTATTAATATAATGCTCAGAGTAAAAGATTTTTTATATTCCCTGAAAATACTAATTACCTAGAATCGCCACTTCTATAGTATGCATTACGAGATGAACAAGTTTTTGTACCATTGACAACTTGCCGAGCTGGTGTTTTTATCTTTGAGCCTACAATCGGGGGTCCCTATTAGCCTGCAATTGGGGGTCCCTATTAGTCTAGATATATGCGTCCATATGAGTATACAATTGGGGTTCTTTCTTAGCCTAGATATCCATATCCATATGAGCCTGCAATTGGGGCCTGCAATCGGAAGTCCTTCTTAGCCTATATATCTGTATCTATATGAGAAATCATCTGCCTTAGTCTGCATCACGTAGCATCCACTTCCGTCATACTTTCTAGTATGAAACACACCAATATATAGAGCTGGCAAAAGCATGAAAAAACCAATATATAGAGCCAGTGGAAGCATGAAAAACACCAATATATAGCGCCAGCGTAAGCATGCAAAACACTAGTATATAGCATCAGCGGAAGTATGTAAAACACTAATACCTAGAGCTAGCTAAAGCATGAAAACCACCAATATCTAAAGCCAGTGAAAGCATGAAAACCACCAATATATAGTGCTAGCGGAAGCATACAAAATACCAATATCTAGAGCCAGCGGAAGCATGAATTGCATGCATACATCAGGAAAGAAAATAGTTTGTCTCCAGTGTCTCGAGAGTCAGTAATGCCACTGGAGACAAGATGTGTCTCCATGATTGGCAGAATGTCTCCCAGTGTCTCCTGAAGATACTAGGAGACACTAGGAGACACATAGGAGACACTCAGGAGACACCCAGGAGACATAAAAGACACAAAAGACACAAAAGACAACCCTGTCTCCTGGAGACACCACCTGGCGTCCCAATGCCACTTTTTTCTTGCTGATGTATATAGAGGCTGAAAAGCCATCATTTCTATATGTTTGTCTTCTTATTCGTTTCCCATATATGAGTATTTTCTTCTTTGTGCTAGGTTTTGCTAATTGCAGGAGGAGCTCCAACTGACGTGGCAGGATGATTGTAGGTAAGACATATAATCTGGTTTTAAGGCAGTGCCAGTTGATCCGACTGTAATGGCTGGCAGCAAGACACGGCAAGTCCCTATTTCCAAGGTATGCCCAGCTAGGACTTAGAGCTTTTCTCCTGTTCATTCCTTTTAAATAATTTTGCTCGTTTAATCCTACTCTGGTTTGCTCGCTCATTTTCTCGCTTATTTGCTCGCTCATTTTCTCGCTCATTTTCTCGCTCATTTGCTCACTCATTTTCTTGCTCATTTTCTCGCTCATTTGCTCGCTTATTATCTCACTGATTTGCTTGCTCGATTCTAGGCTGATTTGCTCACTTGATAGTATGCTAATTTGCTGCTCGATTCTAGGCTGATTTGCTCACTCGATTATATCCTATGGACCACTAATACAAGCTCCACATGCATTGCAGCAGCAACTAAGCTAGAAGCAGTAACAACATCAACAGTTAGTGGGCACTGGCCTCTCAATGGATACCCCTATAGCATAACATCCTCTCTTGCATAACATCTTTTATAGTACAATATTCTATAGCTAGAATAATATACATCTACAGAATAATATCTATAATATCTACCCTTAAATGCAATACCTCTATCAATATGCTTTACTTTATTATCATCTTCCTTACCATGTTGGCAACTTTGGCTACTACTATAACTATGGCTACTTCTATTAGATAGACGACCATTAATAGTCAGATAGATCTTGATGCAAAGCTGCAAAGATCTATAGATCTGCAAGTTCTAGTAGAGTTTAAGGAAGAACGTGTTTTACAGTATTGCACTGACCAATTGAAGCGTCTGCACGTTGAGGAATACTGCCATGAGCAATTGACATGTCTTCAAGAAGAAAATATGCAAATACTACCGTTACTAGCCTATCATCCCTGTCACCCAATTTCTTTGTTAAAAAAGAAAAAAGTTAGGTGGGCTGATGGGTGGGTTGACCCTGATTGTGGGTCAATAATGGATGCTAATGAATAGGATGGTTGGAAGGGATCATGGAAAAAAAAAAAATAAAAAAAAAAGTGGAGTTGGTTCTTTTTCTCTTTTTCTTGGGGGGAGTTATTGTAAGGAGAGCTAGTGATGGAAGAGCTTTAGGGGGGGTTATTGTATAAGGGCTGGTGGCAGGAGGGACTGGTGGCGGGGGCAAGGGCTGGCGGCAGGAGAGACTGGCAGTGAGAGGAACTGGCGGTGGGAGGGACTGGCGGTGGGAGGGACTGGCGGTGGGAGGGACTGGCGGCGGGGGCTGGGAGGGACTGGCGGCGGGACTGGCGGTGGGGGCAAGGGCTGGTGGCGGGAGGGACTGGCAGCGGGAGGAACTGGCGGTGGGAGGGACTAGCAGTGGGAGGGACTGGTGGTGAGGGCTAGAAGAGGCTGGTGGCAGGAGGGACTGGGGGTGGGGGCTGGCAGCGGGAGGGACTGAGGGTGGGGGCAAGGGCTGGTAGTGGGAGGGACTGAGGGTGAGGGCAAGGGCTGGTGGCAGGAGGGACTGGTAGTAGGAGGGGATAGCTGGCAGTGAGAGCTGGCAGTGGGGGCTGGCGGCAGGAGGAGAGGGCTGGCAGCGGGGGCTGGTGGCGGGAGGAGGAGGTGGGGTAGGGGGAAGGGGGGAAGGGGTAGGGTGGGAGGAGGTAGGGGGTAGGGGTAGGAGGGGGTAGGAGGTAGGGGGTAGGGGGGAGGAGGTAAGGTGGGAGGGGAAGGGTTTTTTTCTTTGTATTCTTATATGTTTGTTTTTTTCCAATCTTTCTTCTTATATATCGTAACTGGCTAGGGCTAGGCTCTTTGAGTGATAAAAGTAAATACCTTTCTCCTTATACCTTTGCTATAGATGTTAACCAACCTACATACTATTATAGGAAGCGGCAGCAGTGAACTTTAGGTTTGTATCTATTATCTATTTCTATTATCTATTTCTATTATCTATTTCTATAATCTATATACATAATAAACAATAGGGAAATTTACAATGAGTGTATGTATAATATGTCCGAGAAGTACAACCACTTGCTTTACAAAATCGATAAGCCTTTTTCTTGACAAGTATATGCAAGTGGTCTGAAGTTGAAGCCACTAGTACTGATATAGTACTCTATAATGTCTAAGCTATACTAAGCCTAAACTTCTTATGTGATACAGAAGAATTATACATACGATACAAGATATAGCTGTTCACAAGTGTTGTATCTAATAGTCAGTAAAAAAGTGGTAGCCATGAACGACGACTTGCTAGCTATGTATGCTGATTTGCTCGCTCGATTCTAGGCTGATTTCCTTGCTCAATTCTCTGCTGATTTCCTCTCTCAATTCTAGGCTGATTTGCTTGCTTAATTCTATGCTAGTTTGCTCTCTCATTTTTTCACTGATTTGCTTGCTTGATTGTATGCTGATTTGCTCGCTCGATTATAGGCTGATTTCCTCGCTTGATTTAGTGATATCCTTGCTCAATTCTCTACTGATTTCCTCGCTCAATTCTAGGCTGATTTCCTTGCTCGATTTTAGGGTGATTTGCTTGCTCGATTCTAGGCTGATTTGCTCGCTCGATCCTAGGCTGATTTGCTCACTCGATTCTAGGCTGATTTGCTCGCTCGATTCTAGGCTGATTTGCTTTCTCAATTCTAGCGGATATTCAGGCTAATATGGACAATGAATTGCAGGCTCATATGGACGGTGAATCTAGGATTCTAGGGACGTGAATATGAAGGCTGGTACAGATGGGGGTTTTAGGGCACTGCATGTTAGATAGCCTTATTGGCAATGAAGTTGCCAATTTCAATTGGTACGAAGTTGTTATTTATTTTCTTATAATAAGAGCGAGCAAATATCCAAGCTGACATATAGGGCAAGCAAATATCCAGGCTGACATATAGGGCGAGCGAATATCCAGGCTGACATATTAGACGTGCGAATATTCAGGCTGACATATAGAGCGAGCAAATATCTAGGCTGATATCTAGGTCGAGCAAATATATAGGCTGATATCTAGGGCAAGCGAATATCCAGGCTGATATATAGAGCAAGCAAATATTCAGGCTAACATATAGAGCAAGCGAATATCCTAGCTAACATGTAGAGTAAGTGAATATCCAGGCTAACATATAGAGTGAGCAAATATTCAGGCTGGCATATGGAGCGAGCAAATATCCAGGCTAATATCTAGGGCAAGCGAATATGCAGGCTAATATTCAGGGTGAGCTAATATCTAGGCTGATATCCAGGGCGAGCGAATATCTAGGCTGGCATATAGAGCGAGCAAATATCCAGGCTGATATATAGGGAATATACAGGCTCACCGGAGGGGGTTATCCAAGCTAATATCTAGGGCCAGCAAATATCCAGGCTGATATCTGGGGCGAGCAAATATCCAGGCTGATATATGGGGCGAGCAAGTCATCAGGAAAGAATTATAGTTTGCCTTTAGTGGCATCCAGGGCACCTGATGGTGCCTACTAGCACCTACTGGCACCCAAGGCACCCAGCAAACAAATAGTACTTGTTTCATGGGTGCCTTGGGCGCCAGTAGGCACCAGCAGGCGCCATCAGGTACCCTGAGTGCCACTAAAGGCAAACTATAATTCTTTCCTGATGAAATATCTAGGCTGATATATGGGGCGAGCAAATATCCAGGCTGATATATGGGGCGAGCGAATATCCAGGCAGGCATATTGAGCGAGCAAATATCTAGGCTATCATATAGAGCAAGCGAATATTCAGGCTGACTTGTAGAGCGAGTGAATATCTAGGCTGATATATAGAGTGAACGAATATCCAGGCTGGCATGTAGAACGAGTAAATATCTAAGCTGGTATATAGGGCAAGCAAATATCTAGGCTAGTATATAGAGCGAGCAAATATCTATGCTACTGTATGTTTCCTGTCACTATATGTTTTCTGTCTCTATGCGCTATATGTTTCCTATCTCTATGCGCCTATCTCTACAATTGAATTGGCAAGTGGAAAAAGTAACGAGTTTTAGCAGAATATAGTACTATAGTGTTTGAAACTGACAGTAGGTATAATGCAGTGGTAAGTTCTTTACTTTACAGTTTATGATTATTTATTGAGGGCCCGAGTTCAATTTCCAGTGGAGGCAAGAAGTTAATTGCCTTAATATCACTGTCGGTGGACTGGGAGCAAGGTTGTCGGGTATCCATTCCTTAATGCTCCAGTTCACTATATCCCCACCAAACTACAAGTCTACAACGAGGGCGACCTAAGAAGTAGTATGATGGCGCTGGGAGTATAGTGAACTAGAGTAACTAGTTTTGCCTTTTGACATAAGTGTCTTTCTTAGTGACCACTTCAGGGATTGAGACTCCTTTTTTTCTATAACCTTTAATATGACTATGATCTTTACCCGAGTAGTGATCATTGCCAAATTAGGGTGACCACATTGTCATCAACCTCAGTTACCTTGTGGATTATTTTAAAATGCATATAATGCAGGTGAACTACAAGAACAAGCGCGGCTATGTTGGGAGACCATTTGTGTTGGAGTTTGGAATGGGATGGTAACTGCGTAGAGGGTAGAGGTTAAAGTAGACATGAATCTAGAAATATAACATCAAATGATTTATATTGGTTAGGCCAAATGCGTAAGGAAATATAAGAAGATATGAATATTTATGCCATCCCGGAATGGCCTGAGTAATCTCGCAATCTCGCAACGGCCCGGTCTATACCGGTCAATCCTGAAACAGCCCGGTCCATACCGGTATGGCCTGGAATCCCGGAGCGGACCAGAACATATCTATATATATGCGAGAAACTCGTGCTTTTGGAGACTTATATATGTTCTAGTCCGTTCTGGGATTCCAGGCCATTCCAGTATGGACCGGGCCATTCCAAGATTGCCCGGGCCATACCAGTATGGACTGGGCCATTACGAGATTGCAAGATTACTCAGGCTGTTCCAGGATGGCATAAATATTCATATCTTCTTATATTTCTTTACACACACCCAACTTATTTGGCCTAACCAACGTAAATCATTTGATGCCATATTCCTAGATTCATATCTACCTTAACCTCTACCCTCTACACAGTCACCATCCCATTCCAAACTCCAATGCACTATCCCATTCTAAACTCTAACGCAAATGGTCTCCCAGCATAGCTGCGCCCATACTACTATGCTGTTCTTGTAGTTCACCTGCATTATATGCATTTTGAAATAATCCATTTTATTCTCACGATTATCTAATAAGGCTATCTAACACACTGCGCCCAAAACCCCCATCTGAACTAGCTTTTACATCCGCGTCCCTAGAATCCTAGATTCGCTGTCCATATGAGCCTGCAATTCACTGTCCATATTAGCCTGAATATCCGCTAGAATTGAGCAAGCAACTCAGCCTAGAATTAAGCAAGGAAATCAGCCTAGAATTGAGTAAGGAAATCAGCAGAGAACTGAGCAAGGATATCACCGAATCGAGCGAGGAAATTAGCCTACAATCGAGCGAGCAAATCAGCATACAATCGAGCGAGCAAATCACCCTAGAATCGAGCAAGTAAATCAGTGAGAAAATGAGCGAGCAAATGAGCGAGAAAATGAGTGAGCAAATGAGCGAGAAAATAAGCGAGCAAACCAGGTAGAATTGAGTGAGCAAAATTATTTGGAAGGAATGAACAAGAGAAAAGCTTTAAATCTCAGCCGGACCTACCTTGGAAATAGGGACTTGCTATGTCTTGCTGCTAGCCATTGGATCGACTGGTGCTGTCTTAAAACCAGATTACTTGTCTTACCTACAATCATCCCGCTACGTCAGTTGAGGCTCTTCCTGCAATTGGCAAAACCTAGTACAAAGGAGGAAATACCCATATATGGGAAATGAATGAGAAGACAAACATATAGAAATAATTGCTTTTCGGCCTCTATATATGCATGCAATTCATGCTTCCACTGGCTCTAGATATTGGTATTTTGCATGCTTTTACTAGCTCTAGGTATTGGTGTTTTGCATGCATCTACTGGTGCTATATATTGGTGTTTTGCATGCTTCTGCTGGCGCTATATATTGGTGTTTTTCATGCTTCCGCTGGCTCTATATATTGGTTTTTTCATGCTTTCGCCAGCTCTAGATATTGGTATGTTTCATGCTAGGAAGCATGACGAAAGTGGACGCTACATAATGCAGACTGAGGCAGATGATTTCTCATATAGATGCGGATATACAGGCTAAGAAGGACCCCCAATTGCAGGCCCCAATTGCAGGCTCATATGGATACGGATATCTAGGCTAAGAAAGAACCCTAATTGCATACTCATATGGATATAGATATCTAGACTAATAGGGACCCCTGATCGCAGGCTAATAGGGACCCCCAATCGCAGGCTAATAGGGACCCCCAATTGCAGGCTCGAGGACATAAACGCCAGCTTGGTAAGTTGTCAATTGTCACAACCGTCCTTACCTAGCCGGGTTTGAGAGTCAGACGAAATTCCGTCCGACTCTCGTTATTGTTGATTGATATCGTTGTTATCTCTGTTCCCGAGATAAGGGGTCTCGGGAACCTTATTCCTTCTGGTGGCCTTGGCCAGGAAGGAAGCCTGTATATATAGCTTGCTCTCTCCGCCCTCTCGTTGGATCCCCATCCAACGTCTTGTATATCCAATACAGGGCCTTGCTTCTCTCCACGTTGGTGCATCTCCCTTGTGCACCTCTTCGCCTTGTCTCTGCAGCCCAGCTGCCTCCCTTGACACACGCGGCAACTGCTTCCGCGTGTCTCGTGTCCCTTGCCCTCTGCCTCTCTTGCCTCTTGCCCTTGCCCCCCATCTCAGCCTCCCCCTGGTCACACACGTAGCGTTCCTACATGTGTGTTATCCGAGCCTTGCCCTTGCTCCAGCGTACCCCTTGGTTGCCTTGCCCCCAGAGCCGTCGCTACACTACGTTGGATCTTCTCGACCAACTGGTACGCTGTCATGTCCGAACCAACCCCGTTACTCACTGACAGGTTCCAAGCATGGAGGGAAACCCTCAGACCCTGCCCAGCTGTTGGAATACCGCCGAATGGCCATCGATATCTTCACTGCCACCTATAAGATTGGCGAAAAACAAGGAGCGGAGCTCCAGAACACCGAACGAAGGCTGAAAGAAGTCGAAGATGAAATCCTTCTTCTCCGAGAGGACCTTGCAGACCACTGAGTAACCATTCGTAATCTCAACCGTGCCCTTGCCGCTGCAACCACACAGGCACTGGCGACTGCCATGCCCGCCAAAACCCAAGACCTCCCCACCCTACCCAAATTTAATGGTGAATGGGCCTGCCTCAAGGCCTGGAAAAACTCGATCAATATTAAGCTCAACGGAGATGCTGCTAAATTTCCAACCACCCAGCACAAACTCGCCTACGTTTACGGCCTGCTGGAAGGGAAGGCTTTGGACTAAGTCCAGCCCTATGTTTTGGGAATAGGGATCAATCTAGCGGACATTTCCGCCTTATTCATTATCCTTGACTAAGCGTTTGGGGATCCGAATCCAGAAGGAACGGCCACAAGAGCCCTTCGAGCCCTTCGACAAAAGAACACCGACCTCGCCACCTATGTGGCTGAATTCTCTAGGTTGGCTGCTGAAGTCGACTGGAGTGACAAAATAAAATTGGATCAATTCCAGGAAGGCCTAAGCGTGGAGCTAAGGCAGGCACTTATCAATTTCCCAGATGTCCATACCCTCGAAGAGTTCATTAATCAGGCTAGCTGATTGGAGCAAAAGATGGCCAGGTTTAGAAATAGCCTGAAGGCTTCCCCTACCGCAGCCCCCCGCTCGACTTTCTCACCTGCTCGCACTCAGCTACAGACCCCTATTACCAACAACCCAGCCCACCCTTCCCTCGTAGCCGGTGGACCAGCGCCTATAGATCTATCAGCAGGCAGGCCTCGCCTGACCCAAGAAGAGAGGGAACGCCGCCAGAATAATGGGCTATGCATAGCCTGTGGGAAGGCTGACCACTTCATTGCGGCCTGTCCCCTTCGAAAAAACCGCTCCCTAGCCGCCCACGCCATCTCAGACACCCCAGCCAGGATTGTGGAGGTAGATGAGTCGGGAAAAGCCCTGTCCCTTGCCTAGTTACTGACACTAGCAAGGGACCTGCCCCAGGCCACTTATCTCTGTCTGCATTTTCTGTGTCTTCCCCTTCTGTTTTTGACGAGTCTCGCTTGTTCGGCGAGCATTTTATTGTATCTATCTCTCTCAAAATTAATGATAGAATAATCACCATGTCAGCTCTTATAGATTGCGGAGCTTCAGGAATTGCATTCGTTGACCAGGCCTTTGTCAGTAAATTCTCTATACCCATGTCCAAGCTTAAAACCCCTCGTGTCCTGGATGTCATCGACGGTCGACCTATTTCCTCCGGAGATATCACCGATATTGCGTGCGTGCCTGCCCAGGTCGGGGATCACTCCGAAGCCCTCCCGATGTTTGTGACAAAGCTCAAGTATCCGATTGTCCTCGGAATCCCCTGGCTTAGAATGCACGATGTATCGGTCAGCTTCGGCTCCTATACCCTGCAGTTCAACAGCCAGGATTGCAAAAAACACTGCGGGAATCTGAAGGCCACCGTTACTGGGCTGTGTGCCTTACCACCCCCAATTCCCCCTTTGCTCCTGATGCCCCCTGGCCCCCAAAAACCTCTGAATGTTAGCTTTATCGGGGCAGGGGCTTTCGCTTACCTTACTAGAAGGCACAAGCTGAAGGCTCATGCCCTGTCCATACACGAGGTGAACCTGGAGATTAATAAGACACGGTCGAAGGAGGAGTGGAAGTCCATGGTACCAGACGAATACCACGAATTCATTAGTCTATGGTACCAGACGAATACCACGAATTCATTGACCTGTTCTCGGAGAAGGCCGCAGAAAAGCTTGCATCCCACCGGCCATATGACCATACTATTCTGCTGATAGAGGGTAAGACTCCCCCTATGGGCCCCTCTACGGAATGTCCCGGTTGGAGCTGGAAGCGTTGAAGAAATACTTGGAGGAAAACCTCAACAAGAGCTTTATTCGTCACAGCTCCTCACCAGCAGGTACTCCAGTGCTTTTCGTGAAGAAGTCGGATGGCTCCCTTCAGTTGTGTGTTGATTATCGTGGCCTGAACGAAATAAGGGTCAAAAACAGATACCCCCTACCTCTGATCTAGGAGACATTAGCCAGGCTTTCCAAGGCAAAATGGTTTACCAAATTGGACTTGCGAGGGGTGTACAACTGTTCTCGGTCCCAGACTCTTGGCGGTGATAACTTTTATCTGCAAGAGTCTGGTACTAAACTGCTCCGAAACTGCACGCGCTA
Source organism: Terfezia claveryi (assembly GCA_015179025.1). Lineage (NCBI taxonomy): Eukaryota > Fungi > Ascomycota > Pezizomycetes > Pezizales > Pezizaceae > Terfezia > Terfezia claveryi. The sequence goes on along the minus strand of WHUX01000034.1, from coordinate 398,951 downwards.
GCATCTCCGAGCGTTTTGAGCTCGGAGATGCTAGCGCGTGCATAGCCTGTTTTCGGAGCTACTAGCGTTGTTTTGAGCTGCATATTTCATAAGCATACACAATTGTCATAACGACAACAGCAGAATAAATGTCTACCAAAGCATTCGTTCGGGATTTCGTTCATTTGAGAATGTATTATCTCTAGTTTTGAGAGTTGGACAGGATTTAGTTTGACTCGATTTGGTATTATCTTTAGTTTTGAGAGTCGGACAGGATTTGGTTTGACTCTTGATTTACAGAGGCACTAAGAGTCTGGTCATGAGAGCAAGGATATCTACTGTCTTGGAGCAGCGATTTGATCTCGGAGCAAGATTTTCTGTGGCTATACTAAGTAACCTATAAGACTAGAAAGCTAGAAAGCTTAGGTTTTCAATGGGTTGGTCTTAGTTGGAGGGGTTATGAGTATCAACTATCTACTATATTATAGTCTCGAGGCAGTAACTTGATCTCGGAGCAGCATTTACTTTGGCTATTCTAAGTAACCTATTTGACTAGAAAGCTAGAAAGCTGCTCCGGGCTCAGGTCTACATTTTAATGGGTTGGTCTTAGTGAAGGTGCCTTATATGCTTGCTCCGGACAATATAGGCTTCCTCGGTGGTGTCTTATATGCTTGCTCCAGGCAATATATGCTTGCTCGGTGCCTCATATTGCTCCGGGCAACATATGCTCGCTCAGTGCCTTATATGCTTGCGCCGGACAATATTGGCTTGCTCGGTGGTGTCTTATATGCTTGCTCGGTACCTTATAGGCCTGCTCCGGGCAATATATTCTTGCTCAGTGCCTTATATGCTTGCTCCAGGCAATATATGCTTGCTCAGTGCCTCATATGCTTGCTCCGGGCAATATAGGCTTTATAGAAGCAAGCCTGTATTTCCCGGAGCAGGCCTATAAGGCACCGAGTGAGCATATATTGCCTAGAGCAAGCATATAAGACACTACCGAGCAAGCTAATATTGTCTGGAGCAAGCATATAAGACACCACCGAGCAAGCCAATACTGTCCGGAGCAAGCATATAAGGCACTGAGCGAGCCTATGTTGCTCGGAACAAGCATATAAGGCACTGAGCAAGAATATATTGCCTGGAGCAAGCATATAAGACACCACCGAGCAAGCTAATATTGTCCGGCGCAAGCATATAAGGCACTGAGCGAGCATATGTTGCCCGGAGCAATATGAGGCACCGAGCAAGCATATATTGCCTGGAGCAAGCATATAAGGCACTGAGCAAGAATATATTGCCCGGAGCAGGCCTATAAGACACCACCGAGCAAGCCAATATTGTCTGGAGCAAGCATATAAGACACCACTGAGCAAGCCAATACTGTCCGGAGCAAGCATATAAGGCACTGAGCGAGCCTATGTTGCTCGGAACAAGCATATAAGGCACTGAGCAAGAATATATTGCCCGGAGCAGGCCTATAAGACACCACCGAGCAAGCCAATATTGTCTGGAGCAAGCATATAAGACACCACCGAGCAAGCCAATACTGTCCGGAGCAAGCATATAAGGCACTGAGCGAGCCTATGTTGCTCGGAACAAGCATATAAGGCACTGAGCAAGAATATATTGCCTGGAGCAAGCATATAAGACACCACCGAGCAAGCCAATATTGTCTGGAGCAAGCATATAAGGCACTGGGCGAGCCTATATTGCCCGGAACAAGCATATAAGGCACTGAGCAAGAATATATTGCCCGGAGCAAGCATATGAGGCACCGAGCAAGGATATATTGCCTAGAGCAAGCATATAAGACACCACCGAGCAAGCCAATATTGTCCGGCGCAAGCATATAAGGCACTGAGCGAGCATATGTTGCCCGGAGCAATATGAGGCACCGAGCAAGCATATATTGCCTGGAGCAAGCATATAAGGCACTGAGCAAGAATATATTGCCCGGAGCAGGCCTATAAGACACCACCGAGCAAGCCAATATTGTCTGGAGCAAGCATATAAGGCACTGGGCGAGCCTATATTGCCCGGAACAAGCATATAAGGTACTGAGCAAGAATATATTGCCCGGAGCAAGCATATGAAGCACCGAGCAAGGATATATTGCCTAGAGCAAGCATATAAGACACCACCGAGCAAGCCAATATTGTCCGGCGCAAGCATATAAGGCACTGAGCGAGCCTATGTTGCCTGGAGCAAGCATATGAGACACCACCGAGTAAGCCAATATTGTCCGGAGCAAGCATATAAGGCGCTGAGCAAGTATCTACAAGAGTCTGGGACCGAGAACAGTGTTCCGGCAGTGTTCCGGAATGTTTTTGTTGAGATGTTCAAAAATCAATTTCCATTCAAAAACAAATACTTTTCTATATAGTATTACATATTCTGCTCCGAAGCCACTAGCGTATTGCATAGTTTCCACGCTAGTTCCTCCGAGCTCGGAGGAACTAGCGTGGCAATTTCGGAGTAGGTTACTACCAGACTCTTAGCCGTAGCACTAAAATAATTACAGCGTAGGCACTAAGAGTCTGGTCACGAGAGCACTCTGTGTATATAATTGGCAACGAAGTTGCCAATTTCAATTGGTACGAAGTTGTTATTTATTTTCTTATAATATACTGTACTTCTTGCACGCTAGCACACTTGGCGCTTTTAGCGGGCAGCCACGTGATGACAGCCACGTGACATGACACAGGTGTATGTGTCAGCAGACCGTTGTAGATGCGCACCGCATACCAACTGCCACAACCCGCACCGCATACCAACTGCCACAACTCGCACCGCATACCAACTACGAGACCCCGTTATGGCGCATTAAATAAACCCTGTTTCGTGCTCAAGGTGTAGAAAACCGTTCGATCCATCAGAATGGACATTCACGCAAACCGGTGATAGGTGGAGGACCTGTGATCGGTGCAGGTCTGGGAGACGGATTGTGAAGTTGACCGCAAGTTTTCCAAGTAGCCCATTCGATAAATATATGGCATTGATTTAACTATGTCCATGTCTATAGAGTAAACGGCGGGAAGAATTAGAAGAATTAGAACAGCAGCAAAATCACCTCGAACAACAGCCAGCTCAGCCCCACCAACCACCTGCCTGCCCGAGGTGCAGAAAAACCTTCGATCATTCGGACTGGACATGTACGCCAACTGGTGATAGGTGGAGGACCTGTGATCAGTGCATCTCAGCCCGAGGACGGTCCGTCCTCGCGTCACCCCATAAAATTTTACGTGAGGGTGATTTGCCGTGTCATAGTGCATCACCCTCCCACCCCTGCGTCCTCGCATACAAATTGATTTGGGGTGATTTGCGTATTCGGCCCACACCAATCCTCCATGTGTTACACCAATCACCCGCATCCAAGCGCAGTTGTAAATTCCTGTCACCCCATTGTTCACCCCAATTACCGCTTTGCCCAAACCATTGTTCATCCCAATCACCCCATTGTTCACCCCAATTACCACTTTGCCCAAACCATTGTTCATCCCCATCACCCCATTGTTCACCCCAATCACCCGCATATCACCCCAATTACACACATACTAGCGCTCCACACATGCTCCCTTATTCTGCCTTATTACCCACATCTACGGGCTTTGCACACCCATTCTTCTTGCTAATTAGCCACATCCACCCGCATTGTACCGGCAATCGAATATCCCGGCTGACATATAGGGCAAGCGAATATCCAGGCTGATATCCAGCGCGAGCGAATATTCAGGTTGGCATATGGAGCGAGCGAATATCCAGGCTGATATCCATGGCGAGCGAATATCCAGCGAGATATAGGGGGAATATCCAGGCTCACCGGAGGCGGTTATCCAGGCTGATATCTAGAGCGAGCAAATATCCAAGCTGACATATAGGGCAAGCGAATATCCAGGCTGACATATAGGGCGAGCGAATATCCAGGCTGACATATTAGGCGAGCGAATATTCAGGCTGACATATAGAGCGAGCAAATATCCAGGCTGATATCTAGGTCGAGCAAATATATAGGCTGATATCCAGGGCGAGCGAATATCCAGGCTGACATGTAGAGCGAGCGAATATCCAGGCTAACATATAGAGCGAGCGAATATCCAGGCTAACATGTAGAGCGAGCGAATATCCAGGCTAACATATAGAGCGAGCGAATATTCAGGCTGGCATATGGAGCGAGCGAATATCCAGGCTAATATCTAGGGCGAGCGAATATGCAGGCTGATATCCAGGGCGAGCTAATATCCAGGCTGATATCCAGGGCGAGCGAATATCTAGGCTGGCATATAGAGCGAGCAAATATCCAGGCTGGCATATAGAGCGAGCAAATATCCAGGCTGATATAGGGGGAATATGCAGGCTCACCGGAGGGGGTTATCCAGGCTAATATCTAGGGCCAGCAAATATCCAGGCTGATATCTGGGGCGAGCAAATATCCAGGCTGATATATGGGGCGAGCAAATATCCAGGCTGATATATGGGGCGAGCGAATATCCAGGCAGGCATATTGAGCGAGCGAATATCCAGGCTAACATATAGAGCAAGCGAATATTCAGGCTGACATGTAGAGCGAGTGAATATCCAGGCCGATATATAGAGCGAACGAATATCCTGGCATGTAGAACGAGCAAATATCCAAGCTGGCATATAGGGCGAGCAAATATCTAGGCTGGCATATAGAGCGAGCAAATATCCATGCTACTGTATGTTTCCTGTCGCTGTATGTTTCCTGTCTCTATGCGCTGTATGTTTCCTATCTCTATGCGCCTGTCTCTACAATTGAATTGGCAAGTGGAAAAAGTAACGAGTTTTAGCAGAATATAGCACTATAGTGTTTGAAACTGACAGTAGGCATAGCGCAGTGGTAAGTTCTTTACTTTACGGTTTATGTTTATTTATTGAGGGCCCGAGTTCGATTCCCAGTGGAGGCAAGAAGTTAATTGCCTTAATATCACTGTCGGCGGACCGGGAGCAGGGTTGTCGGGTATCCATTCCTTAATGCTCCAGTTCACTATATCTCCACCAAACCACAAGTCTACAACGAGGGCGACCTAAGAAGTAGTGTGATGGCGCTCGGAGTATAGTGAACTGGGGTAACTCGTTTTGCCTTTTGACATAAGTGTCTTTCTTAGCGACCGCTCCAGGGATCGAGACTCCTTTTTTTCTATAACCTTTAATACGACTATGATCTTTGCCCGAGTAGTGATCGTTGCCAAATCAGGGTGACCACATCGTCGTCAACCTCAGTTACCTTGTTATTAGCGAATACAATGGATATTTCTGCTCCATGCATATTCAATGGCTGCAATAGTGGTACGTAGCTAGCTGATGTTAGAGCGTCGTAGATGCAAGCGGTGAGCGGGTGTGCATTGTAGAAGAGAGTGATTTGGGGCCCTGGTTCAGCAACGCCAGACGGAAGGGTCTCAAGCAGAACACGCTAATAATTTTACTATCTTATAAAGGAAAAGCAGCAGCATAGATATCTAGCTGTTTTAGAATGCAGAAAAGGGGCTCGTCATGACGAGGCATACCATATCACCGCTATACAATATCACCGCTATACAATATCACCGTCAACAAATCAAAATGTCATATCTTTTCTATATAACGAATTCATTAGCTATATTATACCTCATTAATGAAGAGTCATACAAACGTTTTCAAAGATGAGCCACCAAGCTCTTTCAGCCGCTCAGCGCCTTCATGTGTACCAGCACTATGGTAAATCTGAGAAGCAGAGTAATTTTTGGCTGCTTCAGACTTGATATATCCTACTAATATACTTGGTTTTTTTATCTGGAAGCTCTCCTCAATATCATGAGTATGGGTATGTTCATCTAAGCGCTCAATGGTAACAGCTGTGCCATCAACTAGATGCAAGACCTTAATTCGGACATTGCAAAGGTTGGCATTTCGAATACTGCTTTGCCGGCGTTTAATAACCTTACCATCGGTATCCGCAACTTGAGCTACGCTTGACTTCCTGCTTTTTCGAAGTCTGCACTCATATTTCTGAACACGTACTGTACCATAAGCTTGCAGCAGCTCTTGCTGAAGCTTTGAATAAACCGAATCCACATATGGCCATATCTCGTCAAATATTTGGGGGGGTATTGTAACTGGTTTGCTGAGCTCGAACAATATAGTGCGGTAGTGGAGAGCATCAGCAGAGATTGGCATCATGGCTTCAGTAGACATTTTGATTTGTTGACGGTGATATTGTATAGCGGTGATATTGTATAGCGGTGATATGGTATGCCTCGTCATGACGAGCCCCTTTTCTGCATTCTAAAACAGCTAGATATCTATGCTGCTGCTTTTCCTTTATAAGATAGTAAAATTATTAGCGTGTTCTGCTTGAGACCCTTCCCGCCAGACGTGGAACCTATAGCGTTGGGGACGAGCAGCCCGTCTCATGTTGCGTCCAAGAAGCGGTAGCATGCTGCTGTTGCGTCCCAGGCGTGGGAGCACACTTGTGTTGCGTCCTGCACCTCCTGCGCACGAGTGTTGCGTCCCGACGCTGGCGCACCAAGCGTTTGGCGTCCTGATTGTAAGTTCCTGTCCCATGCGTCCTGTGCGTCGGACGCACAGGAAGACACATGACGCGAATATTTTTTTTGCTGATGGGGTTTGGGGGGGGGGGTCGGGTATGACAAGGGTCATGCTGGGGGAGGTGGTATGGGGGTATTGAGTTGAATATGGCGGGATGTGAGGGTAACCATGTTGTAGAGCGTATTTGCTTCCATAGTGGTGAATATAGCCGGAATCAGCAGAGTCATAATATATTACGAGATGTGGCTGGGGGTGTTGCTGCCGGGGGGTTGCAGGGATGGTCATAAGACAGTGGCTGATCACTACTAGGTTGCGAATGGTAAGGCGCAGTTTCTGTGCGGTGTAGTTTTTGTACCTTCTTACCATACTGCTCAGCCAGGGCTGATTGCTACTTACTTGACTTTTTTAAATAAAAAAAAATGCTCAGCCAGGGTAATGACTCCAGCTGGCTTATCACATAATGCCATAAGCTACACCAGCGGGGCGAGATGCGGAGAGAAAAGCGGAAATGCATGCCACATCAGAGTCCACTTGCTAATAGGTACCTACTCAAACCCTCTGTGAAACCCTTCTCTGTCGTCGATCGTCTTGTAGATAAGACCCTGCTAGTCTGGTTTAGACCCTGCCACCAAACGGGTTCGTTCGATGTTTCAGGGGTAGTCATCCCTCCATCCGCAAGAAGTGCCCACCGACGTAATCCTGCATTGAACCAGTTTTTATAGAGGTCGTGAGGGTGCATAACGAAGCTAAGGAGCAGACTGGTTGGGCAGTATCGTGAGTATAATATTCCGCTATGGGCAAGTCAGTCTTACCCAAGGCATGATCGACAATCCTTTTGCGGTTCAACCCTAACTTTCCACCCGCAATAACGAGCGATCGTTCTACCAAAACTTAGAAGTGACACTCGGTAGTTTAGCTATGTGGTAATCACGACAAGAAGTTGGTGGAGATCGACATTGGCAGATCCAGCGCCCAGATTCATGTCCAATCACGGTGGACCTCTAAAAGCTAGGTGCTCGCAGCAGGCGGTTATGCGTCAGCTTCTGGACTCCTTTTGTCGAGCTAAAGGTTATACCGTAATCGTTGAAGGGCGAAAACAAAAGGCTTGAAGAGTTCGATGAATGAGGCGAGGCAGCCAGGATGGAGCGAACAACTTAGTCTCGATACTGTACTAAAGTTGCATGCAATGTAGTGGGATTGTGCGAAATCCCATGGCGATTTAGTATGCGGGACGGGACGTGTGTGAGTAGCTCTAATGTGCTAGGTTCGATGATCCCATCCCCGTTGGGCCGTGGAAGTGACCACTAAATCCTCAAAAAGTGTATTGTCTAGGATGTGCTTGTCCCCAACTGAACGTAGACCCCCGCCTAACCATGTCCAACCCCCTGGAGGAGTTATGGACGAGGACACCCTCCCACCGCTCTTCTGGGCTTCATGATCGGGAATATATACTAAGGAGAGGCTTGAACTTCCGGTCCTCGGTACTGCTCACCGAGAAGCCTGAAATGCAGACTGGTGAAATAATTTCCAATCTTCGAATCTGAGCACTGCACTTCCATAGCCATAAGACAGCTGCTTGCCCTAGTCCTTTTCGATTCCATAAACTAGCATCGTTCATCCAGTCCCCTAGCTCCCGAATACTTCCTCGCAGCATCACAGATATGAGTGGTTTCGAGATCAAGTCAGTTCGGGGCACATCCGACAGAACCATGATATATGGCATCAGAAGTCCCGGAACCCCAGCCCGCGCAGCATCACCAGAGCTTCCAGTACGAAAGATTGCTACTGCCACGCGAGCCAACTTTTTTGAGGATCTCTCAGGCCCAGAAGGCCATAAGTCCTTCCCTATACCCCATCTGACAGCATATTCGGGACTGTCCTCAATATATCACGAAAAAGCAGAGGTTTGTTGCTAATTCTGCCCTGACCGTTGCTGTCTGGGATAGTAGATCAGTAGCCGGCGATTGGCTGGTGGTTGATCATGAAAGCTGACTTTAAATAGTTGGATATATTATCGAAGGATGCGGAGAGTTTAGTTGAATTACTGTACCCCAGGTCAAAATTGTTAATTGAGTTTATCGGAGGGTAAGCCTTACGTCTAATATTGACAAGTGCAACATACGCATATCTAACTTTCCTCAGTCGGCCTTCAATAACTTCGTATTTACTTGCTGGTATCGAGAAGCTCGGTGTTCCAGTGAAGTACTACGCGGTCTCTTACTCGTCCATCGAGATTTTGAAGGTACATATTTCTAAGTTTACAAAATTCTACCTCTAGTGTAAATTGCATTATCTTACACTTTTTGTGTGGTTCGTAATTAGGCCTTTTCCACCCTCGAACCATGGAGATATAAAAATATACAGCTTATTGGACTCTACGGCAGCTATGAAGATGCCTGTGACTGGCTAGCAGAAAATGAATACGGAGTACCCAAAACTATACTGTGGTTCTCACATTCAATTGTAGGTACTCATTGCCGTAAGCATCCATAATGTCCATATACTGATGTCGGAAAAAAGTCCTCCATCGACAGAATTGATGTTGCCGTTTTTCTCCGCCGCCTCACCGCTCATCTCCTTCAACCAGGTGATCTCGTTATGCTTGGTACAGAGCGTCGCGGAACAGCACAGGACCCAGTTTTATCATGTGGCAAAGGTAGTGAATGGAATAAAAAGAGGTTGATGGATAACTTGCTACGATCATATGGCTTGTAAGGCATCTATCCTGAATGAGTGTCTCCTCTTTATTGTATTAACCGACCGCTTAGATATTTCGAATCTGCCCGCGAAACATTTTCAACGGATGCTTGGGACCTACAAGACGAATATGACCCCAACATTGGCGCCAGGAGGTGTTACATCGTTGCAAAGAGGGATATCAGACTAAATAGCGATATTTTTGTGAAGGCCGGAGAGAAAGTGTTAATGGAACAGTCTTGGAAATATGGTACTTCTAAGGCTCGTTATATGCTGATATTTAGTACTAATTTCGTCTGGCAGATGATGGGGATATCAAAGAGATGTTACAATACACTGGTCTCGATTCATTTCATGAATTCACTGACTCCGTTGGGGAGTTCGCTCTACGCCTATTGATGCTGCCCCCGGGAAAGATTCCAAAACAATTTGGAGCAATGAAGGCGTATTTCGACCAAAAACAAGGCTAAGGAATGCTGGAGAGGGATCCGACGCTCCTAAGACCGAAATGGCCGGTCCAAAGTGCTTATAAGTTTCAGTTATATTTCATTCTGGTTTCGCCTAGGTACATACAGGATACTCGCACGCATTTCGGTTCTTCTGATTCATCAAATATAGAAAAATGTTTTGACAGGTGTTGGGGATCGCTTATTCAATGGTTTCCACAGGATTGCTTTCTTATACCTTATTTTGCCTTCTTCGCTTTTTCTCTGATTGGTTTATCACACACAAAATTGGGCCAGGATGCAAATTGGTGTTTGGCGGGCGTTCTTTGTTCTTTTTCTGTTGGTCTCCGCTGTTGGTTTACCCTGAAACGTTTTTGGCGGTTCATGTTGTTGCCATTTGGTTTCGGTCTCTTTGGATTGTTGTGCTCTTGTGGATTTTAATGCGCAGTTCATTATGTACAAAGCCGATACCTTTTGTCTTGACGTCACTTTATTGGGTAATTTTTTTCCCGGACATTAATTATGGAGTTTATTGAATATGGGCGGCACCTTAGAATGGCACCTGCATCTATTGAGCAAAAGGAAATACAACTTAAAAACCTATGAAACACACAATGAACGTTCATAATATAGTATAGGTGTTCCCGCTCATTCTAGTAGTTTCCCATACTTCTCATGTGAGAATTCTCATTTAGTGTGCCTTCTCTAATAGAAATCCCCCGTTTCCGAACTTTCTAGTATTTGCATCCATCCCCCTTAAAATTCGTTTCTTCCAAAGAACCTCCACGCCTCCGTCCATCACCATGGCTCCAGATTCATATGAGCGACATCCGGCATATCATCACCGACGTTGACAAACTCACACTGCTCACCGCAAGAACCAGATGACTGCCAGGTGTATGAATCATACATAGCCGGGTGGGGGCCCAGGACCGTTCGGCCACATGGAAACCTGAACAGCACATCCATGGCCCACGAGCGGGCACAAACAAGTACGGGGGGTCAACTTAAAGAATCATCATATGAAAAACATATGATTAAATCCTTCAGGAAACGTTATACATGGTGTGCACTCCTCAGACGAGCAGTACAGACAGAACACTTTATAGCACCTACATCACCAGTAGGATAGTAATATAGTAAGTCGAGTAAGGTACTGAAGTTGTAACAATAGCCCTCTTTGCACCCCCCACGTCCAGTTCCCGCACCAAAAATTACACCATACAGGAGGGATGAAAACCACAATAAGAATAAGCATACGAAACGAAACGAAAATGGAATCAAGGTTGAATATTAAAAAAGGGAACATGATCAAAGGAACGAACGAAAGCCAACCTCGATTTCTTCTCCAAACGCACGTACAACCGGTCCAAACAGTTTAATAAAGTACTAGTATCGTAGCAATAACGTAGCTCATGAGTAAACTCCCTCCGCCCACGATCTCCAGGCCAGATCAACCCCCTTCCGTGCCACAAGGCAGGCACCAGTCGGCACGGTCATGCTGCTGCCCATGCCAGCAAATTGCCCTATTATTACCATATCTTGGAAAAGCCACAAAAAGAAAATTGGAATCAGCTTCAGAACAACCTTATAAGATAGCCTCACCTCTACACGGCCGTACGAGCACAGGCATCAGATAATCGGATATGGATGGATAGTCAGAGAAGAACTCCCATACATGACAAGCTCTATGGCGCCATACAGAACTCTACATTGGCCACAGCTGGACTGCGAGCGCACGGAAAACGCTAGCTACAGCCATCTAACAGCATTTCCCCCCCACGTTCCCCTCGCTTGATCTGCTGGGGTCCACAACGTTTCCCGTGCTTCCCCTGCCATCGTCTACCCTTGCGTTGTCCATGATCCTCTTTTTGATGTCCTGGGCAAGGGAATAGAACGCCTTTTCGACATTGATGTTGCTCTTTGCGCTGACTTCTAAGAAGGGGATTCCAAGTTCGTCGGCGAGGGCCTGGCCTCGCTCTGTGGAGACTGCTCGCTTCTCTTCCCAGTCACATTTGTTGCCAATTAGGATTTTGTTGACGCCTTCAGTGGCATGTTGTTCGACGTTGGAGAACCAGGTTCGAATGTCTGTAGCGTTCAATCAAAATTAGCGTGCATATTGCCCGGTGGCGCGAATTGGATGCTTCTTGACGAGAGTTGAGGGCTATAGAGGGGAAACAACTAACTATTAAAAGACCGTTCATCCGTGACATCGTAGACTAGCAAGATGCCCATCGCTCCACGATAATAGGCTGTGGTGATCGTTCTGAACCGCTCCTGACCTAGAACAAATTGTCAACGGATTGCCCTGATAGGGTTCCCCTGAGGTGATTGGGGTAGCACTATTTGGATAGCCTAGTTCCAAACTCGCAGCATTTCTACATACCGGCCGTATCCCATATCTGTAACTTCACTCTCTTCCCATCCAACTCGATTGTTCGAATCTTGAAGTCGATACCAATGGTCGTGATGAAGCTTGGTGTGAAGGAATCCTCGCTGAACCGGAGAAGACAGCAACTCTTCCCTACTCCGGAATCACCGATAAGAAGTAATTTTATCTATCCGGTAATATCAACATCAGTCTTCCAGTCACAAAGCCGTAGCTAATGCTCAAGCTAGTCTGAGGTAGATGCGTGATCATTATGCCAATCAGGAGGGACAGGGTCACCTACGAGAAAATCGTAGTTCCTTGAGCCGGCCATTGTAGAGGGGTGGTTTGGATCGAGTTTAGTTAGTTTCTTGTGGGGGGGCCTGTTTTTTTGAAAATGTCGGAGATTTAGGACACAATGGATTGGAATAGGAGCTTGGCACCGAAACTTCAGCAGGAATAGGGGTGAAAAGAAGAATGTAAGGTGACCGCTACCCTTGTTTCAAGGTTCGTTGAGTGATGTCGGGGTCTGAAGACAGATAGACAACTAGTAGAATAAGGAGGAAGGTCGAAGCTTGGTGAGTGTTGATGTCCGAGATAGTACTTGTCGGCTTTGTGCGGCTATCGTAGATGATATGCCTGAACAAGATAAGCTTGAGGGCCGACCGGTTGGAGTGAACTGACGACAATATTTCGAGTTTGGCCTGTACTTTTATGGGAGCCGTGCCTTGCCTTGCCTTTACGTGCAACTGGTTGTGTTGTGTTGCATGGGATGGGTATGGATAGCACCGCTTCATGAGTAATACGTAGCACGATGAAAGCTAGCTAGAATTAGCTATGCTCTAAACCCCCCATTGACAACCAGAACGACATTAAGCAATGCTTTATCATGTCAATAAGAAAGATATAGGGTACTCAAGTAGGCAGAATATAGCCATCTACGTGTACTTCCTAAGTTCTGTCTGGTACATGGAAGAAACATTCACCCGCATACGTAACTAAGAATTGGGAAGCGTTCCGCATTGATTGTGCTTAGAACAGCACAAGAGAGCAGGAGGATGAAAAATCCTACTTCTGTAATACATACCGAGTTATAACGCTGGCATGGATCTCTTTGACGGTTACCCTCAACTTTCCGTGTGGTGGAACCTCCCAAGCCACACCCATACTAGCCATAAAGCCACGCGGATGATTCAACTTTTGGTACTAAACGTGGGAACAGGAATTTAATTAGAACCAAATGTGACGCATACTTGTCTATGATAAAGGAGTTAAAATGCGATGCCAAAGCTCGTGATACACGTTTGGATTCACAGTTTTGCCGCATTTGAATCCGGTACAGCAGCCAATTGCTAACCTTCTCCCGTAATATCCCCACAGCTGTAATGATATCTCAAAAGCCCACTATCAGTGTATCCATTTCGCGTAGGCCCTTGAAACATATTAATACATCTATCTTGACAACAATCTTCGCGTATTTGATACTTACCACCTGACTCTGTCTACAGCCTTCTGCTGCCTCTCAATACCTGCGTGTATGTTTACCAGTTCTTCCATCTCTTGTATAAATCCACCATACAACTTCTTGGGCAACCCTTGCTTGGCTAATTCTCTCAGCACCACAACCTCACATAGAAGTAACCCGTGTTCTTTATAAGACAATTGGCAATTAGTTCCCTTCCTTGATGAGGTGCTCAAAATTCGGTCGATGTGTCTGGAAAAACTCGCAGGTAAGGTCTATACCAAAATGAATTTGGGTGCGGGCGGAGTGTACCTCAAGACTCTGACCATCTCCTCACTGACCTTTCCTCGTCTAATGCCTCTACGGCCACTCATAAATCCACTTACCCACCTCACGGTCACCCAGGTGGCCAAGAGTCCCGGTGTCAGCCCCACCAAACCAAAGACAAGCTCTTGACTCTTGAGCAGTCTGTCAATACCACTGATAGCTACTTCGACATCAACCTTAGTTTTTTGAATTTGTATCAGGAGGGCCCTGATCAATTCTCCCTTGATGGCACCCTTGAAAGGCTTTCTGAGGTCTCTCTCATAAGCCTTGAGCACAGGAGTAAGATCTCCTTCCTTGACATGCTCTCGAATCACCTCCAACTCTTGGGGCGTTAATATTGCCCCTGGAGTTTCAACCGATATATCTGGATTGTCCACCGCAAAATCCATAACCATTCTCTCCAGACTCTCCATATCCGCAGTCAAACTCCGTCGACTCATCAAGGCCACTTCAGAATCTTCATCATGGCGAATGGTCCCAAGGATGTTCTTCACTGGGTCGATGACCCAGTTATTCCAAAAGTCAATGATTGTCGTAGCAGTATCCTCGGCCCAAACAGAAAGATCAGCTTGGCGGCGGGCCAGTACCTTGAGAATCTTGGAGGAAGAAAACAAGAGAATAGTGGCAGGTGCCCAGTAGCGCACAAGTACGCTGGGTCGACCATGTGAGGCTATGACTTTCTTGGATGCCACAGCTTGAGCCGGAAGATCCACTCTCAGGATCTTCTGTAACTGCAATGAGAGCAGCGTCGTGCGTACTTTGATCTTGGGTGGAGATGGCAAATCGTATTCGCCTTCTTCGAGGAATATAAGCTCCTCGAATTGCTCAATAGTATGAGGCGTGACGGTGCCAACGTTGCGGGTGATGTTTTCCATCAGCGTTGCCGCCTTCTCCACGACGCTTTTCCACTCAGCCTTTGGGTCCTCAACATAATTAAAGTTTAATGTCTCTCCAATCAATATTCCAAGCGAAGCCGCTTGTGTTTCACGTAGCCGCCGAATCATAGCTTGCTTTCCCCGGATGTCATGCCTGACAATAGTAAATGGCGAAGTCATACGTGATCGCCTGCGCAATTCGTCCAACCGGCCTCGCAATGAATTCTTTACTAGGTAGTAAAATTTCTTCATGGATTCAGATAACTTTTTGGACCTCCTAGGCTCCAAATTGATTGGAGGTAACTCGATATCGATGTTCTTCTCCCTCGGTTCTTTGAATCTCCTCATTACATCATGGTATACCTCCTTAGAGGCTTCTAGTAACTTAACAGGAGCGATCTGTACGCTGTACAGAACTGTATACCTATAGCTAGATAGTACCTCGTCCCAGTAGTACAGATCTTCTGAGAGAGGGAGAGTCTGTTCTAGTAAAGTGTGGAATGTTATCCCGTACACCAAAATGGTAGCTTTTGCTAAGAATAGCCATTCCAGTTCCCTCTCATACGCTGCTTGAGATATCCTAGGATCTCCGTCAACATCCAGTGGGTCTTCGGAGCCCTGAATATCTGCGGACTGGAGGAGTTGCAGAAGTTTCTCCCTTGAGATATATGCTGAAGTTGATCCATTGGCTATAGAAACAGTCACTAGCTTTACTAGCTTTTTAAGCTGTTGCACTCTCTGAGACTCTTGAACAAGGACGAATGTGTCTAACCCCGTAGGCTCTGAAGGGATATAGTCGACTTGGAGTCGCTCAAGCTGGAGATCTAGGGCTCGCAGCTGGCTGCGATTTGGGAATGAGTCAGCGAAGTTTATGAAGAGGCGCACATTTGATGCCCCAACAGGCTACAGGGATTACTCTGAAATGAAAGACATAGCTGCAGCTATCGGCAACACCAGTTCGAGGTGTTATTCGTGTCAATGCCTTTCGGAAAGGAAGTTGTACGTCCGTGAAAATGTGGAGTCGTGTCTGAGCTTGGCAAATGCACATTGCACATGAGAAAACCTTTAAAATGCCCTCCGGGTAACACGGACTACTGTAAAATGCCCTCCACATGTTCCAAGATACAACACTAAACCACTCTCTCTACTAGACCAACACCCTCGCTGCTTGGCATGACTATATGCAAAGGCCCCTTTTATGCCAGACTAGGTAACACGCGTCGCTATCATGCGCTTCACCGCATACCCAGCATACCCAGCATACCCAGCATACCCGCGCCCATACTCAGCAGCATACCCACACCCATACCCAGCACACTTCGCAGTATACTCAAATCACCCAGCACATCGCGATATCTCTCAGCTCCTGTAGTAGGCTTGTGCTTCGGGGGGGGTCCGCTAATCTGTTCACGCATATTACGCGCTCCTATAGCTATACCAGTACCTAGACTTCATGCGCTTTTTCTATGGCTAATATACCATGTATGATTACTCCATACACTCTTATAGGCAGGCATGCTTTAAATTACGCGCTGCGATAGCTATCTGTTGGTTAGATGCGGTTCCGCAGTTACAATCACGCTTCAGGGTAATCTTCGCTCAGGTCTGTGCTTGTGGCTCTTGGAGTATGACCAGGCATGCGCTGCCGGTAGGTAGTTGTGTTCCCAATGATAGATTGCCTATTATAGTAGAATATACTCCGTACATAGCACCAAAATATATATATGTATAATCATAAAATATATAGAGATGATTATTCTAAATACTTTCGCTCTCGGCTAAAGATCATATAGCCCTCTATGTTGGTAAGTAATAGCCAACTCGTACTTCTAGTGATGTTTATTTATAGAGTATGGTATTTCACTCTGAAGTTCATTCAACACTGTGTATAGGTTTACTCTGACACCCGCACCTACAAACTATGCGAAAATATAAACTACAGTAGTTTAGACATATTAAAGATACCAAATGCAGTAGAAGCGAGTGGGGAACACCAGGTTACCCTGAAGCAGGACGGTAACTACAAAGCATATCAAACCAACAGATAATTATCGCAGCGCGTAATTTAAAGCATGCCTGCCTTAAGAGTGTATGGAGTAATAAAGCAATCATACATGGTATATTAGCCATAGAAAAAGCGCATGAAGTCTAGGTAGTACTGGTATAGCTATAGGAGCCTGTAATATGCGTGAACAGATTAGCGGACCCCCCCCGAAGCACAAGCCTACTACAGAAGCACTGAGAGATATCGCCATGTACTAGGTAATTTGAGTATGTTGCGGAGTGTGCTGGGTATGGGCGCGGTATGCTGCTGAGTATGGGCGCGGTATGCTGCTGGGTATGGGGACGGGTATGCTGCGTGTCGGTTATACAGGTTATGCTGGGCTGGTATGCTGGGTATGCTGGGTATGCTGGGTATGCTAGGTAGGGTATGCTGAACTGCATGGGCGCGTGTTAGTCTGGCATAAAAAAGGGGCCTTTGCATATGTCTAAACTGACCAGGTCTCTTGCTCACCAGTGGATGTGGTACTGTAAAATGCCCTCCACTTAGTGGAACATGTCTAAGATACAACACTAAACCACTCTCTCTACTAGACCAACACCCTCGCTGCTTGGCATGGCTACATAAGTCGAGCTTATGCAGTAAGTGACACTACAATGGTCCTTTTTTTGGGAAAAAGTGCACAAGGTATCTGAGCGCAAAAATAGGGTGGATGTTGTAGTGTTACTTACTGCATAAGCTCGACCTATGTCTCTAAACTGACCAGGTCTCTTGCTCACCAGTGGATGCGGTAGTCCGTGTTACCCGGAGGGCATTTTAAAGGTTTTCTCCATTGCACATGTCCAGGCCTCAAAAGCTTTCAAAGAAGCTTGCACAGTTCAGGCAGCAGGTAAGGATATTAAGATACAGTACCAAGGAATCCATTAATCTACTGTAGGCTCGGTAGACGTCGCTTCTCAAGACCCTTTGAGATCGCTCCTCTGGATCTTCCAGCCCAAAGCAAGTCAGGTGATCGAGATCTCCTGACGCGAAACTGAATTTAAAAAAACTGGACTGTGGAACATGCCCGCTGATCATTCGAACAAGCTTTTCAGGAATGGTCTGGCAATTATCGTTAAAGAGTAAAAGAAATGAGGGCCATCACGCACGGTGGAAACGTTCCATGCGATTGGAATTAATATTGGAATCCCGCGGGAGTCTTGATGCCGGGCCGATTCTGTTTGTGAAATGGTTATGTTCCCCATCGCCCGAATTGTAGGCTCCTACATGTCACTCCTTGGCACAACACTTCAATCTCTTTTGCCTTATTCATAACAAACGTTGCGGGTAACGATTTCGATCCTTGCAATTCTGTTGCCCCTTTGGAGGTAACCATATTTGCCTCACGGGACTTCTCAACCTTTTTCGCTGCATTGTGTGAGCTTCAAAAGTCGGCAATTCCCTCCAAGGGCTCCAGCAAGCCAAACTTTCCCGCTCTCTCTTCAACATCGACCTGTTCTCACCTCAACTCAGAACACTATCGATTGTGGGTTACGATTGCCTACAACTGATAGCAAATAATGTTTCACGTCCCTACAGCAATGTAAGTTGAGAGTGGCATTGTGGTCCTGAATGAATTTGTAGAGTGCTAATAGTATTTCTATAAGGACAAATGTTTCGGCGGTGGTACCGGACTATATGGAGGCATACGCCCGTATCAGCGACCTGAATGTACATCTTAATATTTTTGAGAAAGCATGGGCAGCTTGTTAGTGCCCTTCTCGTCGGCGCACCAAAGTACAGCAACTAATTGAGAATTTGTAGGGTATGAATATATGCAGAACGATGTTCTTGCTACAGGAATCATGTCCTTCGTGATGCATGAGACGGTTTACTTTGGCCGCTCGCTTCCATGGATCATCATCGATACAATTCCATACTTTCGGAAGTGGAAGATTCAGAATGCACGTATTTAGAGATACCAATGACAAATATTCTTTCACTAACACAAGATGAATTTTAGACCAAAATCCCAACTGCCGCCGAGCAATGGCGTTGTACCTACCTTGTTCTCTTGTCTCATTTCACCGTCGAGCTTCCTCAAATTTGGTATGGGGTGCTGGTTCCAACTGTTCCTTGCCACAATGATGCTGACGGAAGTTATAGGCTTTTCCACCCTATGTGCAAATATTTCGGCATGTCTACCGATGTTCCCTTCCCAGCATGGACAACTATTGCCTACCAAGTTGCTATCTTCTTTGTCTTGGAGGATGCCTGGCATTATTGGTTCCATCGTCTGTTCCACTGGGGTCCATTCTACAAATACATTCACAAGATTCACCATACTTACTCGGCTCCTTTCGGTCTCGCAGCGGAATACGCTTCACCCGTCGAAGTAATGATGCTGGGTTTCGGAACTGTCGGTATCCCCATTGTGTGGTGTGCTATGACAGGAAATCTTCACGTCCTCACGATGTACATCTGGATTGTGTTGAGGTTGTTTCAGGCAATTGACGCCCACTCCGGATATGAATTTCCGTGGTCTCTTCACCATTTCTTGCCATTCTGGGCTGGAGCTGAACACCACGACATTCACCACGAGAAGTTCGTTGGTAACTTCGCCAGCAGCTTCAGGTGGTGGGACTATATGCTCGATACTGAGGCTACTCCTGAATCTATGAAGAGAAGGAGGGAGAAGAAACTCGCTACTGCTGCTAAGAAAGCGCAGTAAACTCTCGCAATTTGGTACCATTGACAATAATACATTCCTGCATGCTTTGGGGTTTCTTCAAGCATAGAATAGAGTAATGTAATACTGGGTGGGAAGGGAACGTAATCTGGGAGCGGGCATAGACCGCAGGTGTTATATGTTCTAGGATACATTACATATTTGTAATATTATGTTGGGTGATGTCCTTGAGGGTGGCATTTTTTGTAGATAGTTCATAATGGTCACGATACCCTAGTCACAATTCTTTGCTTCTGTTCAATAGCCCATAGTGTAGTGTACCCTTACCGCTCCCTCACATGCGCTTGCCAAACAAATGCATGCAGCTTTGAGGCTTTTTTGTTTGAAGCTCAATAATACTTAAGCCATGTATGAAAGTTCTGTTTTGTGAACCATGTCGTCCGTATGTGCCCTATTTTTGCTTTTGTTACCTAAAGCCCAAGAGTTTGCTGCATCACCCCCGAGCAGAGTCGTCAACTGGAAGAAGGAATATATAATCCACCACTGATCTCTTGATGCAAACTTCAGCTCGCCATCAGCCCCGCCTCACGACGAACTTTCATTATTCTCCCCACGCCACAAGGGCAGACCAGAGCTGGGGACAACATTAACGAGCGGCCTTTCACTTGAATTGAATTTAACTGTTAGACTCAACATATCGACGTCTAGATACAAACGACCAACACAATGTTCCAGCGTTTCCGGGGGGCAATCGAGAATCTCCAAGCCGAGGAGAAAGCCCGACACCAGCGACTGGGACAAACCCGGCGTACATCATCGCCCAGCACCACCACCCGCGCAGCGCGGAACGGCTCCGGAAGTAGCGGAAGCGGGAGTAAGGACTTGGGGAAAGATCTGAGGGACAAGGACCCGTCAGAATTCGAGATGGGAGATGATACTCCTACTGGGACGCCTAGTCGGACAGGGACACCCGTTGTGGGCAGTAATGGGATTGATGGGAAGGGAAAGTTGGGGGATGGTGCGGCGATAGCTGGACCGAAATCGACTACGGAGAGTACGAGTTTAACGGACTTACCAGCGGAGGTGAGGGTCAAGCTACGGAGGTTGGAGAAGATGGAGCCGAAGTATCATGAGTTGGTGAAGGGGTATAAATCGGTCTATGCAAAGAAGCAACTAATTGAACCTTTTGAGAAGGCGCTACGGGAGAATACTTCGTGCACGACAATTGCGGATCCGGGGGCTTTTGTTGAGTACCTTAATATGACCTCGCTGCAGGCGGAGATGACGAGTGTAGAGTATAAACGTGTAGCGAAGGAGCATGAGGAGCTTAAGAAGGAGGTGAAAGAGCTGCATGAGAAGCATAAAATGCAATTGGAAGAGAAGGATGCAGAGATTCAGAAGCAGAAAGAGAAGCTTAAGGAGTTAGAAGAGAAGGCGGTCAGGGGAGCTTCAGATGGGTTGTTGGAGCCACTACCTGGGCTTCCAGCAAAGGCAGCTAACCAAAGGCCGCCACCGTCCCCAGAACCTGCCGCACTAGCTGGAGGAGAGGATATATTCTCTTTTGAGGATGAACACGGCAAGTTAGAGGAGTTGGTGCAGAAACACGAGACAGAGATCGATAAACTGAAGAGTGTGTTAGATGATGCGAAGCTGGCGCAGAAGGTAGCAGAGGAGGCTATGCAAAACAACTTGGAGGCTGTGGAGAATGCTCAACGTGAGTTGGAAGGGCTGAAGGAGACAGGATCTTTGAAGGACAAGGAAATTGGAGAGCTTACCATGAATAATAAGGCCCTGATCAAGGAAGTTGAGGAGCAACAGAAGGAAGTAGAAGAGAGGAAAGAGGTCATTGAAAAGAAGAACAAAGAGGTAGAAGGTCTTGAGACCCAAGTCAATCTACTTAAAGAGAAGGTGCATGCATTGGAGACCGAAGTATCTTTGGCCAAGGAGGACAAGCCCAAATACAACGCAAGCAGTAAGGAAGCTGAGGACCTGAAGGCCGAGAATGCAAAGCTTTTTGAGCGCCTTAAAACCCTAGAACGCCAACTTGAGAATGCCAAGAGGTCCGCTGATGCTGCCACACGGGAGCTTTTCGAGACCAAGATTTCCCTAGAAAAGAGGGTCCGGCAGTTGGAGGATAAGTTAACTGAGTCACTAGAGAAGATCGGCCAGCTCCAGGTAGAGGCAGCAGCCGCTGCTGCGGCTGCTGCCACTGCGGAGCCCACCCGGCCAGCGACTGCTCAATCTATAAGTGATGCATCCCCAGTACTGGCCAGGCCTCAGACACTGGCACAAGGACCTGGTACGGGTGCGTCGAAAAATGCTAAGAAGAGGTATAAAAAAAAGAATAAGGGGAAGGGAGGCCCCATTGGGGCTGGGGCGCAAGGTGACATAGACGAAGAGGTGCCTAAGGAAGAAGCTCCTATCAAAACGACAGAAAATGTTGATGAAGACGATACTATCGTATTAACAGCTGCTACTTCATCTGAGCCAGATCCATGGGCTCAAGTGATAGAAGAGCTTAAAAGCCAACTCTCGGCTCTCCGTGAGCAGCTGGATGAGAAGGACGAGCAAATTAATAAATTGCGCGGGCGGATGTCACAGATTGACGAGCTGAAGGAAGAGATTGAGACACTGCGGGAATCATTGTCAGATGTCGGGCAGGATAATATTGATGCAAGGGAACAAATTAAAGAGCTAAAGGTTAAGAATAGAACTCTACAAGAAAAATTGGAGAAGATGAAGACTGCGTTGAGTGAGAAGGGGGATCAGCTGTTGATGTCCATGGAACAGCTTGCGCAGTTACAGACAGCACATGAGGCTGGGTCTGGGGAGCAGCAGAAGGCATTAGCAGAGCAGGAGAAAGCGAGTAAGATGCTACAAGAGGAGTGTGACGGCCTTAAGCAGAAAATATCGACGTTGCAAAGCGAGCTCTCTGCTGCGGAGAGAGTGTCTGAGACAAGATTCAAGAGCTGGATAGACACTAAAGATCTCCTAGCAAAAAAGGAGCCAGAACTCAATCAGCTCAAAGTTGAGCATGTTACCCTCATGACGCAGAATGTGGAGGCGAATCAAAAGCTTGTGGAGATGAAGAAACTTGAGAAATCGGAACAGGATCTACGGAAGGAGATTGTTAGCCTCAAGAGTAGAGCATCCGATAACCAAACTGAGATTGAGAAACTTAGGAATCAACTCAAGGTCGAAACGGCCAAACGGACAAAATCCGAAGAGGCAGTTAGGAATTTGCAAAACAACCTTCGCAAGGCTGAGGATGAGCAAAAAGATGCAATTGACGTGGTTGATCGAACTTCCCGAGACCTCTCCCGAGCACACGAGGAAATCACCTCATTGAGGCAGAAGATTCAAACCCTTGAATGGGAGTTAAATAAGATTAGGTCCGAGAAGGAAGGGTTAACTGAGGATCTTCGAATGAAGATTACTGAGGTCGCGTCTGTGCAGGGCTCAATGTCGACTATGCAAGATCAAGCAGCTGAGATTGCTACGCAAATGAAGGAGACAAAAGCTAGATGCGAGTCTCTTGAAGAAGATCTTGCAGATGCGAATCGTCTCCTGCAGGAACGCTCTAGGGAAGCAGATACCATGCGGCGGCTCCTCAATGAGGCCGAGTCGAGGAATGAAGCTCGCTTCAGGGACATGAAGGCGAAAATGGACTCAGCATTTGAAGAACGGGATAAAGCTGAGGAAGAAATTGCTACGATTGGGCGGAGTCGGGCTAAGGAGATTGAGGAATTGAGGAATAGGATTAGAGAAGCGGAGAGAGTATTGAAGAAAGCGGAGGAAGCAAAGGAGGTTACGGAGAGGGAGAGGAAGGAGTATCAATCAGGAAAGCAGGCAGCAGAGAGTAAGCTTGAGCCGGTGATGAGGGAATTGGAGGAGACGAAGAAGGCGAATGAGCAGATGAGGGATGCGTTGGATGAGACGGAGCGGCAGATGCAGACTGTGGAGAAGAGAGGAGTTGGGGCGAGGAGGGAACTGGAGGAGCTTAAGGCCAAGTATGAAAAGTTGATTAAGAGTCACAAGGTACATTGCAATCCCCAACTTCCATACGCACGGATCAAGTGACTCATGTGTGATCGTTTCGTATTAGGCTCTCCAAGACGAATACCGTAATCAATCACTCCGCGGCCGTCCCACGACCTCAACCCTCAACCGAACATCAATTGACTCTGTCCGCTCAAGCGCTACCCGAGTCATGTCGCCCACTGGCGTAGCCAGCGGCGCTAGCAATACGATAGCCTTGACTGGCACGGGGGGCCCGCACCATGTGAATGCGGATTATCTCAAGAATGTCATTTTGCAGTTTTTGGAGAAAGATAAGAAGATGCAGATGCAGCTGATTCCGGTTTTGAGTAAGTTGCTGAAATTCAATGGGTATGTATTTCTATACTATAACTCATGTGATTGGTTTCTGTCTGTGTGCTAATGGTTGCGGTCATGTGTAGAGAGGATGTATCGAAGTGGCAAGCGGCGGTTAATGCGAGATAATTGTTGGCCGGTTTTGAAAGTTATAAATTACCCTGAGGCTATGGGGGTCTTCCGTAATGGAATATATGTTAGTGAAATCAGGTAAGCGATACTTCAAATGGATGATATGGGTTAAATTATTACTACCCTATATAGTTCTATGGGGTATTAACATTCTTATTACATTAATGATTCTTATGCCTGTCTTCTTCTTTATTTCCTTTTCCATTTATGCCCAGGATGGCCTTGTTATGGCTTCTTGTCATTTTTCATGATTTCGATGCCTATATATATATATATTTTTTTTCGACGGGAGGGTTGGACTAGTTTGAGTATCTGGTGGTTTTTCCCTTCTACAAAATGAGAGTAATTTATGCAAAGGAGATCTATAAATAAGTGTAGTTTGTGGTAGCAGATAGTAATTAGTAGACTTCATTCAAACTTCATGTTGCGAATGGCTATGTCCATTGCAGCAGCGGATTCCCTACCAGCAAACGCAGTCCTCCTATGAATTCCATGGCAGTTGTAGACCAATTTACAAAATAGGACGTTCGGTGGGATATTTACGAGAGGTTGCTGTCTATGGTCGGGTCGGGCAAGGTTTCATGGGCATGAACGCCCCCACACAAAATACGTTGCTACAACAGAGAGAGACAGGGGGTTTTCATTCCCAGATAATGCGGTCTACTTTTATGTGCTCTGCCCAATATCACACAGCCTCAGCGTAAGTCAAATTTTTTATAGACAACTCCCCAACTTTGCCTAGTATATGCAGGCCAGAGGCAAAAGTCCAGGATATGCAAAGAGAGAGCCCTATATACAATAATATGGGAAGCCATGATATTGTTATGACAATAGGGTCATGGGAAGGACCCATCCTAGTACCATGGTTGAATGCCCCACGTGGGTATAGTTGTGGATAGCAGCGGTGGATGAGATTAGCCAGGCTACAGAGTCAGGGATTATGATGCAATCAGCAAGGTTTAAATGTGCGCACATCTACGGTAATGCACTGTGCTAAGAGGTAGGTATGATTTCAGGTTTTGATCATGAGGGGTCGCCTCTATTCGTTTCGAATTCGTGGTGGGATCGCACATAGTGAAACAAAAAAAAAAAACAGGTGACCCAGGGGGGACAGCTTCGGGTGATAATTGTGTTGACTTTATGGTTGGTCATTCAGGCCTGGCAGATTGGTCATCACAAACAGGATATGTTGTTGGGGGCCTTCTCGGAATATGCTGCAGTGAAAGTAATAGTTTCACGCGGGAGGAATTAGTTGAGGGTAACATTCAGATGGACCCTCAGATTGTTGAAACGAGCGAGTGTCACTACTGTTCTTGTCTACGTAATATGGGACCACATATGAGTATTGATTAATTTTCTTAAAAAAAGGAAAAAAAAAATTTCTACGTAGTCTACGTCATACGGCGCTGCCTCATGTGTAGGAGATATCGAGGAAGGGCACCCACGTACATATAGATGCACATGTATTCAACCGTTGCTTCTCATAGCCCTGTCAATTTTCCAATTTTCAACACAAATTCGTGGGAATTCTGGCTTGGCAACGCTACCTTTCCTATGTACAACCAAATTTGGAGTTGAACATTTGAAAAGAAAAAGGACTTCCCCTCATGTTCAATGCCAAGGCCCCGCTAAAGATCCATTCGATCATTCAAGCTACCCGTGGAGGGGCTGGGCTGTGCCAACCTAGGCCTCAAATCGTCATGTGCTTACTAAAGAATTCCCAGTACAACGAGAGCAAATACTGCAATTACCTCACCTATCTCCGATGCTCAAGCCAATCTTACGCCAGCCAATGTTCGTTGTCAATGAGGCTCTCTGTAGATTACATGTGCTAGGCATAACAGCCAGCGTAGTGCCTTAGTCTGCCTAGTCTCTCGCGTAGGCTAAGTTGCCACGTTGAGAGCTTCTAAAGGAATATTCCACGGTCACCGATGGCAGTCTGGTTGGCACGAGGAAATTATGTCGCGTATTGCTTACAGCATACCTCAGCGATTCAATCACAAAGATGCCAGTACAGGTGTAAGCTTCACATTTACGACCACAGAAGCTTCGAAGCGTTTGGCGGGGGGCTTGTGCCAACCAGACTAGAAGGTATCTACAATTTCTCTCTTATTACGTCAAAAGGGCGAATTAAGAATTATCAATAAATCTGAATATGGCTGCTTAGTTTTTGCTATCGGAAGTCAGCTGTTCTGTTATCAACTAAGAACTGTTGACTTTGGTGGTCAGCATGATCACCCCTCTATAGTCTACAGATCAAACTCGGACTCGGGTGCTTGATATGTGGTTGATATTCCTGTATCCTTCTACTGTGGGCCTCTCGCACCTCGTAAAATTATTTGAAAATCCTGCTATGTATGGGCTTCACAGTCCGTATTGAGACATGTGGTTCACCCCAGTCGCCAAAGTAAGATAATGGTATCTTGGGTGGCGCTAGTAGTTTCAACCTGTAGCCGCCGGAACCAACATTAACATCCCAAGACAAAAATAATCCCTCCACACTGGGTGGCCCCACATGTCAACCCACATAAAATGTAAAAAGAAAGTGAACACAATAACATTGGACTCTACAGTCGAGGGAGCTGCTGACCTCACTGAAAGTGAGGCACAAATGGTAACTACATATCATTCTAAATTGGAGCTGGATGCATTTTGGACACCCGCTGCTGGAGCAATGAGTTTAATGCAGGAGAGAAGTTTTTCCGTTATAACATATCATTTCTTTGCGGCATCTATGTTATACAAAGCACAGGCGTTTATAGTCTTGTTAGGCGTCAAGAGAGAGGAGTTGACTAGAGAGAACTGTACCGGTATCTCCCTTCTCTCACCAAAGGATAGAGGTGATTTTATTAGCTGATCATGGGTTTAGGAAAGAATTCGTTATCCATTAACTTGTACCTCCGAACGTTTTCTCCGATTGGCTCGCTCGCTAAACTGCCTATACATTCATTAATCGAGTTGCAACCTTCCATTTCCATCCATACCTTTCCCCGCTGATCACCTTAATCTCCTGCAAAATCATGCTCCCTCGCTTCCTTCATATTTGCCAACACCGACTGTCCGAAATGCCAACTCAATAACTCGTCGAACACATGATGCTCATTATTCGGATCTCGACACACTGGATCAAACACTCGTCCATCTAACCCATCCATATCCTCATCAAACACGACGACCTTGTAACTATCCTGCTACTTCGTTGGTGTAAACATTCTTACAAATTTAGTCAATAAATTACTCACATCCGGATTCATTGATATTAAGTACTGATTATGGATATCCCTCCAAAGCAACATCCCATTCTGTAGCGAGTTGATTTTCCATTTGTATCATTCATATCCGTAATCCACCTCCCGTATCCCCACTGAACCCATAAATTTTCCTTAACTGAGAAATATGCGCTCCTTCAAATCTAGTCCAGTTCTCACGAGCAAATCTTGTTGCTGTATTTACGGGTTGCAGAAATAACACATCTCCCATCACGCTGGCGGATCCCCGTCTTGAACGCATCTTCTCGTCCTGAGACGTTGAACGAAATCAGTAGCTGAGCCCACAGTTTATCTGTCACAGTAATATGACCTATCCATTCATTAGCATCAATCAGCATATTCCCAGAACTCAGCACTTACTATCGCATTTTGAACTCGAATAGGAGTCTCTGTAATAAGCAGGATCCGCAGCATCTCCAGAAAGTTGCCTTCTGTTACCGAACCATTCTGAATCCAACCTCCAGTGATGTCGCATCGTCAAACCAACGAACGGGCAATCGGCATCTGGCCCGGGGGAAACCTACCCCTGCGGTTCCATGGCCCCGAACCGGCCTGAAAATTACGCTTCGACCGAGCTCCATTAATATGAAGGTGGTAATAAAATTACGCCTCTGGAAGTGGTTCCAATTTTAAGGCCCTGAAACCATGAACCATAACGTTAGCAAGGGAATATCAGCCAACCAAAGCTTAAGACCAGCTACCTACCAAGCCCTTGCCCCCCCCTCTAAGACCCTGGAATATTTTTGTGCATCGAAGAAGTGCATCCTCCTGCTCGAGGTGAGGAGAGAAAACCTGCGGTCTCAGCAGAAAGTTGCAGAAGGGCTTGTTACGTTGTTTAGTCTGCTTCTTGTTCGTATCTCTCGTTATCTAATCGTGGATGCCGCATTAATATTTATACACATCGAGTCTTTTCAGCCCCTTGGGTGATCTTCTTTTACTATTGGAAATGGGACTCTGTCTCTAGAGCACAGCGGTCACAACGTCCCAGAAGAAGGCAAATAGAACGATCAGCTTACAGCACAACTAAAGGGTAGCATTTTTCTCGCTCCAACCTGCCTGGGCTCACATTTTTATTCTATTAAGGCAAGCGCTACAACAACGTTTCATCTCTGTGTTGTTCCAAGATTTGATCAACCCGCAACGACAAGGGCCCGCAATCACGTTCAGGGTCGCCTTAACTCACCATCTATCAACTATATTTTCCAGCTACACATATTTCCCTCCAGACACAAATTCGAAGGACCTGGAAGTTATACGAGGATCTAAAGAGGACCTAGGGATTGGGTGGCCAAGCAGCAAGGGAATAAGCAATACCAGCTGAAATCATCACAAGCAACCTGCAACCGCACACTACAGAGCTAGATCTATACCTTCGCTACGATGAACGGGGAGCAGGTCAAGAAGGCTGCTATCAACAAGATTAAGGCTGTCGCTAGCGCTGCCTCGCCATCTGCGAATGGACAGAAGAAGAGAAGAAAGGGACAAGACCTAAAACCAATTATCACAAACGAGGGACCCGGTGCGGGGTCTACAGCTAAGGCACAGAGGTGCGTTCTTTTTTGCATTGATGGCTTTTTTAATTTTTAATCCCATTCACCCTAGCTACCCAACTTCTCTGGAACACATCTCTATGATACCATTAGTTATAGTTGTTGCTACTGTAAAGGATGCATGATAAGCACAAATTCACCTATGATATTTAGATCCAATGCTTCATATCGCTTACTGGGCTTTTGCTGACGTTTGTGTGGGTGTATTCTCCACCTGCTTCGATTACAATAGCGGCATTCCAGATAACTACGTAAACCCACCTACAGGGGATTCGGCGGGTTCCCGGTTATCGTCCACATCTTCAGTGCGGTCTGGAGATGAACCTGCGCCAGAACATTCTGGGGATGAAGAGGACTTAGAAGACTATTGCAAAGGTGGATATCACCCTGTACAAGTTGGTGAGCAATTTAAGAATGGGCGATATACAGTTGTACAGAAGCTGGGATGGGGACATTTCTCAACAGTTTGGCTGTCGCGGGATAATGAGACGGGCAAGCACGTCGCGCTGAAGGTTGTGCGAAGTGCATCGCACTATACAGAGACGGCCTTGGATGAGATCAAGCTTCTTAAGAAGATAGTTGATGCCAATCCGGATCATCCTGGGCGAATGCATGTCGTTTCCCTTTTAGATTCCTTTGAACATAGAGGGCCCAACGGACTTCATGTCTGTATGGTTTTCGAGGTGCTCGGGGAGAACCTTTTGGGGTTGATTAAGCGGTGGAATCATCGAGGAATTCCGATGCCTCTCGTGAAACAAATTACGAAGCAGGTGCTACTTGGCCTTGATTACCTTCATCGTGAGTGTGGGATTATTCATACAGATCTCAAACCCGAGAATGTCCTTATTGAGATTGGTGATGTCGAGAAGATTGTGAAGGAATATGTTGGATCCACGGAGAACATCAAGAAGAAGGATAACAAAACACGGAATAATGCGCGGGATGGGGGAAGAAAGAGGAGGGAGACCCTTATCACTGGCAGTCAACCGTTGCCTAGCCCTCTCAGTGCTACATTCACTCAATCACGTTATGACGATGTTGTATCGCCATACAAGCTACATTCACAGAGCTCCTTGAGCAAACTTTCAAGCCGAGCCAATGGTACTTCCCTGTCGCCTCTAAGTGTGAACGGGGATACGGATATGTCTGAGGATGCCTATAAAGTCCGGGAAAAGACTGCGTGAGTTGAACTGGCCATGTTGGGAAATCTTCATTGGCTAATGGTTGCTGTAGGGATGTTATTGCACGGGATATCTCTGGAATATCCCTCGAGAAGTCGATACCTGAGGATCCAAACGAGGATGAAGAGGTCAATATTGAGGTTATCTCTGTGAAGATTGCAGATCTTGGAAACGCATGTTGGGTTAATCACCATTTCACCAATGATATCCAGACTAGGCAGTATCGATCACCGGAGGTCATTTTAGGAGCGAAATGGGGTGCTAGTACTGACATATGGAGCATGGCTTGCATGGTATTTCTTCCTGGTAGGTCCTTACGGCTACGCTTGAAACTGACACTCTGTCCTAGATTTTCGAGCTTATTACCGGAGATTATCTATTTGATCCCCAATCTGGATCGAAGTATGGGAAGGATGACGACCACATTGCTCAAATTGTGGAACTGTTGGGAAGCTTTCCCCGGGGCCTGTCGATGAATGGCAAATGGTCGAATGAAATCTTCAATCGGAAAGGAGAGCTCCGGAACATCCACCGACTTCGCCACTGGGCCCTGCCAGACGTATTACGGGAGAAGTACCACTTTATTAGACCAGACGCTGATCAAATGTCGAATTTTCTCTTGCCAATGCTGGAGTTGGATCCTTCTAAGAGGGCGAATGCAGGCGGAATGAGTAATCATGAGTTTCTAGAGGATGCACCGGGGATGAATGATAAGAAGGTCAATGTTCCAGTAGGAACGAGAGGAGGCATCGAAGGGTGGTTTCAGGAGGTCAAAGATGTGGTGCCCAAAAAGAGATAGATTGTTTGTGAGCTGCTGTTTCTCCAGTTGTATGCGTTTTTCTGTTTGAACTTTCTCCGCCTGGGGTTTGTACGGATTTCCATTTTGTTTTGAATTAAGAGTGCGATCTACTATTAAAGGTGTAGGGTGTGGTTTGTAAGCAAGGGCTGTGCGGTAAGGGGGGGTTACTCCACGAGGAGTTTAGAGAAGAGGAGGCATGTAGGATGGACATCTCGAGTGGTGGATTATTCTGCCTAATGATATTTCCGATTTCACTAGGCCTTGTGCCTTATTCATTTCTGTAATTTCTTTACATCTCGTGTGAGTGGGAGCAAATCTGAGCATTCGAGTAGGCAGCAAATTCGATTGGTTTCTCTTCATGCTCTAACCGTGTTTATCTTCTAACCGCCGTTTCACGGTCCAACTGTGTGTTTAGCGATAAGACCCATAGATAAAGAGCCGAAATCTTGGCAAGCGGCTCTTGCCAAAAATTTCGGAACTCCAAGAAATACACCCCACCGAAACACCGAAAAGTCAACATACAAACATCTAATCCAATACTGAACTACGCTACAGTCTCTTTGTGCACAGAAGGCTTCCAGACGTCTGTGTGGTGTGGTATTCCCAATGCTGTATTCCGTCGCTCGGAACCAGTGGATCTGTGCACAGTGCAGGCGTACCTTGCTGAATTCCAGTTACATATCGTCTACGGGGAGCATACGGCGGAGTTTTCATTCCTCAAGCATAATACGGAGTTTCAGTAGACAAAGCACCAATCTACCCCCGCCAACAGCAGAAGAGCGTAGACGAGCAGCAGAGAAACTATCTCTGCAATTTGACGAGATACCACCATTCACTTCTCCGCCAGAACCGCTACCACCGCATAATATCAGTGAAGATGCCGCTGCGTCCCTCGTTAGCAAGCTTCTCGGCTCTGCGTCCTCAAAGCTGGATGCCTTGCCCAATACACGAGACGGCCACTCGGGATTCAAGCTCCCGACGAAATGGTCGAATGCACTAGTCCTCCGCCCTATTATTCGGGAGACTTTGAGGAAAGCATATCCATTGATGGAGGATCTTACGCCCATACAAGCGAAGCTGCTTGCTGCGCTGAGCAAGCGCACGCATTTGGCATTGGCGGATATACCCGGAACGGGGAAGAGCTTTGCGTTAGCTACCTGGTTACTGAATATCGACCGCAGCACCACAACAGTATCGGGGGAGGTTGAACCTACGACTACAGTGTTAGTGCTAGTCCCTAGCGCGGACCTAGCTATGCAGTATGAATTCTGGATATCGAATATCCTGGCTCGCTCCGGGTCAGAGGCAATTGAAGGGAATATTGCCGGGTTCATACAAAGTCTGTACAGGACTGCTACAGTCGAGGGCGATGAAAAACAGAAGAAGAGATTGGAGGAACACCCAAAGCCACATATTATCGTTGCTACACCAAAGAGGGTTCTGGATTTATTAGAGGAGGGCCTACAGTCACCACGTAAACTCCTTGATTTGGAACACTTGAAGATGGTGGCTGTGGATGAGGCAGATAGTTTGTTAGATCTTGAGTTTGAGTGGATACCGCATCCTAGAAATCCGCAACAAGCGCCACAGGTACCGAAAGTAAGCCCAATGGGGTCGAGTGGTAGATATGACAATAAGAAGATGAAGGAGAGAGCGGCACCGCCAGCGGAGCAGTTGCTGGATTATATATTTAATTTGAGAAACAAGAAATTGCTTACGCCGAGGAGGGCGAAGGGGGAGTTGAATTACATCCAGTTAGTCCTAGCTTCTTCCTCAAAAGGCGCGAAAAAAATGAGGCGGTGGATCGAGCAGGAAAAGAGGGGTTGGTTGTCTCCCTATGGGAGTGCATGGGCAGGAGGAATGCAAGGCGCTGTCAGTGAAGCGAAGGGGATGGATATGGGATTTGCACCAAAATACATGCCTGTTAAGGAAGGGGATCTGGTTTCACCTATTATCTCGACCTTACAGAGAGAGGGAACTTCCTGTGGCGCGGTATTGAGGAAGGTCCATCAGTCGGTTAAACACCATATATTAGCCTATGATATGGAAACTGGGTTGCTCCGAGATGCGCCTCTCGAAAGAAAAACTGTCGAGAGGACATTGAGGGAGTTCCTGACGCTGAGTTCGAAAACTGGACTGGTTGGTGGTCTGAGGAAGTCAAAACCTCCTTCTCTGGCGAATACCCTCTTATTAGATAAGAAGGAAAAGAAGGCAATTGGAGACGATGGTTACCCTGAAGAAATTACTGTCCCCATCTTGGAGAAACTCCTGGAACATGATAACTGGCCCGAACAAGTCATTGTTGGACTAGGTACTCAGGCTAGTAAATCTCGCTTCCAAAAAGCCTGCGAGGAGATTGGTATTAAAGCCGGGCAACTCTCATTTCAATCTTGGAATTCACAAAGTCCAAAAGTTCATAAGCTTGGTCGATCCGATGAATATATCGCCTCCTCCACCCCCCCGTCCTCGACGCCTTCAAAAGAAGAGGGGAGAAGGAGAACACAAGTCTGGATTACTGACCCTGTGAGCTGCACCGGCCTTGACTGCCCCGGAATCACCCACGCATACTTATTCCACCGCATCGAGTCCACAAAAGACTACGTTGCTTACTGTGGCCGAGTATCTCGCCATCCGTTCGCAGTACAAATGGACTCCGCTGCCTGGGCGGCCTTCGATAATTCCTCGCACGAGGAACCGGGGAAGATTAAATCCCGTACAGTCACACCCGGGAAAGTCATAAGTATAATTCTTGAGGAACATATCATCCCAGAGGAACTGGAAGCCGAGAGGGAAGCCGAGAAGATTCTGCTTGCAAAGGAGGAGGAGGGGTTATTCATGCTTTCGGGGGCATTGGGTGGGTATAAACTTGGGAAGGGTGAGAAGGTTGTTAGGGTCATTTCTGGTCAGGATGAGAGGGGACGAGGAGGGCAAGAGATAGGACTGCCCGTAGTCCAGAGGGGGAGTATGTTTGAGAAAGATGTATATCTATTTGAGGTGGTGAGGAGGGAAAAGATTGGATGTGTGGTGGAGTCATATTTTAAGAAGGAGGAGGGGATGGATGCAAGGAGGGTCGAGAGATGGGAGGATGTAGAAGATGATATCGAAGACTACGCAGTGAAGTTGTGGGGCCCGGATAATCCACGTGAGGTGCAGGTGGCGGAGGAGAGGGAGGTGTTTAAAGCGGATTCAAGGAGTGAGGCGCTTACCGGGAAGGGACATGAGATGGAGATGTTAGAGAAGGATTCCGAGGTTGAGAGTCTTGCCGAGAAGGGGCACGGGAGGGAGGTGTTAGAGAAGGATTTCGAGGATGAGAGTCCTGCCGAGAAGGGACACGAGAGGGAGGTGCTGCAATTGGATTCGGGGGACGAGGCGCTTACTGGGAAGGGACATGAGACGGAGATGTTAGACAAGGATTCCGAGGATGAGATTCTTGCCGAGAAGGTGCACGAGAGGGAGGTGCTGAAAATGGATACGAAGGGACATGAGATGGAAATGTTAGAGAAGGATTCCGAGGTTGAGAATCCTGTCGAGAAGGGGCACGAGAGGGAGGTGTTGATAATGGATACGAAGGGACAAGAGATAGAGATGTTAGCGAAGGATTCCGAAGTTGACATTCTCGCCAAGAAGGGGCACGAGAGGGAGGTGCTGAAAATGGATTCGGGGAACGAGGCGCTTACCCGGAAGGGACATCAGGTAGAGGTGATAGAGAAGGATTCCGAGGATGAGATTCTTGCCGAGAAGGGGCATGAGAGGGAGGTGCTGAAAATGGATACGAAGGGACATGAGATGGAAATGTTAGAGAAGGATTCCGAGGTTGAGAGTCTTGCCGAGAAGGGGCACGAGGGAGAGGTGCTGCAATTGGATTCGGGGGACGAGGCGCTTACCGGGAAGGGACATGAGACGGAGATGTTAGACAAGGATTCCGAGGATGAGATTATTGCCGAGAAGGTGCAAGAGAGGGAGGTGCTGAAAATGGATACGAAGGGACATGAGATGGAAACGTTAGAGAAGGATACCGAGTTTGAGAGTCCTGTCGAGAAGGGGCACGAGAGGGAGGTGTCGAAAATGGATACAGGGAATGAGGCGCTTCCCGGGGAGGTGCTGAAAATGGATACGATGGATGAGATGGAGATCTTAGTAAAGGATTCTGAGGTTGAGAGTCCTGTCGAGAAGAAGCATGAGAGGGAGCTGCTGCAATTGAAAGAGGCGCTTATCGGGGAGGTGCTGAAAATGGATACGAAGGGACATGAGATGGAGATGTTAGAGAAGGATTCCGAGGTTGAGAGTCTTGCCGAGAAGGTGCACGAGAGGGAGGTGCTGAAAATGGATACGAAGGGACATGAGATGGAAATGTTAGAGAAGGATTCCGAGGTTGAGAATCCTGTCGAGAAGGGGCACGAGAGGGAGGTGTTGATAATGGATACGAAGGGACAAGAGATAGAGATGTTAGCGAAGGATTCCGAAGTTGACATTCTCGCCAAGAAGGGGCACGAGAGGGAGGTGCTGAAAATGGATTCGGGGAACGAGGCGCTTACCTGGAAGGGACATCAGGTAGAGGTGATAGAGAAGGATTCCGAGGATGACGAGAAGGGGCATGAGAGGGGAGTGTTGGCGAAGGATTCCGAGGTTGACAGTCTTGCCGAGAAGGGGCATGAGAGGGAGGTACTGAAAATGGATTTGGGGAACGAGGCGCTTACCGGGAAGGGACATGAGATGGAGATATTAGAAAAGGATTCCGAGGATGAGATTCTTGCCGGGAAGGGGCACGAGAGGGACGTGGAAGAGGATAAGTTGGGTGAGGAAGGGAGGATTGTGCCAGATGAGCTTCAAGAGCCACAGCCAGCAGATGGCAGTGCCGAAATAGAACCCCCCGCCAACCCATTAGACATACTCCCCGCACAAAAGGAAACTGAGTTACCCTCAAATCCAGAGTCCGCAACCGAGTCTCAACCACTCCTCCAAGATCAGCCCAAGGAAGCGGAGAAATAAAATTTCCAGCAATTGTTGTGATGATACTACCATCATTTACATACTTTCTTCATGTATATTTTCATCCTATGCTACCTGTTACCATTCTGATGTATAATGGCTATTTCTGTTTCTTAGATTGTTTGGGTCATGCGCCTTCAGAAAAGTTTGGGATGGTTTACGTCATTTGCCTTGCGCGTAGAAGCTGTAGTAGTACGGGTCAGTAACCTCTCTTCAAGATGTCGATTCTTGTGCGGCATATCAATGTACATAATATGTATAGCAATACGTTATCCCTCCTCTAAACGTTGCTAGACGAAAGCGACTGTGAACAATGAGTGCACAATAAATTCAACAGGCTAGTCTTGCTCATTGCCAATCCCCGCACAACCCTGCGGCCGAGAAAGAATTCAACCCCCTTCCCTTGCATCTCCATGTTGCCATCCAGCACTGTTCCATACTACCCCTATCACCCACTACAACCCTCCTCGGACTCCTCCACAAACTTGCCCCGCACTTACTTCCATAGCTTCGACAAACTCATCTCCTTATCATCGTGCTTATTCAATATCTTGGCGGTTGCCAGATCTGTATTTAAAACAAGATTAGCAAAAGTAATAAAAAAAGACTATCATTATGCCCAGGACTTGGTTGGTAGTCCGTGACAGGTCAAAATGACGTACCAAAGTCCTCTTGTGTAACATGAATCCTCCTTTCTCGTAAGGCGTACATTCCGGCCTCCGTGCACACACCCTTGAGCTCAGCTCCAGAACATCCATTCATGCGCTCGGCGACTTTCTTGAGATCGATGCCACGGGTGAGGTTCATTGAACGGGAATGGATTCGGAGAATATCGGCTCTGGCTTCGACGCTGGAGGCAGAGGTTAGCGCAGAGCTCTGGTAAGGAGAATGAAGAGTGGCGCTTACGTAGGTGGTGGGAACTCAATCTTCCTGTCAATTCGCCCAGGACGGAGTAACGCTGGATCTAGAATATCCAATCTATTCGTAGCCATGATAACCTTGATATTCTTAGTAGGCTCAAACCCATCTAGCTGGTTCAGCAACTCCAACATGGTCCTCTGCACCTCCGAATCACCACCACTAGAACCCTCTACTCTGCTACTTCCAATAGAATCTATTTCGTCCATGAAGATAATACTTGGAGCATGCTCCCTAGCCATGACGAACAACTCTCGAACCATCCTGCTTCCCTCTCCAATATACTTTTGTACGAGCTCCGACCCAGATACCCTGATGAATCGACAGTCAGTGTGGTGGGCTACTGCACGGGCAAGGAGAGTCTTTCCGGTTCCGGGTGGGCCGTAGAGAAGGACGCCCTTGGGCTGGGCAATACCAAGAGATTCAAAAAGCTCAGGGTGCTTGAGACCGAGTTCGATAACCTCCTTCATTTCCTTAATTTGTTGGTCGAGACCACCGATCATGTCGTATGTACTGTCTGGTACCTTCTCAACCATCATCAGGGACACTAGAGGGTCGACAGAGCTGGGCAGTATCCTCTCCAGTCTATATGTATCCGATAGGAGGGCCACTCGCTTGCCAGAAGTAAGTTTGGCAACGTCGACGCTATCCGCAATATCGACAACTAGGTAGAGCAGAGATGGTCAGACAATACTGCCTAAGGGATAGCTCAACGGGGAGCAACCAACCATATTTTCCTTCTGGATGTACCTTCACCAACACACGCTTGCTGCCCATGACCTTCACAACCTCCCCCACATAGGATCCGGGCTGCTGGAGTAGACCCAGCTCCTCTCGTAGAAGCCGTACTACAGCCTTGAGTAAGTAAATAGTCATAGGTAAAGTAAATATGTCGCATAGGTTTTGGTCGGGAGATACCTCTCGAATTCAAGTCATTCCGCTGGGCCTCTAATCTTCGTAGCTTGGCACTCCGTTCTATGATCTCCAACTCTAGGGCCTCAATCTTGTTGTGGAAGAAGCTGTTGAGCGCCATGTCACAGGGTGACTAGAATAATATGCAAATGTAAGATGGGTTACTCAGTTGCAGAGTGGGGGAATAAGGGAAGATCGATAGCTGTTGCGACGGAGGGGCAAATCAGCAGGGGGAGGTTTGACGAGGTCCTTGGTACAAGTAAGTAAGTAAGTTTACATTCTTCACTAACAAACGTATTGTGTTTAGAAGTGGGTTAGTAAGAAACCCTTTGAATTGGTGATGTAACCGTACGCAGGTGAAAAAATGACGCCCAGTGCGTCACGCGTCATAATTGCGCCAGTTTTCAACTCCGCCAAGGTCCAAACTGTTCGGTAGGATTGTAGGTACTGTACTGAATGTACTGTACAGTACACACATGGAATATCAAATTGCAAAACCAAGAGTTGCAATCGCCAAAAGTTCAAGCAGGAAAGTGGTGCAAGCAAGGCAAGCAAGCAAGGGTAGGCAGGATAGTCTGGAGGGATGAGAGGGCCGCCTCTTATCTACAGCATGTAAGTAGGTATGTAAGTCTACAGCCCGCCCATTGCCGTACTTCCTTGTCTTGTGATAGCATCTTGTGGCCTTTGAACTGTTATGACTTTATTTATCCGTGGACAAGGGCAGCCAGGGTTAGGCCAGGGTCTGCTTCCGCAGTTCGTTGGGATGACGAGCTATCCGAGTCGTTTTGGTCACAAGGGTCATCGATCTCCTTGTAGCAAAATTCGCCCTCATCTGATATCCTCTGCCATGGATCGAGGGTATTATATATGGCCCTGGTGCTGCCCCATTCCTTTTGTTTTCTTTCTTTCCCGCCTGTCTCTCATCCGGCCGGTCTCTACCCCTCTCCCTCTCGCTTCAATATTCCTTTTGGGTTCTGCACTCGAGATTCTCTGTAGCTAAGCCCAGGTTGCGCGATTGCATCTTCCCCGATTGCCAGGCGTTTTGAAGATAGCCAGCTTTGTCGATGCTCAAACGGGTACTTTGTTTTTTTGGATAAACTCACTCACGCAGCTCCAGAGTAATCTGCTCCCATACTTTGATCGCCCCTTGTCTCGCAGGTGCACCCCCCCTTAAAGTGCCGGAGGCTACTTACATAGGACTCGACATCCCATAAAATGCCAGAACACAAGAAGAAGAAGAGCAGCACAACAGCTCCAGTTACACCCCACGTGTGGGAGCTAGAGGGAGAGTCATCCAGTCACGCGAGAGGACCGAGCCCGGCCCCGTCACATACACGCCCCGGACCACAGAAACAGCCTCATCCCGGACGTACAGCGTCACAAATGGCCGACGCAGCTGCAGGACGTTACTCCGAGAGTGCAGAGGCAGCAAGGCGGATAAGTACTGATAGTGAGTCTACCTAAACGACTATAGTTCCCATTTCTGCCTGGTTAAATGATCTAGTGCTAACTCAAATATGTGTGTGTGTGTGATGATGGAATAGACGAGCGACCAGAGGTAATGGATCCAGCATCCCAAGATGTAGGTCATGACCATGACCAAATTGCACAAACATCTAAGGCGACGTCCGCTACTTCCTCCATCCGAGGCCAGAGGAAGTCACGGAGGCCGCCTGCATCCCGGCGAAACTCGACGCATCCGAACACAGTGCCGAAAATCAGACCTGGGTTCAGTGTTGACGACAACCAGAGCGAGGTGGAGGAGGATCTAAACACGCAAAGAATTCGCGGTACGATTCCTGGGAGTACGAGTTATTCACAAATGAGACGACACTCCTTGCTGCGAAGGAGGCCGAATATTGGAGGACCCGCCGACGATGAAGAGATAGAACGCCCTGAGGCTGGTGAAGAAGACGAACTGGGTGAGGGCGAGGGTGACGACGGTTCCGGCGACGAATCATATGAGCCTAGTGAGGCCGACAGTGTGGAGTCATTTACCCTGAAGGCAAGAAGGCACAGTGAAAATAGACGAGCCTATAACTAACGTAAAACTCCTTAGGACCGACAACAAGCAATCAACGAGACACATCCATTCGGTATTCGTATTTGGAAACCTGCACTATATAAGAAGAATCGTTCCGTCCAGCGAACAGCAGAGGGTGACATTCACTCCACCCCCGGGGCTCGCATTGGACGGATATTGAGCCTTGTCAACATCCTGTGGGTCATTGTTTTCGGGTGGTGGCTTGCGCTGGCATCACTCATTGCAGGTTTATCATGCTATCTCTTCGTGGCTAAAAGCGCACGAGCATACGGTCGGGTCTTCTTAGGATTGGCTTGGTACCTGTTTTACCCTTTTGGTAATTTTGTGGAGTTTGAACAAGAGGAGGCTTATCTGGAGGAGGATGAGGGCGAAGGAAGGAGCATAAGTGAATACGAGCAATGGCAAGCCGGTGATCTAGAAGGAGGGGGGACTTTCTTTGAGCCGCGTACCCCAAGGTCTATCATTGGCCACCGTCGGGAAAGTATGGACTCGTCTGGAGAAACGGAATCACTTCTTGGAGCCGGATACAGAAGGGGCTATTCTACTATCGACGGCTCGCCTACTCGAGGATACCAAAAGAGACGACTTTTTGGCAGAGGCGACTGGAGTATTGGGAGAATCGTTTTCTTCACTTGGTTCTATTTTGTGATCGGTGAGTTTTTCCTCTCCCTCTTGATTATGAATGGTGGTGCTCATGTCTCGCCATAGCTCCGCTGCTCCTTCTGGTATCCTTGATATGCTGGTGGCTTGTTTTTACCATACCTATGGCCAAAGTTACGGCGCATTTATGGTCTCAGCTTCGTCGACACCCCCTTGCATTGTCATTCCACTCAGCTGCGTCGCACCGCTCTAGTACTCGTAACCCTTCCATCCTACTTTGTACCTACCGTGCAGTCGGCTGGAAATACTACAAATATACCATTGATGGCACGAACATATTTTTCATAAACTTGATGAGCGTCGTCGTCTTCGTCATAGTGGATCACTATATTCTCTCAGAGACACTGGGCCTGAAAAACATCTTGACCGAACCAGCAACCATTTTTACTTTGGCTCTGTCCTCGGTGATACCCCTGGCTTATTTTATTGGACAAGCCGTGGCCAGTATATCTGCACAAAGCAGCATGGGGATGGGTGCCACGATTAATGCATTCTTCTCTACCATAGTGGAAGTGTTCTTGTATATCATTGCCCTTGACGAAGGAAAAGGCAGACTGGTAGAGGGAAGTATTTTGGGCAGTATCCTCGCTGGTATCTTGTTTATGCCAGGTCTCTCCATGTGTTCCGGGGCTATAGTCAGGAAAACTCAGCGGTTTAATGCGAAGTCGGCTGGAGTAACGTCTACAATGTTGCTCTTCGCAATCATTGGGGCTTTCGCGCCAACCCTATTTTACCAAATTTATGGCACGGTTGGCAGTCCCCTCACCCCTCAGCTTACACAGCGACTAATGTTTACTCCTGTAGTATGAGCTCAATTGTGGTAAATGCCATGAAAAAGCAACAACCGACTGTCAAAAATGCACCTTCTCTCAAGTCCCTGCAGCGAGCGACAAGTTCTACTACGATGCTGTATTGCCATTCACTTACATCTCTGCAACGTTCCTCTTCATATCTTACTGTATCGGTCTATTATTCACCCTTCGGACACATGCAGCCTCAATTTGGCAGGCACCAGGTGCTGAAACTGCCCCACTCCTTCTGGGATCTTTGACTCAAAGACGGGATGGCCAATCTGGAGGCTATCAGTCCGAGAGTTTAAGGCAAGGAAATGTGAAAGATTCTCAACTCTACAAGAGGATTCTGGGACAAAGCTTGTCTGGAGTGGGGATGCGGCAGGACGGTGCTGTGAACAGCCCTGTGACTGCTTCTACTATACATCCAGGGCAGTCGTTGCATGTAGTGCCACCTAGGTTATCCACTGGTGAAAGCCCGGCGCCGCCTGGGGCACCACCACCAAATTCAGCAATAGCTCTCCGTGGATCCGCGGTTTCGATTCCAGGCCTATCAAGTGAGCAAAACGCAAGATTAGTGAGGGGGTTCGTCGAGGCGGCAGCAGCAGCAGCTACAGCCGCCGTGCACGACGTACAGAGACAGCAAGAGCAACAAAGTAGCGCGGCGAGGAAGCTCAGTCCCATTAGAGCTGAACAAGCCCCACAGATACATAGTGCGCATGCCAATCTCACTGTAGGAACTGACGCACCTACCGCGACAGAGGGCGTAGCGGCTCACAGCGGACATGATGCGCCAAACTGGGGAAGGGCAAAGAGTGCCATAATTCTGCTAGGTGCCACGATATCATATGCCATCATCGCAGGTGAGTCCTCGCCGTTTCTGGCTTCAGGTGTTCCTAAACTAATCCTTTGTAGAAATTTTGGTCAAGACTGTCGACGTCGTCCTGGAAAACATTGAAGTCGATGAAAAATTCTTGGGAATCACTCTGTTCGCCCTAGTACCTAACACGACCGAATTCCTGGTATGCTCTCTACCTCCGCTCTGCTCTTCTGAACAGGATATGTTAATGATGTATTAGAATGCTATCTCATTCGCTATGAACGGCAACATTGCCCTCAGTATGGAAATCGGCTCAGCCTACGCACTCCAAGTCTGTCTTTTACAGATCCCCGCTTTGGTGGCATGGAGTGCATATTCCATGGTACACCTATCTAAAGACCAGATCCCAACCCATACTTTCACTCTGATCTTCCCACAATGGGATTTGGTAACTGTCATTCTTTGTGTGGTTTTGCTGTCGTACATGTACGGTGAAGGAAAGAGTAATTACTTCAAGGTATGCTTCTTCGCTTCCTTTCTTTCTTTCTTCGAGAGGCATTTACTAATTACAATACACAGGGGTCCATCCTTATTCTCAGCTATCTCACAGTCATGATGGGCTTCTACTTCAGCTCGTACGCAGATGTCCCCATACATTCTAAGATCAATGCATGGCGCAAGGCGGGTTCGGGTTCAAGGGCCGGCGGCTACATCATTGACATCTAAAAATTTCTTTGGTAATTGTCTGGATGTTGCAGACTAATGTTTGTGACTATGATAGGTAATAATGTGGGGTGACCTGAGTTGTGTCAAAAAGTGTTATTCGTGCCGGTATTTCATTGCTTTTTCCCTACTTATCACACCTTCACTTCTTGCACTTGGCTTTGTATACTTATTTTTTTTTTTTTTTTTTTCGTTGTGGGAGTCACTCTGCATATTGTTGCTTTGAATAATATCGTTTTCTTACCCTTTTTCATATGCTTCGCTCCATATGCCGGTTAAACATATTCTTGCTTCGCATCAAAGCGGATACATTGCTTCATCGAGTTTCTTTTAGCTGATTCCTTCATCTTTTTCTTCTGATAGCAATGATCTGAAAATTTTTGCCTTCCAAGTTAATTTCTTGCTGCACTGCTGGGGTTATCGGTGGATTTTCACGTTACTTTCTTCAAAAAAGATTCCAGTGCATACCTGTAAGTCATCAGGAGGAAAGTAGAGGAGGCACTTGAAGCTCTAGAGAAAAGTTGAAAAATTTATAATGGATCAAAATTTAAAACGCCCTTTTCCCCATGCCGGGCTGGCTTTTGTACATCTGATATTTACCGTCCCGCCGTAAAAATCGTCTACTCAGCACTGTTGCATCCTTTTGGCTGTTTTTTCCCCTCCCGTGTGATACGGGTTATTCTAATATTCCATCATGTTCCCCCTCAAACCTCTGGACCCGCTTACTCTCCCAATTATCAAGATCTTTCGCTGCTAACCTCTATATTCCGCACCATATGGCATTAGCAAATCTCCTCCCCATGCCATTATCCCCATTCCCCTCATAATTCCAAACCACCCCCCCCTCTTTCTCGCTTTTCGCGGCGGGGAAAATAGGAGTTTGAAAGTTCGTAGATCCCCGTAACAAGTAGGATGATTTTTTAAAAAAAAAAAAAAAAGAAAAAAAAAAAAAGGGCAAAGCAAAACATACATAATACTCCTCATTCAAGTCCACCTTCCTCCTATCTTTCCCCAGCCCCATCGCCTCCTCCTGCGTCATCCTCTGCACTTTCCGATCATACTTCTCGTATCTCAGCGCCGTCGCCGGCGTCAGGAAGAAACTCCCAGCGACGATTGTGGCCATGAAGGGGAGGCCGAAAAGGAGGAACGGATGTCTCTGCATGGAGGTGCGGTAGCGCGCGGCCAGGAGCGTGGCCAGAGAGCTCTTTTGGGAGGTGAGCGTGGAGGGCTGGAACCGCCGGCGGGAGAAGATTGGCATTGTTGCTTCTTTGTTGCTGCTTTTTGTAGTTGGTGGTGGTGGACTATATTAAGTATATATATTTTTTTCTTTTGCCCGTAGGTGATGGTGACGTCATGTTTTGTGTAAATAAAGGTAACTCTAAGTGTAGTTTAACAAGTAACTTAATCTTGATATCTCCTTGGGGGGAATATGTAATTCTGCTTGTCTTTACTTAACGTCACCTCACCACCGTCACCAGAGAGAAATCCTACGGCACACATTCAAAATGATATGATTTTTCTTAAAATACACAAAACCAATAATACGACTGAGTGGGTGATGGTTCAACGTGCCCAAGCTCATGCAAACGAATGAGTATGAACACGTACAGTTAGTGCAATAGTAGTAGAAGCAAGAGGGAAACCAGTAAACACTACAGATGAAAGATACTATTTTGTCCAGGCCCATCCGCCCTGCGCTCCTCGCACAACCCATCCCGAAGGTAACGCATCCCAAAGTTGGTTTCCATTCACAACCCCCCCACCCCCTTCCTCCCCTCCTTTGCCATAACATTCCAGCCACTAGCTCTATAAAAAGCGAAAACAAACGAACCTCCTCAAATAAAAACGCCGGGACCTGTAGACCTGTAA
Organism: Terfezia claveryi; assembly: GCA_015179025.1. NCBI lineage: Eukaryota > Fungi > Ascomycota > Pezizomycetes > Pezizales > Pezizaceae > Terfezia > Terfezia claveryi. The sequence goes on along the minus strand of WHUX01000034.1, from coordinate 354,547 downwards.
AACAAATACCAATACCCAGGAAGTTCAGAAGCCATCCAATGTCGAGAAAAACAAGTAGCCCAAAGCCAGATGGAATCAGAAAGGCCCACATCCTAACTAAATAAAAGGGACCGGGTGCGTCGTCGGAAAAGGGGAAAAATGGCGTACCTATGATGGTAATCATAAGATTTTTCTTGTGTGACATGCCCTAAAAGAGAGAGGGAGCTTCCGTCGTCTGCCGGAATAGACCTAGATGAATGATGATAATGCTTTTGATCAAAAAGTATAAAGAAACGCCTTCCTTTTCCAGATGCAAATATCGTTAATGTAGTTCCATCCGACTTTTGTATTTTCCCAGTCTCCCTAATCCTGCGCAATCCCTTTGGCCCAGTAATGAAAGAAAAAATGCACAAATCTAGCAGATCCCGATGTTTCTATCCCCCCCCCCCCTCCTATCTCCAGTATCCTGTTCAATCGTATTTATCTCCTAGAACTCCAGCTGACGTTCCCGGACCCACCGGGACGGCCGGTACCCTGTTGACGATTTTCTGGAAGCTTCTCACGGCGCCTGACATCACGATCAAGAACCTCAACAAGGCCTCTAGCAAATGTCTCGCGGGCTGGGTGATCGGCCAAGAAATTAGACCGGTTCTTGCCTGAACGAGCAAGATCCTGGAAGGAAGTATGAAGCAGCTAAGGAATGTGTTAGCAATATCTTTAAGAATTAGTAAACCACAGGAAGACAAACCCTATCAAGACATTTCCTGAATTCCCAGGTGACCTTAAGGGTAGGCTGGTGCGCATTGATCGGCACCCAGTTATCAATCTCGATCATGTTGCCGCCGACATTTGACAACTTCCCACCAAACAACGTAGCAGACAACGTAGTGACCTCAGTAACCGCTCTGAGAAGAATTGAGGTACCGTCATTGCTCTTAGCCTTCGTCGAGAAAGTGACTGCAGTACCGAAGGGCATCAGGTCCTCCGTCTTTCGCACGTAATTGACCGAATTTGGATGAATCATAGTGAAATTTTCGTTTGAAGTGCGGAATCCTCGACCGCCAGAACATATAGCAAGGTTAGGATACATTCCAGACAGCGTGAGAGCCTTAATCAAAGGAACGCTCGAAGCATTGTCGTTCAATGAGGGATGTCCAAGCTCAGACCTGAATCTATCGCTTGGTTTCGTGTATGGAATAAGTCTCGAGTCAACGAGGATATCCTCGATCTGACAAGCGGTCTGGTCAACAGTCTTCAAGGCTCCACGATGAAGGTAATTTTCTTCTGAAAATCGGTGGGCGGCGAACTGGCCTTGACGATCCCTGATCTCACGCCATTCCCTGAAAGCGTTAAGGTAGGCCAGGTGGTCACTGGCGGTGCCTCGTGTGAATGTTGCTTTTGCCCTCTCTGCCTCTTTCCGCGCATTGAGAGGAGCGACAAAAATTTCGCGAGTAGAAGAAAGGGCTCCCAAAATGAGCATGGGGTCAAGACATCTGAATATAACACCTAATAAAATCATCTTGCCCAACGCAGGTTCGACGGGCAAAGTGGCCAAGACTCTTCCAAGCGGTGTCAGCCTCTCTGCTTCGTCAAGGGCTTGTAGCATTCTCAACTGTTGCATGGAAGCCTCCACTGCAGCTGGTGTAGGTGGCTCGATTGCCTCAGACAAGAACTGTGCTACAGGGTCGGTAAATCCTTGAGCCTTGATATCCAGACAAATCTCCTGCAAGTCACTCCTGAGCATCTCGGGTAGTCCTGCCGCTCTCATAGACTCCAGTCTCTTCTTAGTGAAAAGCGCATAGTAATTTCCGTTTTGAACACGCCCAGCTCGCCCGGCACGCTGCTTGGAGTTTGACCTGCTAACCCATGTGCACACAAGCTGGGTAATACGCCGCTGTTGTTCGTATTGCTTTTCTCGCATTTTTCCTGAGTCGACGACATATTGCACATCCGGAATAGTAACTGATGTTTCAGCAATGTTGGTGGAGAATATGATTTTGCGGCAACCCTGTGGAACCTCCCCAAAGATTTCGTTCTGGACTGTAGGAATCGAGGAATGAAGCATAGAGATCCTGAATTTTGTTGTGTCGTTGAAGTTGACGCCAAGTGGCCTTTGTGTTCTAACGAACTCATCTAAAGAAGTAATCTCCTGAAGACCAGGCAAGAAAACCAAGATGGCGCCCTCCGCACTGGTTCTTGCAATATGTGCAATCGTGGCCGCAATTAGACCAATGGGGACGAGCGCATCATCCTTTTCAGAAGACACAGAGGCTTGGCCATCAGCATTAAAGGCTGTTTCTGCCTTCCAGTTTATCACAGCATCCCCGCCATCATCATCATTTTCATCTTTGACTGAATCCGCCGCTGACGTGGGCCTAGTCACTGGAACAAATTTCTCTTCCACTTCGAGATATGGCTTGGTATCTTTTTCATTGAGTAAAGACTTAAGTTCCGCTGTTGTATAGGAGTTCTGCAACTCCTCGAAAATCTGATCTAAGTATTTCTCCTTCACGGGGAACGTTCTGCCAGGAACGTTGAGGGATGGGCAAGCGACCTTCTGGCCGCCAGGCCCCATTTGCTTGAAATATCCGGCAAATAGCTCAGTGTCCATTGTTGCACTCATCAGGATAATCTTGATCTCAGGTAGTCTTTTCTTTATTCGAGTTGCCATTACTCGCTTGAGAATGACAAGCAAAAGGTCAATAAGAATATCTCGTTCGTGGACCTCATCGATAATGAGATGGCTGACCGAGCTAAGTGCTTCCTCAGGATGATTTCTTAGCTGCTGTAGGAGGATACCTGTTGTGCAGTATAAAATACTTCCACCAGGCTGGGGTTGCTTTGCGTCGAATCGAACATGGTAACCGACTGTCTTCTGCAAAGGCTCATTCCTTTCGACCGCAACTCGCTGTGCGACTGAAGTGGCAGCAATTCGGCGGGGCTGTGTACAGATGATGTTGCATTCGGCTCCTTTTCCTGCCTTGATTGCTTCGTCGAAGAGAATCTGAGGCACCTGGGTGGTCTTCCCGCTACCAGTTGCACCAACAATGATACTCACTGGGGATTTGTTGACAGTCTGTAAGACTTTTTCTCGATATAGATTCATGGGAAGGTCAAACTTCTTCTTTCGGAGTTCCTCCAGCTTAGGGTTGCTCAAGTAGGAATCCAAGGCTTCCTGGAGCTCCAAATTCTTGCGCTCATTGAATTGTTGTGGAAAATCCCGACGATACGGTATTTTACGGACGTCTTCTCCAACTTCATTGATCACCCTATCGGTCTCCATACCAACTTTCCGGCACTTGAGAATTGTGTCAGTCATAGCCAGTAGACAGTCCTGGTCGATATTCAAGAATGATGGTTGAAGAGGTTTGAGTAACTCTCCGTTTCCCTGTCTTAATGCTTCGACAAAGCCCTCAAAGAGTTCTGGTTGTTGATTTTTCAAGGCAACAGCACCAGTCAGGTAGCAACCGGTTTCGGCATTCTTCTTCCCTTGCATCTCAACTGCCTCTCCAATAGGAGCCCCATTGAGGTACATCTGCGCCAATGTGGTACTTCCTGTCAACTTCTTGGGACCTCTTGGTTGCGAAAAGTGAGGCCCGTAATCAGAACCCCTCTTATGCATTTTATAATAGTCGAAAAATCGCCTGGCATTGCGACTGTTGAGAGCACTGGCGTCCTTCACTATCAAGTCCTCATCCCCGTTTTCGGCATGCCACTTCTCAGCTTGGCGTTTAAACTCCACACTCGCGAGGACCTCGGCTGTCTTCCTTTCCTTTGCACGTGCCATTGCACGGATGTTCTGCTGTGGCATATTCACTATAAACTCCACAATAGCTCTCCCGCGAGACCGGATCTCCTTAACCTCGAATGTAGGGACCGTGTCGAACCTAGCGCAATAATCGTAAATATCCATAATAGCATCGTGTTCCTCCTTGATGAGACTAGGGTCATAAGCAGTAAGTGGGATGGCAATGTCTTTCAGTAGGCCGGCTTCATGAAGCTTATGCACGGCGTGCAGGCATGCATTCTCCTCTGCTTCCCTCTTTAGATACAACCCCCGTTAGCATCAGCACAATACAACTTGACGGGCTGAATTATTTACCTTGCTCATGCCATCTCCAATAGCATCTACCTTCTTCCGACCGTCAGGGAAACTGAGGACGAGATTGCACCTATAGTACCCCACCCGCGCTACGATGAAGGATGACCTCGCATTTATTCCCTTTGAATCCCACAGGAATGATCTCGGGTCCTCCCAAAGTGAGTTGGGTGCCGACTTGTACATTCCTCGGTCAATCGGCGGGTAGTGCTCGGAAATGTACTCCGCATCAAAGAGTTCACTAGAACCATATAATGATGATTTTCCCTTTGCCAGTTGGACATCAATCCCACGTCCAGACCTACCCTGCCGGTCCTGTCTCTGAGAGCCAGAACCCCCCTGCCAGTCCTGTCTCTGAAAGCCAGACCCCCCTTGCCAGTCCTGTCTCTGAAAGCCAGACCCCGGGACCTTCGATCTCTTAGGAGGAGGGGATGGGGCTGCACTTCGAGGACGCTCTCTCTGTTGGTGCTGATGCTGTCGGCTATAGTGCATCTGATTCGAGTCGAGGCTACTTGTGTTCCTCCATGGCCTATCAAACCGACTTGGGTCTCGTTGTTGTCGGCTCCCTTCTAGTGGAAGGTCCGTCTGGTGTGTAGAAGGAATGCCATCATACGGAGTCCATGCCTCCATCTGAGCATTTGACGATGCCTCTCTGTGTTGTGTATAGTAGCTCCCTGGTCGAGCCGGAAATTGGGATAGCCATGAATCGAAGTTTCGAGAGGTGGCCAAATTTCGAGAATTATTCTGGCTCATAATGACTCGCACGTACGATAACTATTCGTATGGATATTGATTTGTTAGTAAATATGCGTACTTTGAAAAGACGGAATCAAGTGAGTTGAGATGTAGTGAAGTCGTGGGGTTGATGAGCGATGGGGATAAGGAAGTAGAAGTTGTTCCCACCGGAAATCGCTTCATAGCGCGGAAAGCACAGATTACTGGCTATCTCAATTCCTCCCTATCGACCTCAGTAAAGCTCTTGGAGATACAGAAAGTGAATAGATAAAGAATGGCGTAGGAAACATGCAATTCTGAGGAACCGTCAGAGCGATGTGAAGATGTATGTCTATATGCAATTCTCATGTAAATGGTCAGGCGAAAAAAAAGTTAGTGTGGATAACGGCAATCATAGGGCTTGGCGCCAAGAATTGAGATACTGGTAGCTGCTTCTTCACGAAAATTTTACATTGATAACCGAGTTCCAATCTTATTGGCCACTCATCGTATCTTTGCTATTTTACATATTGAAAAGAGCAAAATGTGAAAGAGCAAGTAAAGGGGCAAGCCTGATAGAGTAGAGAGCAAGTTCGGCAGCCCATTGACCCAAATATTGGGTCGGGATTGGGGCGAATCAATAAAGCCATAGACACCTGTAGGCCAGAAGCCGGGAGCCCAAGATATCGTATTCTGCCGCTCGGATCCAGCTGTCGTTTGTACTCTTCAGTTTACCGAACACACTAGAACCCTTCCATACAATAACCTGAGGGTCTAGCTCCCGGGGAGGTGGGGCTACCATCACATTGAAATCGCTATATCGCTTCATGCCTCTCAACCTGATGTTGCAAAGGAGCATTGGGTTAGTAACAATGTAAATATCTGTAGGTACACGGGCTGACATACCTTTCTTCAAGAAGATGATTAAGACCAGCAACCTGACTTCCTCCTCCCACTATCATGATACTACCCAAATATTCCTTGATCTTTTTCTCATCGCCTTTAGAAGCATGGGTGATACTCTCCACAATTGCCTGGTCAAGTGGACACACCGGTACCTGTTTGTCTCTTTCCTCGGCAAGCTCAAGCGGGGTAGGTCCAATGGGTAGCACATGGCTAAAAGGAACTGGTCCGCCAAAGTTGAAAGCTGGAGTAGAGGCCCCAAAAATAGGTGTCCCTTCAGGAGCTGGTGATCCCGCTATTGATGATCTGGGGGTCGCTGCTGTGGTATCAAGGTTAATATGGGAGAATGGATTCAGAGTCGGGGCCTTTGCCGGGGTAAGTAACGAAGAGTTGACAGGTGTGGCTGCCCCTCCATCCGCACCCACCTCGTTGACTGAGGCATTGCCATTCGATGATGGGCGCGATGCCTGGTATAGTGTAAGCTGCGCCGTGGATATTGGGTCATCTGGTTTCCCGTCGTATATGTCATAAGACCTCTCTAGCAAGGACCTTCTACCCTCGAGCTTATAGGAATGATCGAAAATTTTGGGATTAAAGTATCCCTATGCTAGCGTGTCAGGATATGTTGAAGAAATGTTTGAGATACCTGCTTACCATTGGGGCAATCATAACCTCATCATAGCACTTGAAGCTGTACTTCTTCGTATCACTTCCGGGTGCCCGCAAGTGAAAATCACATACTTGCACACTGATGACAGCATCATTAAGTGTATAGTATTTGAGCTTCAATTCTTCTGCTAATAGGTAATCATATCGCCTCCATAGATTAATATCTCGATATGGGAACTGTGACACGAGGAGTGCCTTGATGAATGTATTTGTTACATCCGCTCCTCCGTATTTCAGGTTGAGCCTAGCAAACCTTAGTACTGGTAAAATAATCCCACCAAGATGTTCACATACCTCGACTCAACGACGCACATCCCCTCTTCCACACAGCAGACTGAGGTCTTTTGAGCCCCTATATCAACAATACATGCCTGTGAGAATCCTGCTCCAAAGCTTGCAGCTAAAGACTCCTGAACGTATGTTGAAAAATCAATAACTGTTCAATCACACTCAGAATCAAGAAATGCACGAACCTGGATTATGCAAACTTGCTCGAAGAAGAAATCTTTAAATAACAACTCCAGCATTTCATTGACGTAGACCTTTTCATACAAGTCTGGAATCACCAATACGGCCGAGTATGTTCCGCGTATATCTCTCTTTGCTATACCCAGCTCCTTTCTCATTCCTTCCTCGAGAATGACGCTGATATCGGCAAAGAGCTTTCGTTTATTGTTGTAATCTTTCTCATTCAGCCAACCATGCCGTATTGGCCAAAGGAGCCTATACCTCGGCTTTGATATATCTGGTATTCTTAACGCTTCTTTGCCTACATAGTACTCAGGTGGGCTATCTTGTGGTACCTCTGTCCATTCTACCCTGTTAGGGTCGTTGTGTTCCTTCACTACTTCTGCAGCTGTTCGATTGTTATAGGAAATGACCAAATCCTTCGAGTTGGGTAGAATACGACGCTTGTTATTTCGCATTCGTTGCTTCAGCTCGGTAGACATTTCACGTAGCTGATGAGTGAATTCTTGACCGAACATGGGCTCCTCCTCTTCTTCTTCCTCTTCTTCTGCGTTCTCGCCTGCATCCGCCTTTTGCCTGTTTGGATATGGTGGTCCCATCTCAAATTCCGCCTTATCACTCCTCCTAGCGATAACCATTGGTACTGATCTCGGCAGTGCATCGCTCGCGAGGCCTATTCGTAGGTTCTGACTACCAGGGTGTATGACAATGACCTTGGAACCAAGCATTTCCTCCTCCTTCTCACCTTCTTCATCTACATCCATTGTATCACCATCCATTGTCTTATCCTTGGCTTGTTGAAGGGCAGCTTTTACACTCTCCTCTTGTTGCTGCCGATAAACCATTACCTGGTCTTCTCGTTTCAAGTACTCCCTACAAGATTTATTCAGTAATTGGACAAGAGGTAAAACTGTAAATACGAACGTGTAATAATTCTTCTGGTTGATCATTTGGACTATGGGCCATGTATGTGATTTCAAGTTGTTATCAGTCCTTTCCAGCCCTACCATGCTAATAATCAGCGTACTTTCCTCACCCGTTGCCCACTGGAGAGTAAAACTAACCCTCCTCCCTTAGGAGGGCACGACCTGACTTTTTTGCTGGGGGCATCGTTGACTGCCCGTGTGAAAACTATCCTCGTACAAACTATTAAGCACAAGAATCCGTAGGGTTGAATTTGGTGTTTTTGATTGGTGTTGTTGAGAGTTCAAGTTACATTGTAGAGAACGAGGGTTACTTTTCTATCTGGTAGTCTGGTTGTTCGTCTCATCTCGTTAGCATATTCCAGCAATAGATTACTAACATCCCGAGTGTCAATTCGACAGAGCTCCAATCCAATACTGTCACTCGGCATCCCGGCTATAGAACCTTTCTTGAATAATAACACCTCGCGCTTCTTTCCACTTATTTTTCGCCTTTCTCTCCGCTCCCTCACGGTCACATACAGCTCATAAGCAACATGGGTGGAACTATATCAGGTCTTTTCTCTAGGCTCTGGTCGAAGAAGGAAGTGCGGATATTAATACTTGGTCTTGTATGGTCATGTTTCTCTTCCAGCTGGAAGCTTCGCTGACTGCGGTTGACAGGATAACGCCGGGAAAACAACCCTACTGTACAGGCTGAAGGTACGGCTCCGGGAAGCTTTCGGAAATCTCACGAGGTGGGATATAGCTTAGTACACTGACATTAATTGATGGCTTAGATAGGTGAAGTTGTTACTACGGTGCCCACTATTGGCTTCAATGTAGAAAGCGTGACGTACAAGAATTTGAATTTCACTGTTTGGGTATGGAAACTCCAACTCTATTCACGAGAGCCTCAAGCTGACATTTCCTCAGGATCTGGGTATGTTTTGGCCATACGACTTGGACTTGACAAGCGACTGATAACGAACACGCACAGGGGGGCAAACCAGCATACGGCCATACTGGAGGTGTTATTATGCTAACACCGCTGCTGTAAGCAACGTACCAAAACCGCAGGCTTATTTCGCATTCTGACAGGCAGCCCAGGTTGTTTTCGTGGTAGATGCAACAGATAAGGACCGAATCAGCACCGCTGCTGAAGAGTTAGCAGCTATGTTGGACGAGGAAGAGCTAAAGGACGCTTCTCTACTTGTGTTCGCAAACAAAAAAGATCAACCGGGGATACTAGGCGAGGCCGAGATCAGCGAGGCACTGAAGCTCATGAGGTTGAAGGATCGAAGTTGGCAGCTCTTCACATGTAGTGCTGTTACGGGAGAGGGTACGGGCCCATTCAGGCTAGATGACATTGTGTGCAATATCACTGACGAGGAATTTCCGTAGGTGTCACCGAAGGCATGGATTGGCTAGTCGTAAGTTACTCTAGCCAACATATCAACGATGCCCACATGCTAACCGTTCCTAGAACACCATACAGACGCAGCAATGATGTTGCGCGGTTTAGCTATTTGATATCAATGTGGAGTAATGGAAACAAGGATTGATTATCCTTCCTGAACATGACCGTTAGAGATGATTTCTTAGCCTTGATTCAATTTGGTAGGAAGGTGTTTAATATGTATGTAGTATAACCTTGGCTGTTCCTTCGTCATATGAAGTCACGTTTTCACATTCCTGAGGGAGTTTCCCTACCTTACTTAGATTTACTATATATTTATCATTTATTTCAGGCCCTGAGCTGCAAGATTACGTACATCAAGCACGAGATGAGCAAATAGCGGACAGAACAAAAAGTATATATGCATGTAGAGGAGTTGTGCTGCATGTCCATATGAGCTTGGAGATAGAAAACATTCCACAATGACCCGAAAAGTTAAAAGTTAGTCCCGCCGGGGTTCGAACCCGGGACCTTTCGTGTGTGAGACGAAAATCATACCACTAGACCACAGGACTCTTTGTTCATGTTTTGCATTATGGCCAATATATGGACGTTACTTATCATGCCCGCCACCGCCGCCAGCGACAACGATCAGATATGTGAATAATAAGTAAGCTCTCAGCGAAAGTATAGCCTGCTTACAAAATTGTACCTGATAAATATGAAGTATTTTTCTTACGAGGCAACACCTAACATTCACAATTGATTTGATGAGGTGTATTTCCACTTTCTTCCCATTGTGACGCTTACCCTGAATGCCAAGGCTTAAATGTAGAAGTTATAGCTATTACGGTCTAAATACATTGTAGACATTTGTACCAAGTGCCTTTGTCTTTGTCTTTCATCCCTCAAGTACTTTAGCCCTATGTGATTGGTTTGAATATCACTTGGTAGGGGATCTATTCACAAAAGAACTAGAAGAATACCCCTGGCATTCTTGCTACATTCAGACATCATCACCCTAACAGCATCGGGGTTTCCTCTAGAAGTCCGTCCTGTCCAAAGCCCCCCACTATGAAGGTACAGGCTACTGTTCGGTGAGAATCACCTCCAACTCATTAACGGCTCTGAAAGTGGGTGATGTTTGTATTACTACCATGGGAAAGCTTAGAAACAGACACTCAAATAATCCACCAGAATGGAATAGTTTGCTTTCCCTTTCATTCTCATTCTCTTATTCTTACTAAATAGTAGCTGGATGGGATATGGCAAGAGTTAATCATCATCCCCCGTTGTGACGAAACTATGAATCGTGCCACACCACCTTTGTTGTCTTGTACAGCCCAACTTTCCTAACTACATGACTAAGTAGGCTCTTCAATGCAAGAGAGTTAGAATATGCTTATTGACCGGCAGGTGACACGGTTCGATACATATAATGGTGAGCTTCTTTTCTTTACCGCAATTTATGTTCCATTATTACATCCTTCGTAGTACAGTCATCGTAGCCACGCCCTCTGAGCGATGATTTCTTTCTTGAACCAAGGCGCTGGTATTAGATTTATTAAATCTTGCAGTAGCCTGTGTATAATAAATAGCCTTCGAAGCAGTAAGCGGTAATAAATCCTCTCCTTGATTCCATTGATGATATGTAACATTTCCAAATTACCACTCTTTGGGGCCCCGCCCAACATCGTCTTAAACAGAAACTGCTTTAGTTTTGAACAGAATACTTCTTATTGGCACCCTCGTTTCACATAAGGTAGTCCACTTTGTTTCCGATTGCGTCAACTCTGTTGAACTCAATCACAAGTAAGGTAACACAACTGTTACCCTCAACTCTATGGTATTGTAATAGAAATTTTACGAGTTCTCTCACAATTCACCAATCCATGTCCAAAATAGCACACTATGATCCTATTGGTTCGATTTGATACAGAAGCAGGTAGTGGGGACTGGATTCTGTAGGAGCCCCGCGCTGAAGTTCGGGTCTGTGAACAGAGAAAAAAAGAAATGGGATCAGATCGGGGTACAGCAAACGGCGATGCAGGGATATACTGCACTGATACAGTACTTCGATGCCCGGTTTTAATTCCCAGCTAACTATAGTTGCCGCCTCGCCGGTGCGGGGAGCAGATTCGGAGGTGTCAAGGCTGTGCACTTTATGCGGCACGTGTTCAGGTGCATTCTATGTGCCAGTTGAAATTTGGAGATGCGCTGCATGGGATTTCGGTTTGATGCAATGCATCGAACGGCCATGATCATGATCACCAACCCAAACGTTTCTGTTGCAACAGACCGACCCTGGATGCTGATCCTGGGCCCTCAAACTATTAAGGTATGGCCCATGTTCCAGCACTCTCAACCCACTTTAGTACTTAACAACCTCAGAAGGGTCCCATTGGAACCGTCCCTGAATCTTGAATCTTTCCCCCCCACCGTGATCTATAGACTGCGAGTGCTCAGTGCCTTTTTATTTACCCTCCCTCGTAGCTCACAAACAAGCAGGGCAGACGGGCTTCCCCTCCCACCATCAGTGCCACATACTCCGGCTTTTTTTGAGATTGAGAGACTACAGAGAGGAGCATTGCAGTCGATAAGTAAGTATACCTATAGCTACCCCAGGCTCACCATTCATTCATACATTCTACTCGGGTGTCTTTTCATTGTTCCTGAATACACGGGGTTTAGAGTTCTCACAGATACTTACTGTGCGGGTGTGCAAGATAGACGGGAAATAGAGACAGTGCTTAAGCTCAAACATAGGGTACTCCGCTGCAGCATCGGCAGGTCAATAAAACCGACACTTCTCGCTGCGTTTATGAAACTGCACATATACGGGTTGTACGAGGCGGAATTTGTTTTACTTTTCAATATCAAGGCCCAAGCTCAACCCCAATACCAGCCATCACTGTTCCACTGCTCTCCTCCAACCTGCTAGGGGAATCTGTTTATATTGCAACATCTCTTTGCACCCTCTCTTGGTCAACCTTAAAGTACGACTACATATATACCTCACAACTCCACCCCTCGCAGGATCCTTGTTTGCAGCATCCCTACATTGCCCCTTCTTTGATTCTAGGTAGAGTGCTTCAATCCAAATACACCAATGTCATATGCATCTTCCGCCGCCTCATCCAGGCGTCAATCAATGATGCTTCCTCCTAATATTCCTATCGGCGGAGGGATAGGGAGTGCACTGGGCTCCCCTGGATTCCCTCCGGCAGCTTTCGGCGGAGATATAGGGCCAGGGCCACAGCGACATCCGAAACCACTGACTGCTGCAGACTTGCATCTACAGCTTGAAAGGGAGCAGGAGGCCGTGGTATGTGTAACCAAATATCCTTCTTCTCAATTAGTACCTTAGCTTCTGACATTTCACATAGGTCAACCGCCTGACGCGTGAGCTTGCCGCCCTTCGTGCTCAACAATCCCCCAACGCCATCGATGAACCCATCCCAACGCCCCTTGGCAGCTCACCTATCCTGCACCACAACTACTCTTCTCCCCACATTCCTCGTCACCACCGTACGAACTCCAATACCTCTACATCAGCCACCGGTGGGGGATTTGGGCCAAATACGCTCTCTCGCCAAAATTCCACCCGATCAATACGTAGCGGCAACACTGGCGGCCGAAGCTCCCCAAACATTGGTGATCTACTTCCACTTCCACCACACGCTTCGTTTGCCCCGTCCGTGGGAGGCAGTTCAGGCACGTACCCATATGCCGGTTACTACGGATACCAGTACCAAGGCGGTCTTGGAATTGCCACTCCATCGGCAAATGGGAGTGAAGCGAATCTTCCTGGGGGCATCTTGGGGAGCGGTGTGGAAGCCACAGGACACTCGTTGACGGAGATGGTGAAATGGCGGAATGAGCTGGAGAAAGTAAAGAGAGAGAATGAGGCCTTGAGGACGAGGATTAAGGATTTGGAGAAGATTTTGAAGGAGGCGGGTGGGGTGGAGCCGGAGGGCTGGAATGGTGGGAGTGTCTCAGGCGCGGTGCATAGAAGTGGGAGAAGTAGGAGCTCAAGTATTAGTATAAGAGAGAGGGGGAGGAGGGAGAAGAGGCCTGGGGACGAAAGGGCGGAGGGAAGGCCTAAGAAAGATGGGGCAGAGAAAGCTAAAGAGCAAACTGAGGGAGCGAAAATTAGCACTGGTCCTGCGGAGGTGAAGGCTGAGGCATTATAATTGGCATTAAGTCTGGATTGAATAGTTTACCAACCGAGCAATATTAGCTTCGATGGGAAGAACATACCGGACGGGTATAAGCGAGTTTAGAGGTGTTGTTCCTTTTTTTTCTTTTGTGATATCAGGGAAACGTTTGCTAGTTGCTTTGCTTTTTTCTTGAGGAGGCTTTTAAGGAACAATAGGAGCTTTTGTCAAGGGAAATAATTTTGATTAGCAGTTGATTCTTTTTACTTGGGGAATATGAACATCGATGGAATTCGATATATCAGAAATTCGTTAATTCATTCGTTAAAGGGATTAACCTAAGAGCATGTACTACACCAAAAAAAGAAAGAAAAAGATACTTCAAAAAAAACACCTCCAACTGAGCCGAGCCAGCCAGCAGCTATCACCCCTTCCAAAAAAACATCTTCCATCTCAACACCCCCTACAACTTAGCTACCTCCACCCCTTTATCCTTCCTCACCCTCTCCTCCGTCTTCTCCTCAATCGACTTTGCCAGCTCCCCATCCACGCGCCCAAACATTGCATACACCCTCCTCCTGACGCCCTCCTTTGCAGCACACAGATGGCCGCTAACATTTGCTACAAAATTCCCCTGCTGTCCGTCCTGCCTCCCTAGAACCCTCCACAAATCCCTTGCCTGCACGAAATCCGCGTCCGTAAGTTCCCAGACAAACGGGGTAGCTTTTCCTTCCCAGAACTCCGCTTCTGGGTTCACTTTCTCTTTGGGGGGGTAGGAGATGGGGCGGAATGAGGAGGGGTAGTTTGGCTCGCTGTGGTAGTTTTGGTGGGCGTGTGTGTGGGGGGGGGCAACGCCAGCGAAGGAGCCGTCGCGGTGGATGGGGTTGAAGGAGTGCAAAGGGCAGTTTGCGGGAATAGAGTGGTAGTTTACACCGAGGCGGTAGCGGTGGGTGTCGGGGTAGCTGAAGAGGCGGGATTGGAGGACTGGGTCTGCGCTTGGCTCAATTCCGGGGACGAGGTGGCTGGGTGAAAAAGCGGCTTGTTCGATTTCGGAGAAGTAGTTTGTGGGATTTTGATTGAGTGTGAGTTTTCCAATGGGGCGGAGGGGGAATTCGGCCTGTGGCCAGACCTTTGTGAGGTCGAAAATGGAGTAGGGGAAGGATGCGGCTTGTTGGGGGGTCATTGTTTGGATGCAGACAGTCCAGGAGGGGAAGTCACCCGAGGCGATGGAGGAGAAGAGGTCTTGTGTTGCGTGGTCGGGGTTGGAAGAAGCGAGAGACTCAGCTTGGGAGGATGTGAGTGTCTTGATGCCTTGGTTTGTTTTGAGGTGAATTTGGACGTATGTGTAGCTGCCATCGGGTTTGGTGAATTTGTACGTGTGCCCGGAGTACCCGTGCATATGCCGGTAGCTGTATGGAGTCCCGCGGTCGGAGAAGAGATGCATGATTTGATGGATTGATTCCTGGTTTTGGACAAGGTAGTCCCAGAACATTGTTGCGTCTTTAAGGTTAGTCTGGGGGTGTCTCTTCTGGGTATGTATGAAACTTGGGAACTTTGCTGGATCGCGCAGGAAGAATATAGGCGTGTTGTTGAACACCCAATCTTGGTTTCCTTCCTCGGTGTAGAACTTTACTGCGAACCCTCTAGGATCACGGGCGGAGTCAGCGGAACCCTTTTCGCCGCCGACAGTGGAGAAGCGGGTTAGGCATCGTGTTTTCTTGCCAATCCCGAGGAGAAATTGAGCAGAGGTCAGGTCGGCGATGTCGTGGGTGACTTCGAATTCGCCGTAGGCCCCCGCGCCCTTTGCGTGCACGACGCGCTCGGGGATGCGTTCGCGGTCGAAGTGGGAGAGGAGGTCAATCAGGTGGACGTCTTGCAGGAGGAGAGGGCCGTTGGGGCCGACACGCTGGGAAGCGTGGGGGTTGTGGACGGGGCAGCCAGAGGAGGTGGTGTAGACGGGGCAGTCTTTGTATTGCGGGTCGAGAATGTCGAGCATGGACTCCGAGAAGTCGTCTTTACCCATGACGGCGGTGGATAGGTGTTTTTTAGGGGGGGGGGGAAATCTTCAGGACACTGGTCGTTGATTGGAAGGCTCAATTGTTGAGCTGATACTTTTATAACTTGTCGTTGCTGTGATTCAAGTTGCTTGTAATTACTTCGTGAGTCGTAATCGGAGGTGAGCGTGACCGTGACCGTGAACCCTTCGTCAAGTAAAACCGGGTGGCACCGAAGCTGCCCGCCCGCATCCACATCCAGCCCAGAGGGGGGTGGCACCAACTGTTAGCAAAGGTGATAAAGTATGAAATATAACGAATACTTTGTGATATTTGGAGGGGAAAGGGAGTACAGAAGTTGGTATTGCGTACTCTCGTAGCGTTTGAATATCATCAGCAACCCTCCCAGCTCCAGCTGGTGAAACAACGAAAGCAAGCCGGGCATCATCCTCACCCCATATTCCGTGTAAGTATCGTAATAACGTCCCTAGTTCTAGTTTTGAGAGGGGGGAGAGGGGGTGTCCCGTTATGATCAACGCGTATCGAATATCGCCCTCCCCCCCCCAACCCACTCTAGACCTTAGACCTGCCTAGGAACTTGCGGTTATAAAGTTGATAAAAATGATCATGCCACATACAAGTCATAGTACATGCATTCCTCCAGATTTCTCAGCCAAACATCTGTAGAGGAAAAGGTTCTATGTAGAAGGTAGCTAAGGGAGCGCGCATCGGAGGTACATTAAGTACATACATATATTTGTTTTTGTATACGGAGTAACAACGCCGGAAAAAAAAATATGCAGCCGATCGTTTTACAGGGTTAGGTAACTAAGGTCCCCCACCACGTGGCATATGTAATAATATATTCTCTATGCCCGACATTTTTTGATCGTACTGTACATAAGAGGAACCTCCATAGGAATTTACATATAGCAAAACTCCCTACCTACACTATATATACTGTAGTATGAAGTACATTACATTTACATACTTTACTATACATAGAGTTCAAGTACACAGTGCCTGTTATATCGAAAAAAAATATATATATATATATATAAAACAAATTGGCATTAATGTCAATAAATATTAATACTATTAGGAAGTATGTACATGTACTTTATGGTACTGGAAGGGCAGGGCACCTAGTCTGGTTGAGGCAGGGCTTTTTTATCGTTTGTCGGGCTTGGCCTTTTTCAGTTTTTCTTTACAAGAAAGAAAAAATACTTTGGAACCAAACAACTACATACAACCTCAACCACATGCCACATACCACATACCACAACCCCAACCACACAACAACCAACTCTCTCCCTCTCTCCCTCTCTCTTTCTTTTTTCAAATCAAACCAAAACCCACCAGTAAGTCCCCCTCCCCCCTTCCTCCACCCCTTACACCCAAATCACCACAACGATAAAAATGATGAACTATCTCGTGTCGCCCCTATCATACCATTCGAGGCCTGACACCTCGATCTTTGATGGTGAATGACCTGTCCTAGCCAAACGGACCCTCTGATAATCTCCTTCCCTCTCCCCTCTCTTCTTTTACCACCTCCACCACCATCTTTTTGGTTTTTTTAAAGATTTCTAACTTGTTGAGAACACGTAGGTTACACTAGCTTAACTCTTTGGAAGTTTCGATATATGGGTACGTTTCTAATTTCCAATTTTCTTTGCTGGAATGGAGGGGGGAGGGGGGAGGGGGGGGGGGTTGGGGGTGGCCAATGATGCAACTATGTCCATGCTAATACCGAAGAGCGCCCGGGGCACTCGCTTGTGGAATTCCACTTATTTTCATCTTTCACCTGAGGCTTTACTTTAATCATACCCTAATCCAACCTTTCACATTGCGGCGTAGTTATACTCTAGTGTTTTTGTGTGGCTGCTAATTTTTGCAATGAAATAGTTTTTGATATAGGAACGGTTTCCCTTTACTTTGCATTATTATGATGGTCGTCTATATCATATACAAAAAATGGGCATTCACAAATTTACAAAGTTTTTCGTTTCGAGATTAAATCATCTGGCCTTACCGTGATGTGCGGCCGAGTGTTTGTTTAGACAGCTGGCTCAGTCGGAGCTTCGATAGGGCCTCATCTCCGGGCTATCCCAGCTGTACATAATATAACCCATCAGTCCAATTCCCTACTCTCCCCTTCCCTTAGTAGAAAGAACACAATAGAACACTCACCTAAAGTAGCCCCCACTCAACTCCCTCCCCCCCTTAATCACCAAATTCGCAACCACCGCCCCCGGTTTCTCTGGCTTTAACAACGCCCCCCTCCGATGCAGCTCCATGAACCTCTCCTGCCCCGCCCCCATAGCCCTCCCATGCCTCTCCCTAACATCCCGCTGCATCTGGGTATCCATCACCCCGGGGCGAAGGCTGATGCTTGTGATGAGCGGTTCTTCAATTGCGAGTGTCCGGCAGAGTGAGTTGACGGCGGCTTTGGTCGCGGAGTAGCACCCCCAGCCGGAATAGCCTTTTTGGGAGGCGCCAGAGGAGATGAAGACAATGCGACCAGACGTGGCGCGGAGGTGAGGGATTGCGGAGCGGCACTATAGGAGAGGAATGGGGGAGAGGTTGATTAGCGGGTTGGTATGGTGTGTTGTTTTGGGGGTGGGAAGCGAATAAAGTAATTGGGATCCTTGTAACCCAAGGTCATTGTAGCGATCGAGTAGTTTTGCCTGATCCCACCCCCACGGTATCCGTAGAATCATCAAAGTCCCCCCCTCCAAAAAAAATAAAAATAAAAATAAAAATAAAAATAAAACCAAAGAATTAAAAGGTCAACTCACCAGCGCCAACACTGAGAAGAAGTTCACCTCCCACGCTATCCTCCACTCATCCAGCCCATCTGGCGACGCCGCCTCCCCTCCTTCTCCCTCCCCCTGCACTTTTTCTTCTTCCTCCCCTTTTTCTTCTTCCTCCCCTTCCACCCCAGCTATCCTCTCCACAGGGTCTAGTACCCCATGGTTCACTATCATACCATCTAGCCTCCCATACGTGGCTACCGCGCCCGCCACTGCCGCAGCTGGCCCACCTGGGACAGAAAGGTCCAGTTGTATATGTGTATGAGAATGTATAGTGTTATCTGGAAGGGCAACAGTGCCACTGGGGGAGTAGGAGCGGGAAACGGTGACGAGAGAGAGGGGGATGTGCATGGTGAGGAGGAGGCGGGCGATTTCGTAGCCGAGACCTATGGGGAAGGGGGTTAGCTGGTGGGAGATGTGTAGGCGGGCGGAGGGTGTGTGTGTGGTAGATGGGTGGACTGACCTTGAGAGGTGCCGGTGACGAGGATGACGGGATTGGGGCGTGTGGGCATTGTGTGAGGTTTTCCGGGGAGGGGAGTAGCTGCAATTGGAGTTGTAACCGTTGGTTTGTGCCTGCAGCGGAGAGTGTAATTCCAGCAGGGGATAATACGATTATTTATGTCTGATCGGACGGTTTTCCTTGTGGCTGTTACTTCGCCGTTGGAAATGGTGGAAGCTGGTCGGGTCGGGCGAATAGCCGGGGGGGGGGGCCCGGCAATGTGGCTAACCCTAGGGTTATGAAGCCAACTTGGTGGGAAGAAAATCCCCAGAACCCAAGAACCCATCGAAGTTACGTAGGTTATATATCGCCACCATTGACATCTGGAGAGATATTCGGGTACCCCTTCTCGAGATTAGAAGCCTCTGACCTCTATGGCTGTATGCGAGTACCGACCTTCCATTTTTTCTTTGGGTCAAAGAAAAAAAAAAACGAAAAGGCTCCGTGAGTGGCGGTGGGTTGAGGGTAAATAACCTCTGGCTTTGGCTGGACGCATTAGACGTAAGCATTTCGATACCTTGAGTTTATTATGATCATCTGGAAGGGGCCGAAACCGCCAAAGGCTGGTCTAATAATAGAGCGGGTTTTTTGCAGGATATATCTCTTCAGTCGCCATACACAGTACCGGTACGGGCCCATGATGTTGCTCCCCCCAGCCAGTTCTATCGAAACCCTCCGCAAACCAACAATATCCCTGCAGAGTTGACTCTCCCATTTTAGAATCATATGAAGAGTGCTCTTCACATCCATGTACCTAGGTAGGTAGGTTACCCACGTACCTAATGGACTCACTTGACAATTATGCTCCTCGCCTATGTAGTTGGACAATCTCCCAACCTCACGCTTGTGTATGTGCTATCAACGCACTATAGAAGTAGGGAGGGGGATTAACCAAAGGGCTGCAGCTCATGGGTCAGGGACAAATCACAGGCTCAAGTCTCGCTGTCACAGCGCATCAGATCGCTGGATGGGTTTAGGTAGTGGGTTGCGTGCATAGGAAGCATCTACATAACATAACGAAGGAGGGCGAGGGTGAGGATGAGGATGAGGATGAGGAGGAGGAGGAGGAGGAAAAGGAGGAGGAAGATAGTGCGCCCTAGTTGATCCCGGGTTTTGGTTTGGGGCCTAGGTATGGGGGATTCACCTAAAGGCGATAGTCGTCGTTGGAGTCTAGGGTAGGGGCAAGATGGGTAGCGAATGAAAAGAGGTACCTGGGATGCCATGAGGTGGGGCTTTGTTGTTGCTGCTGTTGTTGTTGTTGTCTTGTTGATGCGGGGGAACATGATGATCGACACTGGAATACATACACTAAGGCATTGGTGATCTTGAGCTGCAGTACATCACCGGGCCCTTGTTAAACTAACTGTTCGACTCCTTCTCCCATGCCCCCCCCCCTCTCTCCTTTCCCCTGTGCCCACCCTCCCCTGTGCCCCACTCAATCGCAACCAGGCTTCCGGGCCCCACCCCACTCCACCCCACCCCCCTCCACCCCACCCCCCTCCACCCCACCAGCCAGTCCCCTCACTGCACACTTCTCACTGCTGGACTGTAGCTGTAGAAATACTCCTCGCCAGTCAAAAGATATAAGCGGCTGGATCGCACCTATCTTGTATAGATTTTCTCCTTGGAGCACTTGCCCTGTAGCCATACAAGACTATAGTGAAATAATCTCTCGAGATACCTGCAAGATTCCCTCTTACTCATAACCTCGTAATCTCTCACATGGCCGTGTTTATTTTCTCCTTTGCATGTCTACGTTACCCCGGAATCCCACTAGCATCCTGACTGGGGCATCCCAGCGGAAGAGAGTGCGTCCAGGGTCCACGAGCAAGAAGACTAAGGGGGTCCAGGCAGTAGGGAGATGGCCGGAAGGTAAGCGGTTGTGGGATGGATAGGGGGGAAGAGAGGCTGATGGCGTGATGAAGGGGAGGGTTGTTGGGGGAGGAGGGCGGGGTCTATAAATGTAGGGCCTTTAGGACTCTATGGTGGAAAGGAAATACATACTGGTATCGATATCGTGAGTTCCCCCCCTTCCCCAGCGGGGCTGCAGCAGCGTCCATTGGCTGACATTATCCCTCTTGCAGAAGAAACTCACTCTCTCATACCAAAGTTTACCGGTACTACGAAACAATGAGCTTCCGGCGCATGTCCAATGCCCCTAGCCAGCCCCCCCTCGTCATCATCGGCGCCGGCATAATTGGCACCTCGACCGCCTACTTCCTCACGCACCTCAACCCCACGCGAGAGATCCACATCCTCGAGTCGTCCCCCTGCCTATTCCCATCCTCCTCCTCCCGGGCAGGTGGCTTCCTCGCCAAAGACTGGTTCTCGTCCTCGCTGACCGACCTCGGCATCCTCTCCTTCTCCCTGCACCGCACCCTCGCGGAGAAGCACTCCGGCTCTGAGAAATGGGGATACGCAGGGTCTACGGGGCTCTCCCTCATTACCCGGAGAACCGCCGAGACACTGAAGCCCACCAGCGCAGCAGCTCGGGGGGAGAGTTGGCTTCGCGACGGCGCATCCCGCGCCGAAGCAGCAGCGTCGTCGGGATCACATACCCCTGTGGAGTCGTCATCGTCGTCGTTGGTCAATGGAACGGATCTGAGTGACCTGCCAAAGTGGCTGTCCATTGCATCAAGACCGCAGGTGGAGGTTATTTCTAGCTCGGACTCGACGGCCCAGATCGATCCAGTCCGTTTCTGTAATTTCTTGATGGGTGGATGTATCGCGCATGGGGTGCACCTGCATCTCCGCACGTCGGCTACCCGGGTCCTGACGGACCCAGACAACGGGAACGTTACTGCCGTGGAGCTGAATACGGGTATTACAATACCCTGCTCACAGGTACTTATCACTGCAGGTGTGTGGACGCCGACTGTTCTGAGAGATTTGTTCCCGAATATAAACCATACCTGTCCCGTGCTGAACGTATCTTCTCTCGCCGGGCACTCGATCGTATACCGCACCCCATTACAACCTGACAGCGCGGATAGCAGCAGAAGCGCACCAAATACCCCCCCTCCGACACCGTCCAAGGGGGGAAGGCCCTCTGCCACGCAATTTTTACCACTATCGACGAAACAGCCTCATTCTCCCCAGAGATCTTCTCCCGCCACGCCGCGCATGGCGAAACAGAGATATACCTCGCCGGCCTCAACAGCGCTTCCCTCCCGTTCCCGCCGCTCGCATCAGATATCCCCGTGCCCACGACAGAGGATACATCTATCCAGCGCCTGCACAGTGTCAGCCGGCAGTTACTCTGCGGGGGAGGGGGGAGGGAGGGCTAGGGCTGGAGGTTGTGAAAATGCAGGTGTGCCATAGACCGGTGATGCCCGACGGGAAACCGGTTATGGGGAGGATTCCACCGGAGGAACTGGGCGGCGTTGTGGGTGTATATACTTGTGTGGGACATGGGCCGTGGGGAATTTCCCTAGGCCCCGGGAGCGGGCTGGTGATGGCGGAGCTGCTGGAGGGGAGGGCGAGGCTGAGTGCGGAGGTGGGGCTGCTGAGTGTGGAGCATGCGCTGGTGGCGCAGGGCAGCCCGTTGGGGAGTCCGGCTACGGAGGGGATTTGGGATGAGGTTGAGGGTGTTATGAGTTGGAAAGGGGTGTAGCTTTCTTCTGTGTTTTTATTTTTTTATTTTTAATTATCTCGTGAGGTTTTTTTATTTTGTTTTTCTAGGCGTAAAACTTTGGTTTTATTTTATTTTTTATTTTTCTTTATATGTACAGTATATGCTTTTTTTTGTTTGGGGTGGGAGGGCGTGGGGGTTCGTTACCCTGAAACCAAAACAAAGGAGAAAAAAACCAAAAACGTAAACCTTGGAACTTGGAACTCAAAAAAATTCACATGAACAATGTACTATTTGAAAATATATATTGGCTCCTGTTACCAGATGAGAAAAAAAAAAAAAACAAGTTTGTTCCAAGGAAAATCTATTTTCTATTTATATTCCCAGGTTCCCCCTTCCCTTAGCTACATTTTTGAACCTTTGCTACAGGCCCAATTTACCCTTCCCCCCCACCTTCTTTTTACTTTTTTACATCAAACTAATCCCCAGGCCAAACTGGAACCCTTTCCTCGGCCTCTCGCCATTTCTTAGCACCAGCGGCACCCCAAAGTTGACCTCTACCCTCGCGACACTATGGGCATATACGAGCCCCACGCCCGCGCTAGCACTTGGCCAACCCGCGCCCTTTCCAAACACGCGTCTCAGCACCTCGGGAATATCCACGCCGCCCCTCATTCCCCTGTCCCAGGCTAGTAGCCTTCCCCCGTTGAGGTACATCTGGAAGCGGATGGGCTTGTCGGGCCCAACGTGCGGGATCGGAAGGAGGAGTGAGGTGCATGTGGCGAGGTACAAGTCCCCGCCGAGGGCGTCCCGCCCGTCGTGGGGACCGAGCCCGGATTCTCGGAAGGACCGGAGAGACGTGGGTCCGCCGAGGTGGAAGCGGTCGGGGAAGAGAGTAGGGTTGGCGGTCAGTGGGTAGAGGAGCCCAGTCCGGTGGGTGGTGGTGAGGGTGCAGTGGTGGAGGTAGGTTCTTAGTTTTGAAGAGGAGGGTGAAGTTGGAGTGTGCGGGATTAAAGGAGTCGAGAATTGAAACTCCGACTCAGTCCTGACATGGTGAACGCCTCCTCCCATAAATTTCCCCGCTAGCTCCAAGGAAGTCTTGAATAAATACCCTCTCGAGGGAAGAAGCGGGTTATCTCTCCAATCCCTCGTAAACGAGTACCTAATTGCGCTCTTGACCGAATCTCCGGCCTCGCTCCTAATACTCGGACTCGCATCCGCACTGAGCTCCGTGATCACCCTCCAAACGCGCTCATAGCACAGCTCATGCCTATCCCTATTCTCCGGTGTGACCCAACTGAGCCCCATCCGCCCGCCCTTGTCGACCTGCTCGTGGCTCGCAAAGTCGTGGTTACTTCTGCTTGTTGCATAGGCGGCGGCGAAGGCGCTGAGGTCGGGGTTGGAGAAGAGCGGGGCGTGGAAGTATGCGTCGTATGCGGAGCGGGTTCGGGTGCCTGTGGACGCGGAGAGGGAGAGGATGTCGGCTCCACCGAGAAGGTTCCGTGTGGAGAGGGTGACGTACCCGGTGCCTTCGGTGTTGCCAAAGTCGGTCCCGGATTTCAGCGTGAACCGTGGTCGTTCTTTGACGAGGAGGATTACGTCGAGGGGGGTGGGGAGCTTGAGTGCTTC
Organism: Terfezia claveryi; assembly: GCA_015179025.1. Taxonomy (NCBI): domain Eukaryota; kingdom Fungi; phylum Ascomycota; class Pezizomycetes; order Pezizales; family Pezizaceae; genus Terfezia; species Terfezia claveryi. The sequence continues at coordinate 330,748 of WHUX01000034.1, read as the reverse complement.
TTTTGCAGAAAGCGATAGCTGCCCGGGAGTGTCGAGGGAGATTGAGATGTTGGGGTGGAAGATTTCTAGGATATGTATGTTGGTTAGAACTGGATGCTGCAGTATACATGTATGTATGGACAGGTACCGAATTGATGTAACCTGGCCGTGGCCTTCTGCAACTCTCTCATCGCCGTCTCCAACGTATAGCCCTCCTGCTTCTCCTTGCTCAACACAGGCTCAAACACCTTTTTCAAGAACCCTCTGCGGGTATTCTTCGCCCCATCGACATGGATCGAGCGGATATGTACTGGCAGCGTCGAGTTATCCTGCACCTAACCCCACAACCCGATCCCAATTAACATTCGCTGCCCTGCCGTGTAAACAGCTAAATGCAGAGGAGAGGGGGGGTGGTAATACGAGCTCAGCCAACCTCTTCTGATACTTCTCATATTGCGCCCTCACCCGCTCCTTCACAGCCTCCTCCCGTTCCTTCAAGATCTCCGGGTCAGCGGTTCGCTTGAGTCGCTCGAAGACCTGCGGAGATGCATTAGCCAGATGCGATGCAGAGGAGCCAAATTCAGGAGGGGTTTAACATCATCGTCAGCAAGGGGATTGGAAGCCATTGAATGCCGGGGGGGGAGGTAATGTAGTCGTAGATGGCAGAGCGGTGGTGTTCAGGGTGACCAGGCAATATCAATTGTGATATTGGAACGTTTGGGCGAAAAAAACGATTGTATGACAGAATACGGCCGAAAAGGGCTTGGCCAACGCAAGAGCAGCGAGTGAATATTCATATTCATATTCATATTCATATTCATATTCACAATCTCGCAAGATGATGTAGAACAATATGGCATTTTCCATTAGCCGCTGGCTGGCTTGCTGCCTCGAATATGAATATGAACATTCACTGCCAGATTTCCATCTGGGGGCGTTCATGTATATTACAAGCTATTTACAGAATTATCCATCCTCCTTTTCCTACAATTCAACCGCATATTGCAACTTATACAACCTGTATCAAAACCCTCCTCACCTCTTATACCAAACCCACTTCCCCCCACAATATCTACCTCCCAAACCAGCTCAACACTCCCGCCCACATTCCCCTCCCCTGCACCACCTCCTTCCCCGTCCTATGTTCTGCCACCCTAACCTCCGTCTTCCCAGGCTCCGGCACATCCACCACATACCCCTCGGCCAGCCTGCCCTCCTTCGTCGGCAACCACTTTGTCTGCCTCCCCTCCATCACTACATCCGCCCCTCCATCTTTATTCCATCGAGAACAATACTCGTCCTTTGCCGGAGTCAATCCGTATACACTCCAGTCTTTTAGGTTTGCGACAATCCCCCTCCCTTGCTCGCGCTCTTCTGGGGTGAGGGCTGCGGCGGCGGGACCCCCACCGGCAGCGATGAGTGCTTTTTTTTCAATCTGCTGCCGTTCAGTGGGGTCGAGCTGTGTGAGGCGCTTTGCTTCTTCGGCCTGTAAAGAGAGAAAAAAAAGAGGGAGAGAGAGATCGTGGTTAAATTTCTGCCGAGACAGAGTATGTAATGTATGAGGGAGAGAGAGAGAGGGGGGGGAGTACATATTTCTTCTTCAGCCCCCTATTATGTATAATCATCTGCGTAAACGCAAACACCGTGGCCCCCCCACACAGAACTACACCCCCCAACAGTTCTTTTAGCCCCCTCATTCCCAATTCGAAAATCATATCAAACTTACAAGTCGCCCCAATCAGCCCAAATGCTGTAGCCCTATGCGCCCTATCCGCCCACACCCTCCCATGCACATACAACCTATCCATGAGCGTAATATTCTCCATTTTCTTCACCCTCGCATCCTCTCTCAGCCTCGCAATCCTTTTCTGCGGAGTCTCCACCCCCGCAATCCCCGCTGCCGCATTCGCAGTCGCCGCGCCGGTGGTGGTAGCAGACCGCGTGAATTGGTGGGGAGAGCTCGAGGCATGTGGGCCCGTGGAGGTGAATCTTGTTGCGTCGGCAGGGGATCGGGACGGCATCGTTGATGTGTGTTTGTGTTTAATGACACCCGAGAAATGTCTGGCAGAGAGAGAGAAGATGGAGAGAGAGACCGACGTAATTCGGCTGAATTTTAGCGGGGGAAGAGGCGGAAGTTTCGGCTCTAGCCGCTGCTGGGATCGGGTCCGGAAATATGCAGCCGCGTTAAGGCAGCGAGCAAACGTTACCCTCAAGTCATGAATCCGAATAGCAGCTGTATCCATGGCTGTATCAAGGTAATCTTTCCTGAAATATATCAATTCAAACATAATAATTCCATGAGCCAATAAACCAGACTAGAACTACGCAAGTGATAGACTGTTATAACTGTTATAACTGTTCTTTCTACCATCTATATATATATATATACAACGCCCTGTTACCATGCTCTTATCAAGTTATACAACCAAAGACCTCACCTGCTAGTTCTCATGTTCTACCTCCACCCTCACGAACCCTTCCCCCGGGCTCTCCCATGCATAATCTATCCACTTCCCCAATCTCACCCTCAGGGCCTCCACCAACCCCCTATTCATCTCCCTCTTCTGCGCATCCTCCTCCCTCCCCTCCTCCGCACCTAGAATACTCTTCCAAACCTCCAACATATCCTGCAACTCCTCCAAAGAGCTAACTCCACAAACACTCACCCCCTTCATCTTCCCCTCCCCCTCCCCTTCCCCCTCCCCTTCCCCCAACTCATCCAGCCGTTTCCCAAATGGTACTTTTGTCCCCACACCCCACATCCCAGCGACCTGCATCCACCCTTCATACGCATACCGTATAGCCACCGTCGCGAGATTCTCACCCAGCGCCTCCACCTCCTCTGCAATCGTTGCACATATGGCCCGGAGCCCAGCCGGCGCAGGATGCCAGTCGCCCATGCTCCCCACTGGCACACCACCCTTCCTCAGCAACCCCATTCCCAACGGTGACGCATTCAACACGACCCCCACCCCTGCAGCCCTAATCCTCGCTAGCGGAATCATAAGCAACGTCTTATTCTGCACTGTAAAATTCGCATAGCTCATCACCGCATCTAGCGGCTCGCCCGTTTCTTCCAAAACCATCTCTGCGAGCGTAGCGAGCTGACCAACGGGGTACCCGCTGATCCCGACATATTTTATCTTTCCCTCCTCGCGGAGCTCCCGGAGTGTGCGGACCGCCGTGAGGACCTCTGCGGGAGTGACAAACTCGACGTCGTGGCAGAGGACTAGGTCAAGGTATCCATCATCGGCGCTTGGGCCGTGGAGGCGGGATATGCTCCGGTGGATGCTCTGGCGTACCCAGGAGGGGGTGTAGTCGAAGTTGGAGGAGGATATGCGGCCGACCTTTGTGGTGAGGAAGTAGCTGGGGCGGGGGAAGTGGGTGAGGGTGGAGGGGTGGGTGAGGGCGGAGCCGAGGAGAGTCTCGGCCGGGCCGTAGTAGGGGGAGGTGTCGAAGGCGAGGAGGCCGGAGTGGAGGGCGTGTTGGACGATGGCGAGGGTAGGGAGGGTTTCGGGAGAGGAGTTGTATTGGTTGTTGAAGGTGGCAGTGCCGAGGGCGAGTGGGGGAATGCGCTTGGTAATGGGGGGGCGTGGGGAGGGCATAATGTTTGAGGAGGAGGGGGGAGTTTGGGAGTGGGAGAAAGGGGGAAAGGGGGGAACGGGGAAGGGTATAGTGGTGATGATGCTCGACAGAAGCAGAGGAGGAGGAGGAGTGCTATATATACTGTATATCCTGTACTTTAGTTGTGAGCATTTTGAGCTGAGATACTCCGTACTCCGTAGTCAACTACATACTGGTATCTTGATGAAGTTTGAGGCACAAGATCGCAGCCGTCATCTACGTAGTTTCGGTTGCGTGTATGCATCGTATGCATCGTATGCATCTGGAAGCTTCCGCCATATCGCATATGCAAGTAGCGATATGGCGATGCTCCTTGCGAGCATCAAACACACGAACATCGAAACTAAACACATGACATAAAACATAAAACATAAAACATAAAACACACGACATAAAACAAAATCCAAAAAATATATTGAAATATGAAACAAAACAAAAATCTTTTGTGCTGATCACATGACCCACCCATTTTCCTTCTCCCCCCCCCTTCCGCTACATCGAGAAAATTTCCGACAAGCAGCAAACAAAGTATTAGCACTTCGCCTCCGGCCCGAAATACCCTGCAGATCTCCCTGCTTCTTCACCAACGAACAAAAAAAACTCCCTTCCATCACAGCATCTTGAGCGTAATATACCTCGGAATCACCTGCCCTTCATTCTCAAACTCTCGAGCTTCGGTCGCTCGTTCAATACAGTTTTGAGCGTACAGCACATTATGGTGGGTACCCTCCCCCACCCCCACCTCCCCTCCATCCTCTTCGATCCCTCGGCTCACATTTTACTGACAATTCCCCTCCCCACTTTCCCACTTAGGCACACCGCATCATAACCCAAGTCCTCCTAATCGGCACCCGCGCCGTCGGCCGCGCCTTCGCCGAAGCCTACCGCCAGCACACCGCCTCCACTGCATATACCGCCGCCGCAGCCGCCGGGCGTGTCGGGTCCTCACAGACCAGCGAGTCCATCACACGGAAAAACAACGGGCTGACTCTGGACGAAGCATGCAAGATCCTCAACGTGCCCCCGCCAAAGCAAGGAGAAGCGAATATGGAGGAGGTGATGGAGAGGTTTAAACGCCTGTTTGATGCAAATGAGCCAAAGACGGGAGGGAGCTTTTATCTGCAGAGCAAGATCCTGAGGGCGAGGGAGAGGATCGAGCAGCAGGTTAGGGAGGATAAGGAGAAGGTGGAGAGGGAGAAGGAGCTGGAAGAAGGGTGGAAACCGAAGGTTTATAAGGACCGGTGAGGGGGATTTTGTTTGGGGAGGGGAAGGTAAGGGGGGAACTGTGGTGGGGGTGTTATGGGGCAGGAAGATTATCCGGAGAAGGGAGGGGGGATTGTGCTGGAAGGATGGTGGTTATGGTCCGTTCCTCTCCTCGCCTAGTCTTCCTCCACTTTACCCCAAGCTGCTCCACAAACAAAGCGCATTACACTATACAAAACTCATATACCTGCATATATCTCCGCTATCCCGTTTTTGTCTGGCGTCATGAAAGCTTGGTTTTAGACATTTGATGCTTTTGTTTCTCGAGTGTATGTATATAGTTTAATTAGTTTAATTCTCTTGTGTTGACCACAATTGCTCATGGTTTCTTTTGTTGGGCGGCACAGTATCCTTTCGTATATATTCCAGGGCAGAAGGGAAGGGGGGATTGTTACACTAAAGGAGTGTCAACTATATTTTATTTTGCCTCAGCCAGTCCGAAGAGCCAATAAACACCGCCAGAGATACAGTAGATCCTGCTACATGGTGCCTTGAGCAATTTACGTTGATATCCTCGCCATTCCATTCCAGGGCCGCAGAGCATAAACATACACAGCATGTGTTGGGGGTGAACTTGGACTTGAGGGTAACGACAGGCTCCCCTCCTGCCAAGCTCCGTATTGAAACTTCGCAAACCCCCGTTAAGTATGCAGATCCGCAACCAACCAACACCGCACACCACACACCACACGAATCACGCAGGTCTCACATCTCACTCGTCTGCAGGATGTCGGACAATCACAATCACAATCACAATTACACTCACACTCATACTCACACCCACAACCTCACCCTCACTCTCACTCCACAACCAAATCCAGATCCCAGCCCCAATCCCGGGCCTTCTGAATCCAGCGCAATCACCACCACAACCACCGAGACAGCTGGAAAGCCGCCTCCAATCACGGAATTTGTGGCAGGAACTGAGGGTGCAGAAGTACCGTTATTTCCGGAGCCGTTGCCGCTGCAACTGGGTGTTTCGAGTGAAGAAATGATGGAAGGGTTGAGTGTAGGTGCGAAGGCGGGAGGGGCTGAGGGGGGGGAGCAGGAGGGGGTGGTGGTGTTGGTGGTGGTGGTGGTGCTGCTGGTGGTGGTGGAGGTGGTAGTGGTGGAGTGGCATATGGGAGTGGGAATGGAAATGGAAAAGATAATGTCTGGGATGAAGAACGGCTATGTGAAGAGTTGAGGAGACTGGAGGAGATGCATAACAAGGTAGAATGACATCGTATACACCATTCCTACCTCCTGCACAGTGGAAATTATCATCGAAACAACACTAACACACCATGCAGCTCAACTCCCTCCGATCCATCATCCCGCACATGCTCTCCCCCCTCTGTTCCCCGCACCTCTCCCAATTCACCAACCCCGCCGCTCTCTTCGACACATTCTCCCACCGCGCTGTCTCCGCCTCAGATGACGTTCTCGCCTTTATGCAGCTCTGGCAGATCAACAGCCCCATACTTGAGCATGCGAATGCCTCACGCGCAAAGTCCCGCGAGGGGATCAGGCAGTGGGCATTGAAGGACGGGATGCCGCCAGGGGTGGTTGTGGTGGGGGAGGAGGAGGGGCGGGAGGAGAAGGGGAGGGAGAATAGGAGGAGGAAGGCGGAGAGGGAGGTTAGAGAGAAGGAGAGAGAGAAGAGGAGGAGGAGGAGTGCTGCCGGTGGGATGAGCGTGGATTATCATGATGAGGACGTTGGGGAGCAGGAGGAAGGAGTTGATGAGGAGGAAGGGAATTCGAAAGAGAAAGAGGAGGAGCGAAGGAGGGAGAGGGAGGAAGTGGAGGAGAGCGGGAGGGAGCCGAGGGGGTGGTGGAGGAGTTTAGAGAGAGGTTGGAGAATCCTGGGGAAGGGGATACGGCGGCGAGGAAGTGGAGGGGGGTGAAGGTGGAGTATATTGAGAGACCAACTGCATCATCGTCATCATCATGCACATCGTTTTTGGCAATACCACCCTCCCAGATCCAGTCTACATCTCCACAAATAAAAATCATTCTTCCCTCACCTACACATCTCCAATTCACCGTCGAAATTAACATACTCCCCACCGACCCCCCCAGCTACAGATACACCCTCCCGCAGCCCCCTATTGCCATCCTCCCTCCCCCCCAACCAGCACCTCCTCCACCAACACATCCACCCCCCACCACCACAACCCGCAACACGTCGCCCAGCAGCCCTCTAGCCAACAACCCCACCTCCACACCTCCCTCCTCCGTGCCATAACCTCCCGGCCCCAGCCAACACAGAATAACCTGAGGTTGTTGTTGGAGATGGTTTGTGAGTATACGGGGCTGTTTACGGAGAGGTGTGTGGGGTGTGGGAGGTTGGTTTATGAGGGGGCGAGGGCGGAGTTGCCGGTGGTGAGGAGGAGGGGGAAGAGTAAGGGGTTGGGTGGTGCAGGCGTGGGGGAGGGGGAGGGGAAAGAGGGGGAGAGAGAGCGGAAAGGGGGTTTGGAGTGGTTGGCATGGCATGAGGGATGTTTGGAAAGGGAGGGGAGTAGTGGTGCGGCTGCGGGGAAGTAAGCAGGGTGCGGTTTTGTACACTATATTGAGCGTATTGTGTCTTGCGGAAGTGGATACCAGTGACATTTGGCAATTACTTTTGGGGGAGGTTGGCTCATTGGACGTATCTTCGATTTTGTGGGGGCCACGGGGAAGGGGGGGGGGGGGATGGTAATTCATTTTTAACACTTACAATTTAGTAGTAGTAGTCGTAGTAGTAGTATTAGTAGTTGGTAGAAATGAAAACATAAAAAATTCATATTCATATTCATAGTTCCATCACGGTATACATAACAATGTATAAAAAACCTCAATCACCATCACCATCACCCCCATCCAAATCAAGCCCATCAAGCCCTCTTCTCCAATGAATACCCAGCCCAGCACTTACCCAGGCTGCCCCTTCCCCTCCCCCAACTCTTACACTCGACAGCCACCGCCGCAGCGCTCGCCGCCTTGGCTAGACACACCTGCATACACATATCCCAGCAGGACTCCTTCTCGGTCTTTGACAGCAAGAAGCCGCCGTACTTGATCTGTTCCTGGGTACACATAGTCACCTTCACTCCTCCGCCAGCATGCTGCTGCTGCTGCTGCTGCTCCCTAGCCGCCAGTAGGGCCCTCTCCGCCCATTTCCCAATCCCCGCGGGCCAGTCCCCATATGTAAGATTGTAGTATTCCATTTTCGTAGCAGCGACCCGTGCGCCCAAGGCTAGGTATCTCCACAAGCCAATTTTGATGTTTTGAAAGTATCTGTAGAGAATATTCGGGGGAAGATGGACTAGGCCTCCTGACCAGGCAGGGTATGCTGCGTCTACGCACGCCTTCATATTCCGCGCTGTGGCTAGCCCGCCGCTGGGGAAGGCAGAGGTGTCGATGACGCAGGACAGGGAGTACGAGGGTTCCTTAGTCTCGAATCTGGTGATGCCGTTTGTTGCGCGGGAGGAGTAGCGGAGTGTAGCGACGGGGTGGTACTCGCTTGCGGCGGCCCAGGAGAGGAAGAGGAGTAGGGAGGGGAGGAGGAGGTAAAGGAGGGTTTTGGCTTGAGGTTTCTTGGGGAGGTGGAGATGAGGGAGGGAGGAGGGAAGGCGTGGGAGGGAGGGGAGGCGTGGGAGGGGAATCCGGATGGTGATGGTGGGTCGGGGAGGGAGAGTCACGCGGGGGAGGTGCTCGAGGCTTTGTTTAGCTTTGAGGCGCACGCGGTGGAGCATTCCAGCTCGAGGCACGGCAGCGGGGCGGGGCCTGGGTGCCGGTGCTGGTGCCAGGGCGGGGACGGGGACGGGGACGGGGGCGGGGGCGGGGGGAGGTGGTCGGGGGAGTTTAGATACTGATTCCCCGCCATTACTACTCCCCCCACTCCCACTCCCACTCCCACCAAGTGAAGCCCTCGCTGGTAGAAGCTCAATCAACTTCCTCGCCGTACTCGGCAGAGCCTGCTGCTGCTGGTGGACTACCCCACTCCCCAGTCTATCCCCCTTATCGGCCTTCTTCCTCGCCTTCCTCTCCCTCGCCACGGCATCACTCCCATCGTCTCCCACTGCCGCTGTCGACGTGCTCTTATACACCGGCACTGGGACATAGCTATACCCCGCTGGGGCACTTCCCACGGGCGGCGGAGTCGGCGCCGGCGGGGGGAGATATGACCCTGAGTCCCTCGTGCGGGGGGAAACAGGCCTACCACGGGGGAGGTCGAATCGTCCGAGCCATCATCATCATTATTATCTTCATTATCATCAGAGTGGTCTGAGGGGGCGGGGGGGCCGTATGTGGGGATGGAGGAGGGAGCCCGGCGAGAAGACCGGTTTTCGCGCGCCATAGAGGTGTGGATGGTGGTGCCGGTGGAGGAGATGCTGGCTGCGGTGGTGGTGCTGGAGGATTTAGACGAGTGCGAGGTGCGCCGCCGGGATTTGTGCTCCCGAGGCATGGATGTGCTGGTGCTGGTGCTGGCGGAGCTGGTGGATTGGGAGGTGAGCCGGGTGGGGAGGCTGAAGAGGCCCATATAAAACGGGCGGGGGGCGTGTCGGGTAGTTTAGGCGGTTGGGGGTGACAGGCTGTTGCTGCGGCTGGGGGGAAGTAGAGCAATGTTTACTTGTTTACAAAGTTGTTTATTTACTCCTCTCCCAACGCGTTTCTCCCGACAGCATAAACAACAAAGGGGGTAAGTAGGTAAGATATAAATAATAATAAGGAGCTACTTACTTACTTACATAGGTCTTTTTTCTCCTCGCACCCTGGCCTGGCGCATCGTAACCACAGCAACCCGACCACATCATGTGAGCAGCAAGGAGGGTGAGATGTCCGCCGAAACGTCTCTATTTACTCTTTTGGGTGTGCCGAATCCGGCGTGCTGATGCGAAAACGAAAAAGAAAATAATTAGACAAAAAGCAACCTCTCTACAGTCCGACCACATTTCCTAATGCAATATGTACATAAGACCCACAATAACCGAGAACTCTTTAATCCATCTCTCTTTGCTCTCTCTCATACGCGGAAACATTCTCTGTCAGTTGAAACTTTCCATCATACATAACCATCTGCCAGTCTTCTCCAGTCGTAGCGAATCCGTACACTACACCCTTTTCCCCATTTGTATCCCTCATGTCCTTCAGTGAAAGTAACAGTTGCCTAAAGGCAGCTGCTAAAGTAGATCGCTTCGCCTCGACCACCAATATATATGCCCGTTGCTCTTCCTCGTCTGTCGACGATATGATGTCCATGACGATAAACTCTTCCATCCCATCCGTTTCTTCATCAACGGATTGAACTCGTCTTCCGCCATCGAAGGATATTGTTCGCACTTAAGATACTCGACAAGTCTGGCGTAAACCTTTTCCTTCGTATCCGACACATCGTACTTGGCTTTTCCGCTTTGGCGTAATATTTACTCAACGGATTGTGATGCCTTTATGAGATTACGAATTCTGAGATGTAGCCTGTTCTCTGTAGCCTTCTTAGACATGGTCTGAATATGACGTGGTCCATTTCATCTTTCTCCAGGTTTTTTGAACTCATCGGAAATGCCTGCCGACCGATCAATAACTAATTAACTCATATCAGTAACTCGCATCTGTAGATAGAAAACTCACCATAAATGAATCGGTGCTGCGTAGCAGCGTACAGTGTCAACCCTTGCTATAACGGACGGCAGAAAAATAATCCAGAGGTTTCTGTCCGCTATAGAAAATGGCGCTAGCCCTCGAGGCCTGACCAGTGACCCATTTTGCACACAAGCCCCGGTAGAGGTAAGAAGACCCCTGCACTCCTCTACCTAGCACTCTATCCGGTCCGGTATTGTATGGCCGTCCGGTACTGTATAGCGAGAGGCAATTTGCTATAACAAGGGATCCGCTATAGCGAGGTCCGGTTGCCAAGCTCTGCGGGGGGTGCAACCAGACTAACCCTAGTCGACGGTCGTTCATGCATTAGTCTAATGCAAGCCAAGGCACACTATACTCTGAAGGAAAACTACATAAGTACCCTAGCCTGAATTCTATGCTGGCCCAACGAATTTTATATGATGGGGCCACGTTTAAACGTTCCACTCATATTAGTTAAATCACGTAAGCTTAAAAAATATTAGATAAGCGTCTCCGACGATCCCATCAGACGACCTCGGTAGACGACTTAATGCTTGCAAGTGGGGGACGTGGGGGGACGACGACCTTCTCACTCAGACAAGAGATAGGTAGGTACCGTAGTTCTTTTGATTGACCCATAAGAAATACCACAGTTACAGTACGCAATACCAAATCCACTTACTTCTGTAAATAATAATAATAATAACAATAATGATAATATGTCCAATCTCACGAAACAGCCCGCGTCTATCGAATTCGGTTCCCCAGCACTCTTGGGTTGAGGGTAACATGCAACATTGCCTATCCTCAAGGTTATTCCAAAGTACAACAAAGAGCAAGACCTTGCTTACCAGGTAAACAAAGTAAAGAAAAAAAAAAAAAAAAAAAAGGAATCTCAAGCAATGTTCGTCGAATGCGAAACTACTAACATGTATCACCACTGTCACCTTCGCTTTTCACCTTCACCACCCTGGCCCCGTGTCATCGTATCCCCAGAAAGCCCAAAGGCTCTTAAGACTACACTACACTACATAGCCTATACACTGCATAAAAAGGCCCAATAACAAGCCAAATAAAAAGCCAAACAAAAAGCCAAACAGAAAAAGGAGAGAAGTAGTAATTGAAGCACAATAAAGTCAACTAAAAACACACGATGTCAACATATCAGCAACTGAAGTGCAGCATAGATTGTAAAAAAATAAAAATAAAAAAAAAAGGCCAGAGATGTACTATGATGTTTAATCTATACATCCGGGTATGGCCCGCCTGGTCACTACTCATAGATGCTACTCCGGCACTTCACATCACACCATACCACCCTACCTAGCCGCCGACACCTCCGGAACCACATCCTCCCCCTGACTCCCGCCCTCTGCACTCCTATAACTTATTGACAACTCCGCAAACCTCTTCACAACACTATCACCATCGCCTTCCCCTCTACTCCCACTACTCCCCTCTGCCCCAGCCGATGACTCCCCAGCATCATTTGCAGACCTATCCACAGTCTTCCCTTTGCCATTCCCATTTCCTCTCCCACTCCCACCGCCACTATACTCTCCACCTCCATCCGTTCCAGCAACATTCTCCCCCCTCGCAGCCTTCAGACTCTCCTCTTCCTTCTCCTTCGCCTTCTCCTCCTCCTCTTTCGCCTTCCTCGCTTCCTCCTCCAAAATACTCAACCTAATCGCCTCCCTCAACATCATCTCCTCCAAATCCACCATCCTCGCCCTCCTCCCACCCGGCCTCTGCTCTGTTGGCCCCCCCCCGGTCGCCCCAGTGCCGGGAGGCCCCAACCTCATCCCTCCCCCATTACTCCCAATCCCCAACAACCCCAACCCTGTAACCCCGAGCGACTCCGCCCCTCCGGGGCGCGGAGTTCCCGCTCCACTTCCCCCCGGCGAAGGGGACTCACTCCCCTGAGATACCCCCGCACGCCGCATCAACCTCCGACTCGTAAAGCCTCCTGACAACCCCGCAGCAGACCCGTTGTTCGAAGCGGTGTTCAACAAGAACGCAGCATTATGTAGTGCCGTCGCAGCAGCTGCCCTCCTTGCAGCCTGATTCCTCGCAGACTGTAACTTGTGCGCCCAATCCGGCCTAATCTGATCCGTAGTGACAACTTCTGTAGCCGTTGATGCCAGCGCAGTTTTCCTCCTTGGCCCGCCTCCCGGCACTGGGCTTGATGGAGCTCCTGGTGATTGCGGCGCTGACGAGTCAGAACTGAATGTTTGACTACCGATATATGTGGGTGCTAATGAATCTGTATACACTAGCCCACGGCGGAACGGTGGCGGGGAGTAAACCACGCCAAAATCCGTCTCCTTACAAAATGGACACGATGCAGGCTCGGACATAAGCAAGTCCGGATTTAGAGGTTCCTGGCTCCCACCGAGTTGCGGTTCATGATCATGAGGCAAGTGAGGATCCGCGCGCTTGATTTGCACAAAGCATTCGGAGCAGATGTCATAGTCGCAACACCTAGTCTTGTTCATATATGGCGGGTAGTAAAGGAAACAGATTGGACATTCCATGGCGCTCTTATATAAAGCAACCTCAATTGGCCGTCCGTCAATATACCTCCCTGTCAAGTTCGTCTCCAAAGGATTTGTCGTTGAGACCTGCTGCACTGTGTTAATTTGGGGCGGAGTAGATAGAGTCTTCGACCTAGACCGAGCTGTCGACGTTCCAGTGATGATATTAGATCTACATGAGCTGTCCGAGGTATATGAATGAGATCGGGAACGAGTACCAGTGGGTACCGAAAGGTAAAGTGCTGAGTCGGAAGCATTGGGCACTCCTGATCCTGGAGACACCACAGGTGGCGTCTCAGGTTCACATTCCACCTCTGGACCTGGCATAGGTATACCGTTGACAGCTGCAATCAATTGAGCGTCTGTCCAGTCATCTTCATGGTCTGGTAGCCCTTTCCAGAATGGTGCAAGTTTCCGTTCAAGCTATTCCCGAGCGTCAATCAAGTATCCTCGCCTGTCCAACATGAAAGATATAGTTACCATCAAATGCCTAACGACCTTATCCTTAAAGTCTTGTGGCCCAGTATAAACACCCTGCGTGACCAAGAACCCACCTAAACATACACATATCTCCATCAGCCCAATCCCGCCCATTAAGAAGCCAATTAGCTCTAACCCCAAATCAAAACTCACCATCACAGCTCTCCTCCCTTAAGCTCCTCTGCCTCTCCTTCTCCCTTTCAATCTCCTTCTCCCTCTTCCTTGCCTCCCTCGCCTCCCGCTCCTCCTCTCTGTTCCTCACAGCCCTCTCCCCCGACCTCGAACTCCCTCCTACAATCCCCAACCCAAATAATGCATGTTCCAGATTCCGTGCTCGCTCACTTGCCTCTCTGTCCCGGCCTCGCAAGGAAGAAAATGCCTGACCACTACCAGACCCACTCGCTCCATTGCCCCCTATTATGGGATTGCTACTTCGAGCGTCGTTTGTCGAGCCGCTTCGGTATCGGGATGAGGCGGACGCTGAGCGTGAATGGCCAGTCGGGTAGGGTGAGCTAGCCTCCCTTGTTGACGCATTACCCATGATGGGCAAACTCTAGATTCTGAGCTATCTAGCTATGGTAGTAGAACTGAAAACTGTCATGCAACAAAAAAAAGGTCACTGTATCTAACTCCTGTCGTGTTGCCGGTGTATGATTACTGTACGCCGCTATTACCCGGAAAATTCCTTTTTTTTTTGGGAGGGGGTGGGACAATGGGACTGCAGCTGCTCGAGTCAGGCCACTAACAGAACCGTGCAGGGAAGGAGCAAGCTTTTATCTCTGTCGCCACTCGGCGTACCAAGTATTCGACAATTGGCCCTCTAAGCTTCACCGGCCGCCTTTAACCTAGAGCTTGTAAGTATGCGTAGTTTCTCTGTAGCAATGAACGTTGGTTTGTTGTGGCGTTAGCTGACTTCGTCTACTACCAAGCTTGTTTATGGCTGCTATGAAAAAACAGCCGGGCAACGGTGTAGAGGTAGCCGGGGGTTGTGCAAAAGGTCCAGGATTATGTATCTATCTTGAGTAAAGTAAAATCCAGTCTCCTGGGGCTGGAAAGGTGTCTGGGTTCGGATTGTGCTCCTTGATGGATGTGTGTGGCTGCGGGGCTTGTCCGTTAACGGCCTTGTCTTCTACTGCCCCGAAAGTGTAATATCGAAAAGTAGATGAGAGCTGCAAGTGAATGCGGTATGTGTAGCAGTGATGATGGCTGGCAATAATAGAATGGCTTTTGAATAAAGTACGTGGGGTTGAAAGCGGAGAAAGGTTGTGTGTGTGGGGGGGAGGGGGAGGGAGGGGTGTGTGTGTGTGGGGGGGGGGGGGGGGGGGGAGCAGGTGCTGTGCTGATATAACTTAGAGCTCGAGGAGGCTGGGGCAGGGAGGCTCTCCACGTGATGTCCAGCAGTTCTAAGCTTCGCTGCTGTCGACAGAACGTCCCCGAGGAAACAAAATTGTTGAAAGGGGGGATATGTTTATGCGAGATGTAGGCATGTAGGAGCAGGTCCTGCTCCTGAGGCCTGAGGGATTTAAACGGCCGGCCGGCCCTTGGAAACGGTCTGGAAAGGCCCGTACAGCCTGTGAGGTGCAGGTCTGGGTGAGGTGAACATTGCTGCGGGCAAGCTGTGATTTATCTTCACCCTTCTCACCGCATCCCAGGCCCTCCGTTGGCCCTGGGCTCTCCGGTTCCCGAGTTTCGGCCCACACCGCAGCCTGCGATTGAGCAAAGACCCGCAAAGGCGGGCGTCCAATACAATAATCATATAACTGGACCCATCCACACACATTATTCCCTCTATCACGATACAATGTTACAGTACTTCAGGGCCAGTTCAGAAGTTTATACCCTGAATATACAAACTCTAATCGGAGTTCGTGAGCCAGCAGGGAGCGGTGTGGGGGTGTGGGGGTGGAAGCCTCACACGCAAATCATGCAAATCCCTCACGTGCTACACCACCAGTACGGTACACATGTGCCACCAAACAGCCAGAATCAGGTAATTTATTTATGCGGATCCTCAACAGTGGTGATTATACATCCAAACTCCCCCATATCTGCTGCTTAATTCCCCCTTCCCCTGATTGTCAATCATGCCATCGCTCGTCCTCCTCCAACACCTCCCTCTCCTTTGCCTTTCCTGCCCCCGGCGCCGTCACCTTTACATCAGGTACTGCGCTTCCCTCCAATTCCAGTCTATCCGGCGTCTCTGTATACACTGGTGGTGGAATCGGCAAATGATCACTGGAAGCATCGAGGTACTCATCTCTTTGATCTTCGACCAGTTCCGCATTTCGTATCCATTTACGTCTCCTAGTATACTTTCCCCAACTATCCCCTCCATCCCGAGTACCGTGATTCCACTACCATGCAGATTAGCCTCACCCCACCTCACCACTCACATAGCAGAGGGCACGAAATACCTTATTATCATAGTATATCCACCCTTCACCCTCAACCCCACTACCCCCCAACTTATCTTTTACCGCCTGCTTCCTCCCTGGCTTCCTACCCTCCATATCCTGCCCATCCACTCTCCAATCTTCGCCCGGAACCCACCGCCACTTTACCCCGCTCCCTCTTGGTGTATGTGGCAATGAAAACTCCGCCGGTGGCGGGCACGGCTCCAGCGTTTCATCTGTCCATGGAGCACGCTCATATGCAAACAACGAAGTATTCCACCCAATGCCCAACCACCGCCGCTGATTCTCATATATCACAAAGGTGAATCGCACTCCCGGGGAGGAAACTTTCCCAGGCTCGAGAGGGGTTGACTTGGATGTTGCTGCTTTTGCTGCAGTTGTTGTGACTCCGGAGGCGGTATTAGAGATGGTTGCTGGTAAGTTTGTAGTAGAGGCGTTAGGAGTAGCAATTGGAGTTCCGCCGTTCTTTCGCGGTGGTAGAGGCGGGGCAACAGCGGGGGTTGGGGTGAATGACAGTCCGGTAAGCTGCTCGCATGCCCAGCGAATTGTTAATGAACGCCATAATATCGTGCGGGTGACCTTCGCTGGGCGAGAGTGCCATGACAATATTAATGTCCCTGTCGTGATAATAATTCTACGCCCAGTGATGATATGGAGCGGCCACACTGCCAACAGCAGCCATAGCGGTGTAACAGCGAGCGTGCGTAGAGCCAAAGAGATAAGCGCAGGTACAGTCGTGTCAGTAGTAGGCGTGCATCCAGCCGAAAGGAAGGTCATCACCGAATAAAACGGGTCAAAGAAGATATTCAACCTCGCCGTAAACGTCTGCAAAGTCTCCACTATCTCGTCCAGCGATGGATGTATATCGTCTATCTCGCACTCATCAGCATCACCCAATTCATCTCCCCAGCCATGGTAGATTGAATATCAACCCACTCTTCTGAAACTTTGGCAAAAATATCCCTACTAGCAATACCAAAACCGCAAGGACATTCCCCCCATATCTAACAAGCACCTCCCCATACAGCACCACAGCCCAAAACGCCGCAACCAACAAGAAACTTTCCCACGGATCCCCACTCGTCCACGTTATCAAACCCATGACCTTGTTCCCAATTCTCACATATGGGTGACTCTGGCTCAGCGCCCTGGTAATTTGCGGCGGTGTTGCAACTAGCAAAGGACTCTTTTGCGCAACCTGATACCCCGATCTCGATACCGAGGATGCCGGCGGCGCAAAGGGCGCAAAAGTAGGTGGGTTCGGATCCCGCGAGAACGAGGGGCCTGGCTCGAGGGGCTCTCGAGCGGAGGAGAAGTTGGCGGGCAGGTCGGAAGACATATAGGATAACCAAGGAATCTCTAGATTGCGGAGGAAGTGGACCAATTAGCCAATCTTATACTTATTAGGCCCTGTAGAGGCGGGAAGGACTTTGGAAGCGGCGAGCTCTATAGCTTAGCTGCCAATATGCGAAAGTATATAGGATCCCACACTTAGGGGAGTTCGTAACATACCAAAAGCTGCCATACATCTCTGGGCTAAGTAGCTGAATATATGCGAGAAGTAGATCCAAATTAATCCGCAAGCTCAGGAGCTTGCTACAAGCCGCGTACCCCAGACAAGCAAGGAAAACCTAGCACCCTGTCTATTTTGGGCGTGTAGCGGTGTCGTCTCCAAGGTGCTGGGAACAAATTGGGGGTCACAGCGTATGCTCGCTGTGTTGTAGAACTGAATATGATCAAGGAAGCAGGTTATGAGTTTGGAAGCGAGAGTTTGTATGAAGTTCTTTGTAGTGTTTTTTTTTTTTTTTTTTTTTTGGGGGGGGGTCGCACGTGACCCCCCCCCGTGCGAGGTGGTTTACTAGTATGTACCACAACATTACGTGAACTTGAACAACACAATCCTATCTCACAAAGTGTTTACTAAAAGAAAATTATTCAAATATATACTTCTACTATTTGAACTGACAAAGGCAGCTGGCGTCACTGGTTCGATCTTTTGTACGTATTTTCTCCAATGTCCTGGTGACATCGTACTTGTGCCGCTGACATCACTCCGACTTCTGCTATTCTTCGTACGTACATGAATCCAGCCCCCTATGTATATGTATGTACTGTACATGAGAACACCCCTCTCCATATGAAGCTGATCACAAGCTACGAAATAATGTTGGAGCCAGTGATATTGAACTATTACTTCCTACAGCCATGACCTCATTCAAAGACCCTACGGTAACAGAGCGGGGATTGATATCATTTCCACCTTAGTCTCGTATTCAGCCGAGATCATTCCACGATTATAGGAAATATTCACGTGGCCTTAAAAGCGTACTGCATGTCAGGTGGGATGAGTAATGTCAGGCTGAGGGAAGGGTCGTGCATCAAATTGAGGAAAATTGAGGGTAAGCCTCAACCTTTCATCATAAAAATATATGTTATCGGAGTATATACCTACCCTATGCGCTATTACATTTATATGATAGAAGAGGGCATTTGCTAGATTATTCTATTTTGCTTTTAATCATTCTCGTTGCCGCCCCAGGCTGTTTATTCTCCAAATTCTATTATTATCTTTTTTGTCGCAGAAAGATTTATTCAACTTACTAACACTTTTGTTTGTATCTGCTTGCGATTGTCGAAGAAGAAGAAGAAGAAGAAGAAGAAGAGTAACGTTTATACAACTGTATTTGAGAGCTCCTATACCTACTTGGAAAGAGAACAGTAGAAAAAAATACTCAATTCATTGGATACCTTCAATTCCCATGATTATATTTTAATTTCTGTTTTGGAAAAAGAAAAAAAGTAGTATAGATTAGGAACATCCACGGGGTATTTCTTCTTGCGGATATTCTATCCCCAACTTATATGCTGAGTATGTTATCCGAGGTAGTCTCGATCCGAGGTAAGAAAAAAAGCAGACAAACCACCCGTCGAGAAGAGAATTACTGAGCACAACTGGGAGAGTGTTGAGAAACGAGAAACACCATGATGTACTCGAAAATTACTCAAAAAAAAAGACCTACTTCCTGGCCCAACTATATATTTTTTCAAGCCCCAAGCAAGGGCCCCCCATACACAACAGAGGCCTCCCCTATAAACCAAGGTCCTCTAGTTCCAACCATACATTGGTTTACTTTACCGAGTACCAACATTAATCCGCCCAAAGAAATCCATGCCATGCTTGCCCTAATATGAGAGAAAAAGATGAAATGAAGAGAACAAATGACTTCACAGTAAAATCACAAATAAAAGTCGAAAAGAAGGCAGCAAACCACAAGCCCCATCTATCACTGTACAAATACAGATGTCGGTTGAAACAGATTAAGTCCAACGCGATTGACCCGACGTGAAATCATCAATCTCGTTAGTTGTACAGTCGTAGTTATGATGATCCGTTCACTGCCTTCGCTCCAGCGTTTTTGCCTGCCCCCTCATTGTCACCTGGCTTCTGAAGTGATGCGTCAGGGTTACCCAATAAAATAGAGAACTGTCCTCCACAACCAGACCAGAACATCCTCACTCCCGTGGTGGCCGTATTGACGATTTGTGTGGGAAGAGCCACATCGTCGGTATTTGGTCCCAGTCCCACCTGGTAGCTTTCACCGAACCCCCAACTCCATGCTGAACCATCCTCCTTTCTGATCGCCACATTATGATGGGTACCGCATCCTATCCAACTAAACTTCATGCCTGGGATCTTCGTTGGAACAGTAAGGAACCTATCCTTTCCGCTGACGTCTTTCACAAAGTTTGCAGGATCAATAATTGTGCGATCTAGACCGAGCTGGTTGGCATCGATACGGCCCCACATAAGAAGATCCCCCTCTTTCGTGATCGCAGCGGAGTGGTGTTCTCCCGCGGTAATGTGAACAATGTCATAATTTGCGAGAGACTTGACTTCGGTAGGCGTAGGAATGAGAGCACCTCCGGTTGGGCTGTCTTCATCATCATATAGACCACATTGGGCATACTGGTTGACACCCCATGCAAAGACTTTTCCCTTATTATCGACGGCAAAGGAGTGGTATGACCCAGCACCAATGAGCTTTATATTATGAAGTCCAAACTCCCTTGGGCTCAGGCCATTGAGCCTTGTCCTCTCAACGACACGGCGTCCAAGTTGGAATTGTTGACCGTTGCCCCAGGCGAAGACATGTCCAGACTTTGTAAGAGCAAGGATGTGATCTGTTCCAGTGCAGACTTGAACTACATCCTTCAGAGCTGTCACTCTCTCAGGGCGAAGAGCGACCCGGCTTTTCTCGCTGAATCCAAGGATACCATCGGAACACTGATCGGAGGAATATTAGCGTACTGTGGTAATGGTTGCTAGACTCGCGCGGTACGTGGTAGGAATCGTCCGGCCCGCAGAAACATGTTTGATGGACGGGAGACATGTAATAGAGCCAGAAGGGGAACACAAAATGAAATATTACATGAAGAAAAAAAGGACTGCCGTTCATCTCATCTACATAGGACTTAACTTACCCTAAAAGTTCCCCACGCGTAGACAAAGCCCTCATCTGTGACTGCAACCGAAATACTGTCACCAGCGGCGACCTGAACAATGTTGATACCTTCAGGGAAGCCCTCAACCAAACCAGGAGTGCTTTCCTTAGGATTAATGTCAATATCTTCGTCTTCACTGTCACTGGCGTCTGCATCCTTGATTGGAGCCTCCCACTTTGTTTCACGGCCCAAAGCACCTTGATCATTCACACCCCACGAGTAGACCTTTCCATCCTTTGTCAGGGCCAGAGAGTGCATACCACCACAAGCCATCTGAACAACACCAATTTTGTCTGGAAGCAAGAAATGGTTGATTCTCGGTCTCTTGACTACTCGAGCGTTTGCTGCTGGACCAAGTCCCAACTCCGCCATCTCGCCTTTACCGAAAACATAAACATTGGCAGTCACATCTCGCCTCTGGATAGTTGGGTTAAGCTCAGGTACTTTGGCTGGACCTTTGGCACGAGCCTTCTTCGCTGGACGGTCCTCCTTTGCCTTTGGTTTCTTAGCTGCCTGGGGCTCGGCAGCTACTGGGGCGGCCACGGCCTTCTTCTTCCGCATAGGTGAAGCAGGAGGCTCGGTTTGCTTCTTTTCCTTCTTCTTAGCTGCGCCGCGTGCTGCCCTCTTTGGAGGTATTTTCTCTTCCTTCTTTTCTTTTGCGGTTGCTGCACTGCTTGCTTTCCTAGGCGCGAGTCCCTTTCGAGGATGAGAAACACGTGCGGGTTGAACATCGACGTCGGCTTCCGCGTCCTTTGACTTGTCCTCCGCCTTTCTCTTTGTTCCGCGTGGTGGAGCCATTGCAATAGCAGTAGCTAGAGGAGTGGGGTTAGGTATGTAGGAAGTAATGCGCGTTTGTTATGCGAGAAAAGTGTGTATCGAGGGTGGGTGGAATGTGGTGGTTGTTTAGTGGCGGGAGGGTAAGAAAGTGCGTACGGGTAAGGATTAATCCCAAATCCTGCAGCAGTAGGCTTCGATAGGCGGGTTTCTGGAGAGCGGGAGGAAGATGTGGAAGACTGTGGAGGAAGAAGGATTCTCTTGGACGGTGAAGAGATAGAATAGTAAGGCAATAGACACACAGTGGCTTACGTTAAGCGGTTTGCGCCCAACCAAAGACGATGGGAAAGTGGCTCCCACGATTTCTTTAAGGAATTGGCAGCGGGGAAGAGGGTCTGCCGCTCGGAAGACACAGTTTTCGGTCGAAGGAGATGGGGAGAAGGGAAACAGAAGAGGGCGGCAGATCGCGAGTCTGCGTTTTATTGCGAGGGGGGAAAATCCTGCTGCGTGCTGCTGCCCGCTGCTGCCCTACCCTATCCTGTACGGGCACCAATGCTTCTACATACACAAAGTAAATAAACCGGCCAGCCAGCCAGCTCTGGTGTCCTATGTGATTCCCCGTGCATATGGTTCTAAGCGAGTTTGGTTTTTTCCCCCCCTCTGGCTGCTGGCACGCTCAGCATTCCACTTCTCCTGTTCTCCTGTTTCGAAGCAGTAGGACGACGACATGTGGGACAGTGTAGATACATAGTTCTTATTAGCAAGTCGTCAATCATCACAGCGGTATCGGACAATATAAAACCACTCCGGTTGATGAATCATAATAAACTCAGATGAAACTGCATCACAGGACAATACGAGGAGAGCAAAAAGTTCTATATCCGCAATTATGGCGGGGAAAAGATGTCGACGGTTGATTCCTCTGGGTGAGTCTTACCCTGATCGCGATTTGGTTGTATTTAGACTTGTATCCTACTGTAGAGTACTGCTGTCCGTAACAAACGAGGCAGACTGTGCATTTGAGCATATCATACACGTTGCAAAAAAACGAGACATTGTTTCTACTGTAGAGTCTCGTATCGCCGGCTACAGCTCCAACATGCGAGAACTCTCCTGGAAAATAGCCCTCGTCCCACTGTGGCACCACTTAAATTGTGTCGGTAGGTGCCTAACTTTGCGCAAGTCTAAACATAGTTATCGAAGGGTTGAGAATCCAATAGAAGAGATCTTACACATCTACTGCTACGCCGTAGTTCTGATAGTTGCCGTGAAACATGACATGGCCCATATATACCGTACAAGTAGCAACCATGCACACCCGAAGAGTCGTGAAGGCTTAAATCTATGGAGCCGGTGGAGTTTGAGACCTCATGCACCTGTTGACTGTCCTGACAGTGGGCTCTGAAGTCTCATTATCTAACGATATAAAAAAGACATCCAATGTCGAATGAGGAAGGAATTGAAGGTCAGGCCTCGGAACACAAGGCCGAAGCTGTATAACACGAGATAAAACGCACAGGTCACGATCATAGCCAGTAAAACACAAAAGATCAGGAAGGCATCTATATGATAACAAGAAAAGAGCGAATTGGTGTAAGAAATATAGCAAAGATATTCTCAAACAATACGGTCTTCATGTTTTAAGGTTTTTGCATTCCAGGGTAACGAGCCAACAAATCCGGTACACCTTTACCGCCCCGCCTGGTTGGTAACATTTTGGACTCCTCTTTTTTGAAACCGCAATAACACCATGTAAACAAAAGAAGATGCAAAAGTATTTCTGGGGACTTGAACGAGTAAAGAAAATGAAAAGGACAAGGGATATAAAGGAGCAAAAGTCCTATGCAAATCAACAATCGCCACCGCTCCCATACCAGCCAGTGTGGGAAAAAAAAAAACGCCCCATGATGTAGGTTGATATTTAGCGGAAAAAATGAATGAGGAAAAAAAAAAAAAAAAAAAAAAAAATTTCTCTAACTACAAAGAAAAGATAAGAAAAATAAAAAGACACCTTAGGTGCCTTACATGACCCTTCTCACCTGTCCTCTTCCTCTTCCCTTCCCTTCACTTTCCCAGGAACAAACAACAAGGGCAAGAAGCTAAGTATACCCACCCGCTTTTTCTAGCTCCTCCTGCGTGAACTTCCTGTTCCTTCTGTAAATCAGACCAGGGGTATCTTTCGACACTAGTCAGCTTTCAAGGCTATATCAATGTCCAAAGGAAGAAGAATCTTACTAGTCTGAAATAATATGCTTGACGAGGTGAGGGAAGGGAGACGCCCCTCCACACAAGCTTGGACTAATGCCTCCCTGAGATCGGTATCCTCTTCTTCATCGTTGCAACCGGTGTAAAACATCATGTCAATTTTGAGATTTCTCAAGTAGGGCCAATTTGACATGGTGAATAGATCGGAGCAACACCTGTACGCAGAGAGCGACAGGTCACGAAGATTGGGACACCTGGCAAGGGCATGGCATAGGTGGCAGGATTTCTTGGTCTTCTCCTCATCCGGACTCGTCTTTCCATTGCAGTCAACGTAGTCACAGTATACAAATTCCGTGAGACGGTCTTGAATTTGTGTGACGACGCGAGCAATACCTATAAGAATATTAGTAACATTCATGCATATGATGGACATGTTTGGGGCAAAACCTGAGGCGGTGACCAGCTTGCATTCATACAAGTAAATCCTGCTTAACTTGGGCAAGTTGGGAAGAATATATAAGAGGAGTTTGTCAGAAATTTCCGCTGCGTTAGTGAACTTGAGAAATTGGAGATTATCATAGTTGCTGAAAGCCCAAGCTTTTCCAACGGGGTTTATTTGAATTGGCCTGAAGTCCAGGTCTCGGTTTTCCTCGGAGCGGAGAAGGCTGACTTCCTCGATATTTGGAAATCTTTGGATACTCCGCCAGAATGTGTCTCCAGTTTTTCCAATCTCCAATTGATCGCAAACGCTGACCTTCCTAACGCTTGGGTAATTTCCCTCCAGCCTACAGAATGCTTGTACGGCACCAGTGCAGTGAAAAGCGAACCTGGAAAGAAATTTACAGTTTTCAAAAATGGAGCTGATATCTCGAATCAAATGAGCTGTGCCAAGGGTCATCTTCTGGCCAGCTTCGCGAGACTTTGCAATGGCTCTTGGCTTTCCATAATCCCTCCAGTTTTCGGTCTTTCGCAGCTGGTGAATATCGACCGTTACATCTAAAACCATACTGGCAAGTCTCTCTCGCATATGCAACTGCCTTGCTAGTCTCTCAAAGTCTGGGATTGCGGTGATATTAATACGTGTGTAGATGATGGTTTGAACCACCAAATAGAACTTTCTATTGATGAAGCGTAGAGGCCTCAGATCCACAGCTCGGATGCTCTCGGCCCTAGATCTCTCATAGACTGTACCTTCGTTTTGAGGGTCATCATAGAGGCGTTGTAAGCCAACGTACTCTATAATCTCGTGCAGAATCTCATTCGGAAGTCTACTTATCCTATCCACCCTGGGGGCGTATTTTCGTGAATGCCTATATCTGCCCCTCGGTAAAAGCAAATTCGGTGACGCTGAATTCAGTGCTTGCTCGAACATGTCAGGAGATGTATATCTCCGGCGGCGTCTGGGAGGAATGAAAAGCTCTGAATCCACAAATATTACCCGCGGTTCTTGGAGCTCCTCGGGTCTTGGCTCCCGAATTCGTATTCTTGGTTCCTCATCAGAAGACTCCTTCTTACCATCCCTTTCTCTTTCTCCATCCTCTTCAACATTAACGACCCCATTACCATCTCCATCAATGCCACCTGATGCACTGCCCACACTACTACCCTCCGATTTCTGGGCACACATGAGGCTGTTCGTGCCTAGTGACGTCGTGGATTCGTCTTCACTCTCGCTGCTGCTTCGGAAGTTGAAAAGGCTATTATAACAAGCAACGTCCATATGAGCTTCGGTGGATTCAGAAGAAATCGTAGTTTCTGCCCTGGACTCCATGGATGTATCGCTCCATGGATGTTTAAAGTACGTACCTTCATGGCGAGCCGTCGAAGAGTCTGTCATATTGGCCCACACGGCGACTTCCGCGTCAGATATATCTGGGATGGGTGGCGTGTTATTCCACCAGTCCGTGCTATCCGTTGGACTGCCAGGATTCCCTTCATAAACCGAGACTGCGGGGCTGAAGTTACGCAAAACTTTCTTTCGTGGGTTCCTGAGAGGAACAGCCGTTTGCAGTCTAGACGCTTCTTCATCACTGACACCAGGCATTCGAATGATTGCTGCTTGCCGCCCCATATATTCGAGCTCGCGAGCCCAAGACTTAGAAAAAACACGTTTTTGGACTCGGAGCTGTTCTCGCTCGTCTAGGCTTCGGTGGGGCTCAGGGCAATCCGCCGCTTTATGTTTCTGCGACCAACAGTTCCAGCAGTAAGCTATATCGAAGATATGTTGTCTGGCGATTCTGACTAGGGGCTGGGGCTCATCAGATGCTAAATGAGTATCTGGACTTGGTGGCCCTGAGTTCCCGTTCCACCTTGGTTTGGGCCGTGGGCCAAGTAAGCCCTCCCCATGGAATTCGTCATCAATTGCTGGTGCTTGCTGTTCAGGACTCTGGATTCTTGGGGGTTGAGGTTCCTTTGCGGGTGACTTTCCAGGATCAGAAATAGACCTAGTTTCCCAACTGTCAACGCCAGTTGTTGAAGCAATGTCAGCTGCGTACAATCTGTCGTAAGAAACATTAGAAACACAAATGCTCTTCCTCTTGAACTCTTCAAAAGATAACTCAGCAGGGAAAGGTAATGGGTTTGGGCGATAAATTGATGGTATAGGCAGAACGGTCGTAAGCCTTGGGGACGAAGGTAGAGAGGAAAACACTGACGATGGATATGAGTCATCATCGGAATCACAGCGTGTTTCGGACTGCTTGGGTGTGGCAGCCACAGCTGTGTTGTTTTCCACTGGGTTTATAATGAGTGTATCTTGCCCTGTGACGGTAACAGCCGACTTCACCTCTCCCAGCTGATCCACACTGTGGCCCTCAACATCGTTATTCGCAGCGGTTTGGGCCGGGCCCAACTGCGGTAGAGTATCCAGTTTAGGACTAGTAGTGGATAACTTTGGGGAATCCCAAGCATCTTCCGGAAGCCCAAAATTGGCGCGTAGCTCCCCAAGCAACTTGGCGCTCATATGCGGTGGTAAGAGATCCCGGATCTTCTGTAGTGTCTCGCGATCGAGAGCTTCTTCTACTTCAGAAATTGGGCTGACAATTGGGCAAGAAGGCGTCGCGGTGGCCGTAGAAGGTCGGTTTTCAGGAATAGAAGTAGTCAACTTAGATCCTTGAATTCCTGTTGTATTCTCTCTTGCTTTGAGTGATGTTGCAAGGTCATGTGAATTTCCATGAAACGCCGGTTCCCTATCTTGAGCAGGAGCTAATGATACCCCCTTCAGATTTCGGCTTGCGCCACCAAGTCGTTCGATAGTCCCCTTTGTTTGCAGTGAGTTACCAATCTCATTGGTTTGTCCCACTTCCCATAGCGAATCATTGTGATAACTGGTGGTCATCGTTAGGTGGTCTCCATTTTGAGGTGTAACTTCTGGTGGGGCCATCAATTCGTAAAGACCATTATCGAAGTAGGGACTGCTTTCCTGTGTAACTGCCGCTGTGATAATGGGCATCGATTTGGCGTCTTCAGGTGGATCTTCCTCGAGCAGGTCAAGTGCTGTTTTGGGCGGTCGGTTGCCATCGATCTCAGGCCCATGATTAAGGTCAATGAGGTCTTGCGGCTCGTGGGGAATTCTAGGAGACATTGAAGCATCTGTAGCAGGACGAGACGTAGGTGACTGCCAGTATGTGAGGTTTCTAGCGTCGTCCATAGAGTTTTGGGAGGATCTGTCACTAAAAGAGAATCTAGGATGGCGGCGGTCTGTACGGGGACCCGTCGGGACACCCCCATTCATGGATGGGGTTCTCATGTTATACCGCTGCTGGGCAACGCCACTAACCTGTTGCGATCCTAAATAGCTAGGGCGCTGGACTGCACCTTGAAGGTCATAATTCCCTGTTGAAGTTGTTAGAATGGAAGAGGAAAAACAGAGATACAATTACCTTGTCTGAAGTTCGAGCTCTCATGATATCTGCCTGGATTAGTATAGGAAGAACTTTGAGACCTTCCACGCGGATAATTGTAATTAGAGGAGTGATATTGTGCCTCTTGGTGTTGTTGATGGTTCCCTTGGAGATCGGCGACATTGTTTTGCCTCCGATGCTGATGGTTGTAGTAAGGTGACTGATGGGATTCCTGTGAGTAAACACTTTCACAATCAGGGTGATGTGCCATATGGGACATATGGTGAGATCGCTGAGAGCCAAATAAATTAGACTGCTCAACAGGCCCCTGTGAATTACAGCAGGCTAGATATGGTTGATGAGGGGCCTGTTGTGTTTGCTGCATCATAGGTCCTTGGAAGCTGCTCATCTGTTGCTGGGGAACCACTTGCGGTATCGGAGGCAGGGAGGGTTGCCGAGCGAGCGCTGCACGCCGATTGTATTCAGCAGTGTCGTGGTAATACTGACAAGTAATTTTTTCGCAGAATCCTGACATATTGCACGTCAGCAACCTCTGAATCGCGTGGATGAGAAGCATCATACTAACCATGGTTCATGAAAAAGAAACAAGGGCCTCTATTTCTCCTGATGTTTGGGGTATATAATGGATATGAGTCGTGATTACCGGCCCCAGAAGGACCATGGTAATGGCCACCCGTCGAGCTCAGTGCCATCTCTACCAGCAGTCCTTGGGGTGACGAATGCTTATTTTGCAAGTCTCGGGGGGGGGGGGGGGGGGAGGGGCAAGTTGAGGTAGATGTTGTTTGATAGGAGTCGTAGCGAGTGTCTAGACGATGATTTTAGGAGGGATGCCGAAGTGTCGAGTGAGGTAAAGAACGAAGGAAGAAACGGAAGGAAGGCAAACACTTTGTGAAAAGCCTCCTCTTATATCGAACCACTGCCGACTCGTCAAACTGGTAACGAGGTGCTACAAGCACCAGCCGGTCAGCACAATGGAGACTGCAGCAGTGCACTTCCTGACGTTCTGAATGAGCAATGTCGTGCTGTGGAGACTTTTATCGATAAGTAGTAGTACTTGCATCCAGACGGGTGGTGCAAGTCGTTGATCGAATGATGTTGATTGGCAGGGTTCTCATATTATAATTGCCCACATGTACACATGCAGCTCGCAACTTTACTGTGGGGTAGTTGATACCTTTTCAACAATTGACTTCCAGAAGGCTTCGCAAATGCCTCGGTTGGGGGGGGGGGGTAATTCAGAATAGTTCTCAATAAGCAATGAGCAGATGAGGGTGAAGGCCTAGGGGCTTTGCAGAGGCACCCACAGATTCAGATTGAATGGAGATTATGCAAATGCGGGTGGGGTCAATGGAAGGGAAGGGGCGATGGAAAGCTAAAAGAGGTGAATCAAATGAATCAAAGCTTCTCAGGAGACGAGAATACGGCTCCCTCGGTACCGACTGACAGGTACTTGATTTTAAGGGGGATGAGGGTATTGCAGGCAGATGGCGAATGGGAGTGCAGTGAGTTTGGAACCTGAGGGGTCGACGGGGCGCCGGCGGGGAATATGATGAATTAGTATAAATATGTAGGAGGCCGATGGGGGTAGTTGAGCGGAGTGAAGGGCGAGTGAGAACTCCCGAAGGCGGGGCAGGGGTTGAGCAGGAGGCCTGAAAGTTGCAAAGGCGACTGGGCGACAAGCTTCTGACTTGCGTTTTTCGACGATCCTTGCAGAGAAAAAGTACGGGGAGGCTACATGCTACGTATACCTTATATATAAAACCCGTATGGAATTCCCAAGCAGCACATGTATACCGTGAAGTCTACCGTGAAGTCTACCGTGAAGTCTACCGTGAAGTCTACTGGTACCGAAAGTACCTACGTAGCTAACCTAAAACACCTAGGTGAAATGAAATATATCACAGACTGCCAAAGACAAACATATGCCAGACTGCGGTCATATGCAGTATCATCACTGCAAGTGCGGAACGAGATGGATCTGGTTGAGTGCAACGGACGTACCGGTACCTAGGTACTCATCTTGTATCTACCGCAGAATACTGTAGAATGGGGCAGAACGTAAGAATATTCATACATTGCGCAAGCTGTTACCATGTAGAAGTTACAGTATGCAAGCCAGGCCTGGCATAAGACTACTTTTGTCTTGACCATGGCTACAGTACATCAGTCCTCCCTACCCTTCCAATATTCCAATACGCCGCAAAATGTATAACTAATAATAATGGCCATGCCGCATACTGGCATAAGCGGCTGCGGATATTGCCAATATCAGACAACCGATTATTACCTAGGTACTGTACATACCAACCAGACTAGTACATACCATACCTCCCATGAGGCTTCGGAAACCAATATATGAATCATCCAACCCTGGCCGCTCTCCTCGAACCAGGCGTTACCTGTATACACGAAATGAGCTCTTTTATTCCCTCCAAGCAGCACAAACTAACGTAACCTTGAAAGCAAAAATATGACCAGTCCCAGCCTTAGGACGTGCAATCTCAGCTGACCACAGGATGAAATATAATCAATACTGGGACGGATGGCCATGTTATATGGATTTGCAAGTGACATCGGCCTTGTCCACCGTTGTTGTCATGTGTGAAGCCCCCCCCCCCCCCCTCTCCGTACCTGGGCGTTGCAGCCTAGCCTAGGATCCGATCGATGTGGATTGAATGATCTTCATGCAAGCGCAGAAACATACATATTGCCCCATTCTCCAAGCTATTCGAGTCAAGGCAGCTGCCAACCAATTATGTGATGGATGTAATAAATCATATAGAAATAATCTGCTTTGGGTGGGGGGGCCGGGGGCTTGAAGGTTGAGGTTGTAAATTTGTTCTTGTTCGTTGAAAGGAGGAATGGTACACAGGCGCCCGCAAGCTTACAACCCCCCCCCAAAAAAAAAAAATAAACTGCTCCATGACCTAGACTTCCTCACAATCCTTCCTACCCCTCCCCCGCGGCCCCACCCCACCGGCACAGTTGCAATTGCACCTATCACTTGCTTTCCACAGTAGAATCTATGGGAGAAACGATTACTATTGAAAAGGCCCACCTCGCAACACTTATGCGAAGGGCGAATGTACGTCCCTGCTGCCCATCTCGCTTTGTGTTCCCTGCATACTGTTTGGTTCTTGTCCCAGTGCTCCCAAAGCCCGCAACGGGGAGAGAAATGGAAGGTGCATAGAGAACTGACGGACCTCGCTCACATTTCCGCGCCGTGCCCATAGCTTCATGGGCCAGAACTGCTACAATATGACGTCGAGGCCCCACTTGACACGGTTGTTGTACCGAGACAGTACCTCGATGATCTCAAGAAGTCGCAGCGTGAATATAGTCAGCCTCCTTTTATAGGTCTTGTTTTCTGGTCGTATTTGTCGGCTAAGGCAGGGTGACAGATGCTTTGCGGAGTGCATTAATTCGCGGAGGAGTTACTGTGGAGTCTTTGGACGTTGGTACCTGAAACCCTGAGTTAAACTTTGCTCCGCTGACATTGTCACCTCAGCTCCTGGTCCAAGAAACTTTCGACCAGCCAGACGCAACCCCGGGTGATCGCAGTGGGTCCATGGACGCAGGTGTGCCTCTTTTCAATGGCACACACTCGGGGCTTCCAATATCGATAATGCCTCCGTCTGTTGAAAATAAATACTACATAGGTAATGGCCCTCAAGGCTATGGTAATCTCAATAGCTCAACCTGGAACTTCAATGTTGCAGCAACTCCCTCTACTGATCAGGGGTACAATGGCTTCTCTGGAAAGCACTACCACGACAAATCTATGGGTTACGGTGAACCCGGGCTAGAAAATACTTCTGATCAAAAGACGATAAGGAACGGACATGGAAAGCGAACAATATATCTCACTAAATTACCTGACCGTGTCACATATGCTCAAATATTTTCAGTCATTCGTGGGGGAACGGTTGTTGATGTCTGGATGAAGTCTTCTGACCATGCAGCCTCTGTATCATTTGTGGATTGCTCTGCTGCGGAGAATTTCTATCAGTATACTCGGAAGAATGACATCTATATAGATGGAAAAAGGGTACAAGTCCTTGATCCATGTTATAAGCTACGCTGTTCTAAGACATTTCGCAGATACATGTTGAATGGCGAGAGCCGTCCCGTCAATTTGTCATACTCAACAATATTATGTCTGCTATATCGCGGGGAGCAACACGCAATCTGTTACTATCCAAAGTACCACCTTCACTTACTGAAGCACGAATCCGTGAGGATTTGGATCACATTCATAATTTACACGTGGAGAAGATTGAGATGAAGGGGGGTTCGATACTCGTCAATCTGAACTCAGTTTGCGTTGCTCTCTTTGCCCGTACATGTCTTATGTCACGAAGCTCCTACAAGGGTATAAGGATTGAATTTACAGTGGATGAATGTGCTGAGAGGCTCCCTGCTCCTAAAAAGAAGGATATTGAGCGGAAAACGGTACAGGAAAAAGCTACCCTAAAAAACAGATTTGACATTTTGGCTATGGCTGAGGATAGTGAAGATGAGAATGGGGAAGAGGAGGAAGAGGAGGAAGAGGAGGAAGTAGCATCTGACGATGCAACTGAGAAGGAAGACTCACCGGTGTCATATGCCAACGGAGGGACAAATGGCTATCGCCATCATGGCAGAATGAAACATTCAAGTTATCCTAGTCGAGGAGGAGGGCGTGCATGGGCGGATTCGCCAAACGGTTTCTAAACGGCGAGATCCCCAGCATTGCTATTCGTGCCCTTCTCGACGGCTTGGATTCGAAGATCCAGTCAAATGGACTACTTTTGCGCGTTTCTCTTTTTTTTTTTCTTTTTTTTTTTTTCCCTGGGTTTGAGGATTTAATTTTTATTATTTCGCATTCATTATCAACGCCGCTGGTTTCAGTTGGAACGTCGAATATTTATATATGTGTGTTATTATGTTTGGCGTCAGAAATTCATGTAGTCGGTATCAACAAGGTTCAATCATATAGTGGCTGCGAAAAGAAAAGCTTGAGGACACATATGCTAGTGCGCCACTCGGTTGGTTATATCTCGCACAAGCAACCAAATCAGTCATTAAAATATTCATCAACTCTTAATTTCATGGGGTATCGTGCATAACAATAGCTATTGAGATGTGCATTTCCTCGCATAATATCCCTACCATCAAGGGAGCTGCGCACGACCGCATATTGGATTTTGTTTGGGCTTTACAGTAGTTATCTATGGCCTATTGCATAACTATGATAAGAAATATACCTTGTTTGTTTCTTGACAAGAGGTATATGTTACAAACACCTAAGTCCGCCCGGGATGTTATGTTCCCTTCTCCTACGGCTAACCACCCCAAGCAACCCCCCCCCCCCCTCTCCTCCCTCCTCCCCTGTAGCACAACATTCATTCGTTTGTTTGCCACCAAAACCAAGCAGACTAAATTCGTTTGCACAACTCCTATGAACTTACTTACTCTCGTAGGTTTTACAGTAACACACACACACCCACCCACCCCCCCCCCCCAACCCCGCGGACCCCCAATCCATTCATCCCCCCATTATCTATTTCCCTCATCCTCATGTCATCCAGCAACGATGCCATATATATAAACATTAAATTTGTCAAAAGCAACATGACTTAGTTAAGTTATCAGGGTAACACAAACCTCTTAGTACTTATAATTCAACAATCAGTTTTATAATCTGTAGGTTATTTCTTCTTTATGTAATCCCCCCCTCTGAGAAAAGCTAAATGTAAGTTTTTGCGCTTTTTTTTTTTTTTTTTTTTTTTTTTTGGAATGTAAGTAAGAGGTCAAAAAAAACTGCTAGCATGGGATGGGAGCAACGTTCTTACCTTTTTTTTTTTAAAACGTTTCCTCACATGCATGGGGGGGAAGGGGGGTTTAAAACCATGACGGAGGTTTAGCAGTAGTGTTGGCTGGTTGTTACACCAGGGAGAGGGGTGTGGGTGTGGGTTTGTCTGAGCAGCTTTCTTTCTCGGGGTGGTTGTTGTTGTTGTCGCAGCTGAGCTAAAACTAAAAACGAGACCAGATGTTTTTTTTTTTTTTTTCTTTTAAAAAAAAAAATACTTTTTGTGGTCCCAAAAGCACTCGAATTTACATATATATATATAATAAATATACCGGTGTGCACATGACTATGAACCTCGAAGCTCCCACCCCCCGTGACCATTATGGCCCGCAGGTCCCCCTGTCGGAGTTTATTACATGAAGGGCATTTTGCACAAGGAAAAAAAAAAAGTTTGTTTGTTGGTGGCATGTTGGGTATTAAAGTTAATGACGGTAGTGAGCTGAGGGTAACACATTTCCTTGAGATGTTTTAAACTCATACGTACGCTTTAAAAAAAAAGGGGCTATCAGTAACTCAATATAACCACATGACCTTCCTCGAGGGCCCAAGACTCAACAATCAAAGCCTTTCGTGGTTAATTATTTGGCACCCCCTAGTCCAGTTGGCCGTCGCCATTTCGGAGTACCTGGTATCGCTTCAGTTCAATTAATCAAGCCACATGTAAAACGTAATTTGCGGTTCAAAAAAAAAACCTCATTAGTATATCTGTGTATTAACCCCAACATAACCTGGTTTTTCGGCTATTTAGATAGCCAACGTTCACAAGGGGGGTTTCCGAGTAACGGCTTCAGGAAATATTGGAATTGGTAGGACAAATCACTACGTTTCCTCCCAGATACTCCAGACAAGTCACGTGATAGGTATCTTGCCCTTCCTGTCCCCGACCAGGCCTGATCGAACTATCGGGAGGAATATATATTCTTTCTCTACAGTATTCTGCTCCCTTGTGGGTTGCCTCATGATGACCTCCAAAAAAAACGTTTTCGTTCAGCACTATGACGTTAACACTACTCCCTTCTGAGGATTAGATACCTATCAAGGGACAAAATCTCGCACCTTATCAGCACCCCTCCAGGTAATACACAGACAGACTTGCTTAACACCCCACACTTCGTCATCTAATAAAACCTTGTAACTACTTTCGCAAGTCGCTCACCGCAGCGAAGCAAAGCAACATAACCTGTCTCTTTTTATGGATTCTTCTCCGCACTGCGTTAAGATTGAAACCGTCCCCACCCTTATTTACTGCCCAGGCCAACCTGCCAGTGACTACGCAGCTTTTCCCAGTCACCAGACCGGGCCACCTTGCCATCTTCTATTCAAGATTCCTTTCTAGGCATCAAAACATTGGTATCTTAACGCAAACAGCGGGGCCAGTTATTGCCAGGTTAGACTACCTGTCATTTCGATAATCTAGTCGACTTTTCCCCAATAATTAACACCTAGACATTGACAGATAGGCCCGAGAAGTTACTTACTAAGTAGCACTGATATTATCCCAGACCATGACCACTTCACGCAGATTGTTTGTCCCACACTGCAACGAATCGATTACAGACCATCCCCGCGGGCTCGCGGGTAGGGTCTACCATGCTAGTTGCACTGGATACGAGCATGGCTTAGGCTACCTTGGGGTTTCCTGATAGATGAGGCCCAATGTCCGGCCCGCCAGGAAGGGGAATGGTAGTAGCCTCATGACCCACCATAAAAAAAAAAACCACTCTATCTCTGTGGTCCAGCCGCCCCAAATACCTGGCAATACGCAAGGAATGGTTAGAGGAGACAAGGGTAGGGTTTACCAGTGTGGGTTCCCCCCCAAGACTTAATAGCAGGCCAAAAAATACACCAGAAGTGAAAGCTAGGATTCTTACTTGATATATACAACTCAGATTCCCAAAGGTAGGAAGTATGGCTTTCACATCCCAGGCGTATCCAAAATAGAGGTTATTGCAGTGAAGGAATTGATCAATATCCAATTTTCATGAGCGCGTAGAACCTTGTGCTCAGACATTGCGAGCGATGAAAAGTACGCCTGCAGTCGATGGCATGACAGAGATATTCACTAGCCAGAGTCCCACCTTGGTCCAACCGGAGGGATCGTAAATAATGTAAAGATAGACGCAGTCTCGGGCTGTGATCTGGACCCAGGGTCCAATGTGACACAGGAGCAGCTACGGGCCGTTCTCTGCCTGGCCTGTATGCACCAATGGTGGTCAATATTTCAAGAATCGGCTGTGTGGCCCGGTTGGACAGAGGTTCTAGTAATAATATCACTGTTGTGGCTCCAATTGTGACTTTCGGGAGATATGAGAATGCAAGGTGATCGTACCCTAGTGCAAATCCAACTAGAAAGGTCTGCAGAAACATAGTGAGAGCGAGCGCCAAGAGTTGCAGCTGTGTGATGAGCTTACGGTGGGAGTTCAGCCATTAGTTGTGTATAACCACCTAGCAGTTCGAAGCCAGTTTCTGACATCGGGCACATGAGTATATCACTGGAGGTGGGTTAAGAACAGGTATCTGGTTGGTTAATAGGACACCAAGACCACCGGACCGGACCACTTCATGATCAGCTTACAATTCGAATTCCAGTGGACGATATTTCATTAATTTTGAACGAGACTAAGTTTTTTTTTTTTTGGGAAGTTGGAATTCTTCATGCGAGATCGCAAGCTTGGAAGTCTCCTAGCCATTGGAGACTCTATATGCACATTATCGAGAATGTAGAATCACCAATGGCTCAAAGACTCAACTTCTATATACCAATTTGACCTTACCAAGAATTTGAGTTTTTTTTTTTTGCTGTTCAGTCTCCATGTAATCCTAGGTACGTAAGGTCTTTTCGTTATGTTTGGTATAGCAGTTTGAAACGCTGGGATATTTCTGATTCGTTGCTATTCCAGCATCCAATACCATGACTGACTGACTATATTACATACCAATATCAATTCACAAATTCAAACCTTGTTCTATGTAATATTTTCCTGTCCACAATCTCACTACCGATAACCCTTAGCAGTAGTAAAGATAATTACGCACTCCAAAGGCCCGGTGATAAAAAGTCAAAAGATCTCTTCTATCACATCAAATCTGCAAGGCACTATGTAGATCTCCCCCTAAACTTACCCCTCGTTGCTGATTTGCAACCCAACTATGAGGCTTATGATCATAGTTCAGTTGGAAACTCGCCCACTGCAATACCGCACTGTGCAGAGGCGAGAAATGTGCATAATATGGGTGTGGCATTTGCTTACAACTTACTGTTAATCATGATAAGCTTTGAATGTGATGGATGACTTGATATCAAATGTTACGGGGCTGCGGAGAGGTTTATCTTTTCCTGACTTGCCATGAGGCCATAAGTGCTTAAGTATTTAGTCATATATCGATGTTGAGATTGTAGCTATAAACGCTGGAAGCGCCAGCCGCCAACTACTGAAACCGGTAATATGAACGTCTGCTTCAGACTAGCTTCACCTGCAAGTCCCTCGGCAACGTTATATACACCGGTCCCCTGCCAATCCAATCCGCACAATAAACCTCCACCAATTTAACTGAAATCTCCGATCCGGCATACGGTACCCATAAACCTCCTACCCATGACCAAAATTCAATACTTACCACACCCACACACCCACCTGTAAACAGCCACACGCATGGCATCAATTTAACTAATTACCCATACCACCTGCACGGCGTATGCACTTGACTAGCCCATGCACCAATTGCAATAGATCGATCGCAGAAAGTGGCGATACCGCGCAAATGAACTACCTTCATGAAACTCCTGGACCCCCACCATTGCACCTAGGCGATCGCGATCGGAGTACCGGTATGGTAGGCTCAGTGTGGTTAGGTCATGTGCGTGATAAAGTGTGTGAGGTTGGGGCCGATGGAATCCTCCGTGAAGAGACAACATAGGTCCGTCTCCATCGGTTGAATTGACGATAAGGCTGCCTGGAGACAGGCAAGGTGACGTCGATCACCAATTGGTAGGTCTATAAAAAAGAAGTACAGGTAGTGGGACTGAGAACATACACGCAGAAAATCAATCATATCGCCGGTATACACGATTTTTAGATCAAGCAAAAAAACTTGGAGAGGAGAACAATTCACTGTAGAGGGAGAACGATCAAGAACAGGAAGAGCTCTCGGGTCACTAACGTCCCTTCTTGTTGGCTGTAAACGTTCTGCACTGTGTTGGCCAAGATATTCTTCCCGATGTGTGCTCACGAATGATGATCATAGACTGGGAATCAAACAGCGAACTTTGGTGTGTAAAAGGTCTCGGTATCATTCTTTAGCTCGTTGTGGGGTAACCACTTACAAATGGGGTCTTGTGCCAGTCCGGACAATATATTCTACATTAGTTCCTCCACATTTAGTCATGCTGAGGTATCAATGTCATTGCTAAAAGCTCCCGATACTCATACACCTGCAAGATGACTGACTGTGATGTTAATATCAGCTCGGGTCACTCCATACCGGCATCTGAAACCCTAGCTCTCTCCCGAGCACCCTTCGTATTTGCAATTCCTGCACCTCGATATGAATTTCTAACGAGCTGAAAATGTAGGTTCTTAACCGTAGGATGGTGACAGCTGTCGGGTGTCTTAAGGCAGCCAGCCATGGCCCTAGATTCCTCGTCTTGATATTGCCTCGTTAGGCATCCTAGAAGTCCAATCAGCGTACCTCTCAGTAGTCCGGCTATAAAGTGCATGCAAGTCTGAGCACTCCGAAACAAGGATGGACGTTCTCTTGATATTGAAGGAGCCGAACACGGTTGAATATGAAGATCCAACGAATACTCAACCAAAACAAACAAATCTACACAACCAAAAACACCTAAACGCCATGGCCAAGTTATTACTAAAAGACCAAGGTAAGTAAGTTTCTTTTAGGGGTTTTTTCGAGGCAGCTTGATCCACAACCGCTGCCTTGTCTCTCCCGAGCTCGGGTCAAAAGGAATGCAAACCAAAACATGAGGTGAGCCGTCAGCAAGTATTATCCGGCCAGCCAGCTGGATTAGGTATGTAGTAACGTATATATAAGTTGTATCATCAAGACATATTATTATTTATGTGATCCATCTTTCCCAAGAGACTTCAATCCATTGGTTTAGGTACCTCCTGCCGCACCGCCACACATTATTGACCTAAAGTCCTTCCAGATGAACCCCTGTTCTCGCGTAACTGCCCAGATATATATTCCTTTACCGTTTCGTACTTTGTTTCCGTTTGAAGTATTCGGTCTCGAGTTCAACGAGACTACCGGTAATTCAAAAGGCATGGGGGGCTTCCAGGCCCGCAGAAAGCTTACAAACCCTAAATTCGTTGAGTAACGTAACTCAACCGCGTATGTGGCAGTCTCGGGCCCGGGGATAGAGATTTCCTGAAGAAAAACGAGCGATACACGCTCAAATCCGTGATTCCCAGCTTGCTTCTCATAAAAACTAAGGCAACTTCGCAATGACGGCTTGCATCACAACATTGGATAGCAGATGCTTTTTAATTCAATTCTCACCATATCGTTCGATTGAATATTCTGCTTTTTGAAATGCTTAGGTGTATATCTCGGTGATATTTGTAAGGGCATGATGTACTGTACATCCTCAAAATGTGGCAGAAGCCTAATATCACTAACAAGGAGGACCTGAAAAGATTAAGTAGAATGCATGCAGAAAACTGCACAAGTACCAGAACCGCAAAATAAAACAAAACAAAAGTCAAAAAAATCAAATAGCCACCCAACCACTCGCCAGATCCCAAAAGAAAAACAAACAAGATATAATATGTAATGATTAACCGTGAAAATAAAGTAGTGTAACATGGAGAAAAAAGCACCTTAAAATAAAATGCTAAGCTTGATTGATTCAAAAGGAAATACCAAGGCAGACACTGCCTCATGGACTGGTAGTGACATAAGGAAACTGCAACCTAGGACGCCCAGACCTCCACATAATATGGCTTTACGCGTCTCCAAGTTAACTTAACTCCTTCCTCCAAAATTAAACATAAGGAAACCTTGCATCGAACGATTGGCCCAAATGTGGCATTCGTTCTGCAAGGCTAAGAAATGTAAACATGCTGAAGGCCCGTCCCAATTTAATAATTGAACTTTTGACAAATCAAACACCATAAGTGACAGTGGTATATATCCTCATGTGTCATCCAGTCGTGAGAGAAAGAGAGAAAGAGAAAGCAAAATTTCGGTAAGAAGGTGCCTTCTTGCCACAAGTA
This sequence comes from Terfezia claveryi, assembly GCA_015179025.1. Classification (NCBI taxonomy): domain Eukaryota; kingdom Fungi; phylum Ascomycota; class Pezizomycetes; order Pezizales; family Pezizaceae; genus Terfezia; species Terfezia claveryi. The sequence continues at coordinate 291,439 of WHUX01000034.1, read as the reverse complement.
CATGAACTTGTTATGTCCATGCAATCCCATAGGGAAAAGGGGGTACATATGCGGATAGAGTTGAAAGATGTTGATCAAGCGATAGCACAACCGCTGGAAGAAAACCTGTCAAGAAGCCAGAAGAAACGTCATTAGAAGTACACTAAAAACCAATACAACCCACTGTAACCGGCGAAATAAACTGGCAACCAAGAGTGTCACTCAGAAACCGCAGTGAGAAAAAAAGATTCGAGGAAAACCTACAATTGTTGATCCTCAATTTTGGTAATCCACCCAACAACTATCTTCAGCCTCTCCCTAACACTGCTGCAAGACAGAAGCCTGTACTTCTCCCCTTCAGCAATTGGGAGCACACTTGCCAACCAATATGGAAATGTCGCAGCATCCTCGGGAGGTTCCCCATAGATATTTATCACCCTTTGGTGCATCCACGGGGCAGACTGAAGTTGCATCCTTTGCACCCAGCTCTGCACTCTTTGGAAAAGTTGTAGAGTTGCAAGCTGAGTCAAAGGCTGGTGATATGACGGAGGGTACATTGGATCTAGAGATGTTCCCATAGCTTCCATTGTCTCTTCCTCTGAGTAAGGTAGATCGTCTACCACCTCTACGTCCGATACAATATAATCATCTCGGTAACCCCAACGCTTCACCCTAAATCTAGAGATCCCAATTGTCTCTATCCAACTTCGACCATCCGGTAACAATCGATAACTTTTTATCTCCAAAAGCGTACCATATTGCAAGAAACTGCAATCACCCAAAGCACCTTGAGGCTCGCCTGTGCGGTTTGGTAAAACCATCCCAAACCTTCGGTCCCCAAGCCATGCTCTTCGAATCATGAGCCGATACCGTGGCTCAAATATGTGCAAGAATGTCGGCATTTTTGGAAACGAAAGGGTGCAAACAAAAAGAGGCGTTGGCAAATCCAAATCTAAAGCCCCAACTTTATCCTCCAAAGACCCTATTGTTGTCCGCTGTGCCAACTCGTCCGGAAATAGTCCAACTAGTAAGTCCGTCAACAGCTGATTACTGGGTTGGAATTGTAGAAATGGAGTGGAAACATGCTGAGCCTTTCTGCACATGGGGCACATCTGGGAATGATCAAGCACCCGTTCCAAGCACTTTCGGCAGAATGTATGACCACATACTGTCGTTACTGGATCGAGATACAAGGCATAGCACACTAGACATTGTAATTCAGATTTGATTTTGTCCTTCAGGTGATTGAGAATTGCCCTATCCATCTGTGATAGGTCCTCCCCTGAAGCCGATCGGTAATTCAAGTCCATATCGTAAGGCAAGCTGCCACATTCTGCGTAAGTGTACGTAGCAGCCAACCTGCCTCCAGGCAACGAAACAGACTTTAGGGTGTAATTTTCCATCTCTGAATCTGAATCTTCTGCTAACTCATCGATTATCACAGCAGTTTCCATCTGAAAGGGCATAAATTTTTGCAGCTCGGCGTCCACAATATTTAGCACTCTCTTCATGGTGATATCGACGCTGAAATCGCCTTCTGCATGCTCCAACACACATTGATCAAATGGGCAGAGAAACCCACGCTGCCTGTCCGGAGTATTGGGATAGGAAATGTGTTGCCGCTGGTAGAATTGAGGAAGACATGATTGACACATCGAGTTCCCACAGGGTAGCGAAATAGGTCGTTGAAGTGGTCGCGAGCATACGGGACACTGTAATAGGCGGACGATGGCCCTTGCATCGCGGGAAGCATCCAGCCCAGTACCTGTCGATATCGTATTCACTGCTGGTGTAGGTATGAGAGATGTCAGAGCAGCCGCAGTCATGGACCGCAAGTCACCAACCCCTTGTTCTTTCATCTCCATCGTTTCTAAAGACGTTCGAAGTTCGGTCATTGGTACTGAATGTTGTAAGGTGGTTTTCAGTCCTTCTCCATATAACAATGAAGATTGGCGGAGATTGGCCTGGTAGCTCCTCAAAAGGGTAAGCTGAGGGAGCAGCAAAAGGATATATAAGTTTAGTGGCACAAGTAAGGTTCGAATTGGGTGATATTTCCACGTGTATGGTGTATGGCGTATAGGTGTAATGATGGAACAGCCACAAGAAGTCTCGATAACAGCAAAGAAGCAGAGTAAGTTCGTTACCAATGAATTCGGCGGGTACAAGGAGGTTCTGAATTTATTTTTTTCTGCTCTGCAGTTATGAAGCCTATACGACTGTGAAAGACAGAGGGAAGCCGGGGATGGTGGGGGGGTTTTCAGTGGCAGGGAGGGTTGGGAAATATTGAAGAGGAGGGGGGTATGCACTAATGCCACACCGTTTCTAGTCAACCTGCTAAGCTTCAGGATAGCAAAGAGAAGGAAACGGAGTGGAGATGGAATGTAAACTGGAAGCAGCTGGAGCAAAGACAGATGGCTGAGAGGAATGGAAGCCCTAGGGAGATGCAGTCTACAGGTGAGCCCTCTTGATCTATCCATGAATCGGCAATCCCAGGCAGACGAGGCACCGGGATTGATGCATTCGGGTCCGCGCAAGTTTGGTGGAATTGCCGGCGATGTCTGGTGTAACTCCGTACGCCGAATGGAGGGCAGGCAAGAAGGAATCACCAAGTAACCGTGCTGTCGGCAGACCTGGGCCCCAGGGGGGGGCGAGGATCTGACTGGCAAGAGGGGGGAGGAGTGTTGGAGGGGCCCGGCTAGAACCTCACTGCCTTATGGGTGGGTGGAGTGGAGTGCGTGCACGCTACAGCTCGCAGAACTGCACGGCGTCCAGGTATTATTACATGAGTAATGACGGGGGCGCGGTGCGGACGCAGATACGCAAGATGTGGCACGCGTTCGCTATCAGGTTTCTCATCGAGCCCATATTCAACGTGAGAGGATGCCAACAAATGACGATCGTGAGCGCGGACTGGATCCGGAGTCGGAGGCTCTTCAACAGCTTTTCTCTCTCCAGTGCCATACCCCAATGGCCTTGTGGCCCTGCCTTCCACCTATCGCTAATGGCTGTGACCATCGCAAACCAGGGGAGTGAGGCATAGATACTTGGGGAGAGGGAGTGTGCTCGATTTGCAGCACTACATCTCCAACTTCGATGCACGGCGCAAGGGGCGATCGGACGTTCAGATCGAACTCACCAGCTAACAAAATGCTGCAAGCTCAGAAAAAGACCGCCAATATGAGCTAAGAATGCTAACAAACAAACACGCCCCACGCCTCACCTGGTACCTAGAGAAAATATAATATTCCAGATTCGAATGCCGATATACTTGCACTCTGGGAAAAGCCTCCAAAAGTACGGATTAACATACATACATATGTATAAGTCAGTGTACCATGCGAAGGCGGTAATGAGGCCTGTCGTCCAGTACTTTCGAATGACCACTGCACTGAAAATGAGTACAGTACCCATTTCATTTGATTGAAGCCCTCCCTGTTTCGTGCCAGGATTCTTTAGTCCCATGAATGAAAGTCGCAGCAGCAGCCAGTCCTGGTCTTTCGTCTAAACTTTCCACCAATCTCTCACCTTGTTCAAGCAGTCACGTGTATCATACTTAGGATCATTTGCCTCTGAGAATGCAAATGTTCGTTATTTTATACGTTTGAGCCACCGTGCCAGTGTATGTGTTATCTGTTTCAATGGATCTGGTATCCATTGAATGTATAAGTACCACTATTCTAGCAGTGCGAAAGTGCCATAGTATTACATAAACGCAAGATGAGAAAGACCTGCTGACTGGACATGTTACGTAGTAACACGTTTGCAGTAGGGCAAAAAGCAAATGGTGATACTTTGTCCAAAGTTCAGGAGCATCGCAACCTCAAGCTCCTGCAGCACACCGAGTTCATGCTTTCACATGCAGAATGGTGACAGTCAGTTCTCATGTAGGTACTGATAATACCACCGTACATGCATTGTCCATATATGTAGATTTAACACCCCGGCTTCCACCTGATCACCCGTGCAGTTGCGTGCGCCGCCCCGGTATATCATGAGTTTCTACTTATACTTAGCTAGCATCGGGTGCTCATCGAGATTATCAGACCGCCTCAATGGCAGCTCATCACGAGGGAAGTACCAGACCCTGAATAAGATATATATACCTAGATAAGTGGACCGTCGGACTTACCTACCGACCCCCCACATCCTTCACTCCAACCCTAATCCAGCTTCGTTTTGCCCCGGTACCGATGTCACGTCATATCGGCAATGTCAAGAGCTATATGGTGCAAGTCATTGTGTATTGTGCAAGTCATTGTGCACAACAGTCCGCTTGCTTTTTGCAGTACAAACCCGCTTGCTCAGTGCCAACCAGAGTACTTGCTCATGAGGCGCAAAAAAAGAAAAAGATTCCCTTAGCTCAAGCTGGCATCGGCTTCCGTTTTAGGAAATGCGTATTCTCTAATGACCATGGCCCTTTCTTCAAAGCTTATCTCCACCTCCCGTCCCGCTCATACTACATAGCTACCTAACCCTATCCCTATCTACAGCATCATCTCGCAAAGCATGCCACATGAACTTGCATGAATGTATGTATAGTACCATATTGTTGTACCCAGGCAATATGGGGCTCTTGGCAATGTACACAGATCTGGACTCCCGTAGTTTCGGGTACCAGGCTTGATTTAAGGCTAAGCTGAATTTTGACCTGAGTACAGGCACATATCGAAAGTGCTGCACCCTTTTGATTCTTGCGTATGTAATGGACAAGGTTTCTATATATGAGCAGCCAGCCTTTTCAGAAATATGCACCAGGGTATCAACGTGGGCTATCTTCCATCCAGAATCGAAGAGTTGGGGTATGGTCGAGCGAGCAAGTTGCAGTCGTCCTAAATCTAGATTACCTTCGACTTGAATTTGCCCATCCTGAAATGGCTCACGATCATTCACCATTCTCAAGATGAACATATATGCCCCATTGCGAAATCGTGAAGATGATGCGAAACTCTCCATCAACCCTGAAAGGAGTCGAAATTTGAAGCTGGGAATCTCGATATTCCAAACATTAATAGGTACTACTTTGTTAGTATGATCTCAATGAGGTTTAATAGATTTCTACATCCAATTCTCAACTTAATCACCCAAACCAATGTCACCCACGTATAGCCCAGGGTATAAAAGAAGAAAATCGAAGCGTCATACATATGAGCCACATAATCTCGAGACCAAACTGACATCCCAGTGATCACCCCCCGAACCCAGAACCTTAATCCCAGATGCTTCTTGCACTACCCTTGCGCTTGGAAAGTACTGGGGGGGTTCGGTTTAGGAGTGAACGCATCTGGTTCGCCGGCGTCTGCGTCAGCCTGGATATAACCATCTATATTAACCATGATAACCCCTTTGAAATTCACATTGACGGTAATGCCGTGCATACCGCATGGCCAAAGTGAATACAAAGCATCACATATGGGGTGTTTGAATCTGGCAGACGAGTTTTCATATTCGGGGACGTTTTTATTTTGGTCTTCGTTTAGTTGACAGCAACTGCATACTACACCAGCTGAGCTTCAACGTTCTTCACTGGCAGTCTATGAATGGTGCAGAACTGTACTGAATGGGATTTCACACCCAATTTCCCACATGTAGTGCGGTCTGCGCACCACGTACGTGCACCTAAGTCATACATACATCGATATCGATATATCTACTGTATATCCGAGCCCTCGAGCGAGCCCACGTTTTCGACCCCCCTCAATTCGAGGCCCGGAATGCATGTCTCCCAACCTAGATGTAAGCAGGCAAATATGATTGATACCACAAGCTCTGCCCAATACATTAATTGCGCAGATGGAAGATGTGTACTTATATACTCAAGAGATCTATATGCACATTCAGGATGATACTCCACATACATAGTACTTTGCCATCGAGATCTAGAAAATATTTGCCGGGCGCCCCGTCACTCGTTTATATTTTCACCCTGCAGCTGTTAGGCGAGGCGGGGCTCTCCAGGTGTGGGTTAGGTATCGAATTGGGCAGAGTAGAAGAAATAGACAATGAACGATGGTATTGATACTTGAATGATCTATTGCATTTGGAATACTCCGTGAGATAACAAATAATGAGCAAACATAACAACGGTGCAGAGCTGAAGAACAACAACGAAGATCAGCATGGACATGAAAAAAAGAACCCCGGAACCCCGACCGAGAGAGATCCCTACGAGAGATATACGAAGAACGCAATGAACTGGTGAGATATCAACCCATGGTACATAGAAAGCTGGAACAGAAAACAGTGTACAGAAGAAAGTGGGAATCGGATTGCGCAAAACACAAAGAAGAACGTGATGCCTGTGGATTAGGAAGGGTATGAGGTTTATCCCTGATCCAACCAATCCCGCAACCTACATCGCGCGTACTTCCTACGTCCCCGAAGATGGGGCGGATCAGAGAACAAAACTGATGGTATGGGCCCATAGAGTAGTTTCATCCATCCTGTCTAAGAAACAGTGAACTCCTCCTCTGCGAACTGTGACGAACCACGGATTCTCGCCTCGTGGGCTATCAAGTCTTTCATCCCATATCGAACGATCTCTTCTAGCACAAATTTAGGAAAGAGCTCGATGATTTGTCTGCGAACGTGAAGTCTGAACCTGTAAGACTCCAGTATCTTCATAACCTGGCGGTATAGAACCGGATTCTGAAAATAAAGTGAGTGTGTCTGTTTCAGCCTATTTGAGAAGAAACTGTTAGCATACTGGGAGTGTGTATTTTCACCACCTCAGACTCCGCTGTGTATAGCTCCGCAGCAGGCACGATCTCAAAATTCTTCGTGTGGGGTGGAGCAGTAGCGAAAGGGAAGGGGATTCCAACTTACTTCATCAACTCTTTAGTCGCAGCACTTTCAAGTATATGGTTGCTCAGGTTGACGATAGATGTCAGTATCTTGTTGTTCATAGGGTCATCGTCAGGATTTGAAGACAATAATGCAGGTCTGCCCTTTATATTGGTGTCGTCCGATATATGTTCCCATGGTTGTATCTGTCATACCGGTAATACGATTAGTGATCGACTATAGAAGCAAGAAAAAAATCCTTACCGAGAGCAATTGCCCGAGCTTGAGGGGTACGCAGAATCCCAACGATTCACCCATGGTAGTTGTGGTACCATCCCAGCCATGCTCTAATAGTATCTCTAGACCTTGCATGGTCTTCGATATCAATCCTAAAACAAAGAATGCAGTTCCCTTCAGGGTAAGTACTTGTGAATTTTCTGCTAGGTTTATAACCGCTTCGACGATGTTGGCCTCGTCAAGAAATGGTGCACCCAAAGGCATGGAGCCGATGTTTCCAATTGCCCACAAGCAGCCCTTGACTTTGGTCACAATTTCTATATCCTCGCTTTCAAGACCGTGTTCCCTAATATACCAGGCAAATTCTTCGAAGTGACCTTTCTCCTGGAGAAGCAGACAGCCTTCCTCTGTCCGTGCAAGCTCTCGATAAAAATGTGGTGGCACAAAGCTCATCGCATCCTTATCGATTTCCTTCTTCCGCAAGGGTTCGTCGTCCGCAAACGCACGGGCAAGGGACGCTTCCACAGTCAAGACATAGGAGTCGTTGCGACCCTAGATTGTTAGCATTGATAGAAAAACCTGTATCATAGCAGGACATACATGGAACCAATCGTCCATCTCCTTCTCAATGTAATCTAGTTCATTGAGATAATGATATCCCACAGAGGTGGACAAGAACCTTTATCTACGTGAGTTATATTTCTCCTTGAAAGCAGCAAATCAACCTACCGTAGTAGTAAAGGGGCACCGATCTCTCCAAGGTGATCCAGTGCTGGACGGCACTGTACTACAAATTCCAGATTGTGTGTAACATTGCATGCCTCTTCCAGAATTTTCACTGCTGTTTCACAAACCTCCACGTCTGTATCATACAACTGAGTGACCAGTTGGGTAATGGCCCACTGAGATGTTTCGTGGTGTTTGGTATTGAGCGTCAACGGAGAATTAGCGGCTAGAATAAGGCTTCGGAGGTAATTCGTAGCCCAAAGTCTCACACTCTGAGAGCCTGTCAGTATGTTCGATGTTGGGTATGGTGGAGGCACTCTTACCCGAATTCCTGTCTGGAGAGCCTTGGAGTAGATGATACGGGGATGTCCCTCCCTTCTCGCACGTCAATAAATGTATGTGTCTATATATCAAGCTACTTACAATGTATAGTCCATGGGACTGAGAAATCCAATTATCAGGTCCTCCCGATCTGCCAACTCACTAAGGTGATAGAACATGTTGAACATCTTATGGGTATGCATCATCCTGGCTCAGGTTAGGAAGAGCACATGTGTAATCGTGTTTTGAATACGTACTGTAGACCCTTATGATCACTGCTTAAAGTCCCGAGCAATGTAAAGTAGCCTGAACTGAGAGTATCTGCCAGTCTCGCCCGAGAGAGAATTGGGTCAGAGGAAGTGATTCCACTCATCTGAACCACACTTTAGTTTATATTATATACCAAGTACATAAGGCGAGAAGAAACCTACTGGGTCTAGTTGGGCAAGGCATTCTGAAATCTGAAATAAAAGTTTATTGCCGCCGAGATATTTCACACCTTCAGGACTTCCTAATAAAGTAGTGAATAGTGCACAGCCGACCCTAACATATCTCTGGTTTGGTTTTGTGTTGAGTATATCCGAGAATTTATGTTTAAAGGGCCTGTAGAATGAGAGCAGCCTTTTAAGAAATTTTGTTGACTTCGCTTCTTCCAGCCTTTTCCAATTCCCAAGAGGCCCTTGTATTATCTCTGTGATCATGTCCCAATTCCACTTCGAGTAGTTGCTCGAGCCGAGAACCTAATTGAATCAGACGAGTAGAATAAGAGGGAGAGAAGTATTACCCACCCCACAATCCATGAGTAAGGTTCGAAAGTGTGTCTCATCAATTTGCATGTTCAACTTGATTTTCACCTGCTCAACTTGCCTCTGACCCCGTCGATCGTCATCTAAAGATAACCTTTGTGGTGCAGCTGTTGTGGTTAGAGAACGATGTAAGGTCCGGTTAAGGCTGTCGATTTGATAGACAGCAGATGAAGCTGCAAATCTATCAACCCCAAATCGTGAAGCTGACCTGAATAACTCTGGTAGAAGCTGTATTTTGACGTTGTATGTCGTCGGGAGTAACCGACTAGCAAGCTTCAGTACTTCACCAAGCAGGAGAGTTGTTTTCCGGACAATAGCTGGATCGGTGTTGTCTTCCACCAAAGTCATCAATGACTGGTTTGTGATTTAGCGTTTGCCTGAGAAAGCTATAGAGAATAAGTACCTGAAGCAGACCAGCTTCAACAAATACAGCTAATAGAAGTGCTGTGAAGTGCTCGACTAGATTACTCTGCGTCTTGTCTTCACGTTTTGTTGTACTGGAGTCTCTGGGCTCGGATTTCAGATTGGCAACCCTACCATATGCTATAGCACAATTAATAACCGATGAGTGAATTCGAAAAGGTGGATAAAAACAAACTTGTAAGGCGACGGCCTGCTAAGAAACTGGAAGACCATGACGGTGATTTTATTCGGAAAATGTCAAAAAGAAGTTCCAAAATGATATCCTTAGTATGGTAAGCATGATTCGAAATTGTAGGGCCTCCTGGAATTTCGCATACCCGAACACCAGAAGATGGTATACGTAAAGAATCAACCAAGGATCGTAAAGCACGCATCTCGAACATTGACAAACATATAAGGCCTACAGGAATTAGCAAACCCCATGATATATATTGTGCCAAAAGCTAACCTGGCCATGACTTCAACATCGAGCTTATGACCTTTGCACTCGATCGCAGCTTTTCCTCTACATTTGGTTTCGCATAAGAGTCCGTAAAGGCCGAAAAAACAACCTGGCGATGAATTCAGCAAGTATGATAAGGATATGTGACGCGGTGGTGTACCTCCATATCATGCCCTGCTCGTATATATTTCCTTGTTGCAGGCAGATCCAGTAGGTACAGGAATGCTAGGGACAGTGCATCAGAAAGTTCATAAGGGCCCTCATAGAGCACTTGTGACAAAATCCTTATACCACCCGCGCTAACAACAAGAGATGCATCGAGGATTACTGTATTATGGTCAACACACTGGAGCACGAATTTGGCCATAGGTGACTCAACGTACATAATTCAGCTAATGTCTCCAAACATATACCCCGCAATCTATCACTCTCCTGCTCTGCACACGAAACTATGACTCGGACAACGCCACGGGATATCTCCTTCACACCACCTTTTACCTCTAGAAATGCGCGGACGAATTTTAATGCTTGCTCTCTCTCCACGGTATTCTTGGGGTCCTTTGCTAGCGAGCTGAATTCGTATGTATCAGTCACAGCTCTCCAAGATAATGCTCATCTGTAATGTACTTACCATATCGTTAGATAATCTGTCTCGAGTTTCCGTATTGTACGCAGAGACTCTATGTCAGTAATAGCGTATCTAGTGATTCTGTAGCCAGCTGCTACAACCTCCCTGTTTTCGTGTAATAGCATAGATTGTACCCTCTGACCAAATTCTGACCAAATAAGGTCGTATTTCAACATGGGATGACGTTTGAATAGAAGTACAAGGCTATTTGCTTTCTCTACGTAGAATTCGGGTTTTCTCCCCTTCTCCTCCAGAGACTGGAGAATTTCGGATAGGGAATACGTTGGTGACTCGGCCTCACCCTCTAATGTACTCAGTTGTTCATCGAAGTTCATACCGTTGGAAAGAGGTATTATGGGGTTTCCTAATAAGTTGTCCGCTGCCTGCCCTCCTCTTGCAGATAGAGGTAACTCTCTTGGATTCTTGATGGCCTCCATTTGGTATCTCAACTGTGCAATCTTGGAATTCACCGCACTGAGTTCCATCTCGGCCTTATTCCTGGCAACCTTCGCCTCTTTCAGCTTCTTTGAGTCCAGCGCCTGAAGCATATTTTCTGCCCCCTCCTTAAATTTGATTTCCCTATTGAGTTGCTGAGTGAGCTCCTCTAATTGCCTTTCTGGGGTTTCTGGAGTCGACGGATTTCCAGGATCCGCGTCCATCGTAGTGTGAATTGACGAGGAATTTGTCCGCAAGGCAGACGTGAAGCTTCCAGGCCCGCTGTATACCACACCACTATTCCCGCTGATACCACTAAAACTTCCGGAACGGAGACCATTTGTTCGAGGTTGCAGTAGTCCATCGCGATCTCCACCACTCGAACTTTGGAACCGAGAATTTGTGGATGATACTGAGGAAAAAACCTTCGGGGAAGTCGTCAAGGCGTTGGACATGGTGTATCTGCCATGAACAGGCTTGTCCGATATAACGCTATCTCCGGAAGCTGGAACGCATGGGACGGGAACCCCACTAGAGGTTCGTACCCTTTTCACGCCCACCGATCCACACTGGAACTATTGATTATAGGGTTGTAGGCAAGCTGAGACACTTCGGAGTAGATGGATGTAAGGGTAAGCTATGAGGTACCTGGTGGTTAACGTTGATCACAGCCGGTTGAGTTGTGTGGCTGCGGTAGAAAGGAGGGGAGCTACACTAGCCTCACTGTACTAAAATCACACAGCAGCAGCAACAACCTTGAGTGAATTCTACTTGATATCAAACACTGCAGCTGTTTACTATCTCTATTTAGATGTGGTAGACGAATCATATTATAATTATATAACTTCTTTAATATCAACGCTCGGGCTTAGCAGTTCTCAATATCACAAGGAGGGTTTTGTGCCAACCAGACTAGTTGCATGTGAATAATCAGGTATTTAGTAACGATGTGAAATGAGGGTAACATCTTTAGATAAAAATTCCAACTGAGAAAAGAAATAACATTATGTATGAATGTAGAGGGAATACCCCAAACCCAGGCTCACCAAGGTTGCTGGTAATTCTCAACACAAGTAATCCACTCAATCTACAAGCCTAGGCATAGAGCTATTAACCCTGCATGACTTACGGGTTCCTTAGATCCACACAAATAGGCCATATAACCCCAAAAATTTCTTTTCTGTGACGGGGTGAGGTAGTGGATAAATTGTTAAGTATGTGCATGGCTTTCAGTACATAGTGTACATAAATTTACATACCTGTTAAGTATATTTCTAGACTGATCAGATATGAACCAAATTTGCTGTTGTGGATATAATTTTAATGAGGCCTATGGTTACAAATGACTTTTCTCTCTATTATAAGCTTCATGCTGAGGTAAAAACCCCTCCAGGCTATAGATTGAGCGGATTGCTATGTTGAAAGAACGGCAGCAACCAGCGAAAAGTGTGGAGAGCCTACTGGGTACAAGAGATGGAAAGATTGAACTTGCTTACTGAGGCAAGTACCTGGCGGGGGGCTTGGAGTTACTTGTTTGGTTGGCACAACGAGAGGAGTACGAGAGGCTGTGCCAACCAGACTACGTAAGTCACAAAAACTCAGTAGTAAGACCCCTGGTCGACGTAATGTTTTCTATATATACATATATGGAACTAATACTAATTCTGCCTAGACTATGCAATAAAATGTGAATTTAGGCAGAATTAGTATTAGTTCCTCTTGTATTGCAACCGATATTAGTTCGACCAGGGGTCTTACTTCTGCACTTGAATACTTACGCATACATATACAAACTACTGGTTGCCATGCACCCTTTCGGGATGACTTGCTTTTCACGGCAATATATTGATATCATCCTTTTACATCAAGGAACGTTGTGTTTATTGACCTTATGAAAAGTAAAAAGCACACCCACGGTAGTCTGGTGGGCACTCACGTAGTTTCGTACCCAGAACCTCGTATGACATCCACGGCATCAATCCGAGTTCTAATGCATAAGCCTCTGGAAGTGAAATTGTACTATACTAAATACAGTATCGCTCGCTGGTCACCGCCTATGTATGTATATATATAGGTATGTACGGGTGCTCGCAAGGCTATAGATACGGTACTTAGTTACTACAGAACTTTTTCGGTGCAACATTGGCTTAGTGCTATTTTCCTACGATAATACTTTTATAGTAGTTATGGAGTCCGCATTCACAGGATGTAATCCATCACGTGAGTCCGTGAAATGCACGTGGTCAACCAGTTTAGAGTACTGTCTTACCCAACCTGGAAGTAGGTAGGATCCCGGAGATGAGCTATGTGCAAATGTCGGTGATCGCCGGGGCCCTGGGTTAATCTCTTCAGAATTCAATGATCGCGATAAGTAAAATATGCTCAATAGTCAGCGTCATGGTAAAATTTAGTCGGGTTGGAATCAGGAGTTGCCATATATAACTACTGAGGGTTCCCCCACGTCTTCAGAATTAGACTTCCATATCTCGTCTTTGACCACATTCGGTTACATAAAAGATTGTCCAAACGTATACAACCATGGCTTTTCTCTCTACTGCTCGCTATGGAAAGGTACATGACTCGGAGCCTAGTTGCGTGCACTGCCTGCTAATTGATCTCCTAGGACAATGTCCGTCTGCTAAAGGTTGATAGGGATGAAGCAACGAAAGTACATACAGTTACCGAGACGACTGTGTGCGCGTTAATTGAGGGATACATTGATGTCGCATATACCAAAGCAGAAAACAGCGTTGTGGTGGCAACGGATTCTGTCAAGAACACTATCTTCAGTAAGTCGCACGTCGGATTGTACTGTGGTCTATTCTCTAGAGCTAACAGATAATATCTAGTTCTTGCCAAACAAAACCCAATCAATCCCCCGGAGCTTTTTGCTGCGACACTGGGTACCCACTTTGTGGAGAAGTACAAGCACATTCATGCTGCGCATATCAAAATCAGTACCCATCGATGGACTCGCTACGATGTTAACGGAAAGCCACACCCACACTCTTTCCTTCGAGATGGTACTGAGACACGAAACGTTGAAGTGACTGTGAGGGAGGGCTCAGGCATTTCCATTAGGTCTGGAATTCAGGGCCTAAGTGTTCTCAAGAGCACAGGTTCTGCATTCCACGGTTTCTACAAAGACGAATTCACAACCCTCAAGGAGACATGGGACAGGGTCCTGAGTACCGATGTTGATGCCAATTGGGATTGGCGCAATTTTGCCGGGCTCGAGGATGTAAAGAAGGGCTTGCCTCTCTTTGATAAGGCTTGGGAGAATGTTCGGAATATAACACTCAAAACCTTCGCCCTAGACGACAGTGCGAGTGTGCAAGCAACTATGTATAAGATGGCTGAGCAAATCCTTGCCGTAATTCCGGAGGTCAATCACGTTGAATACAGCCTCCCAAACAAGCATTTCTTCGAAATTGGTAAGTTATCACTTCACTATAATAGTTTATCCTTCTTATTATTTCTTACTAATTGGGTATTTACCAGATCTCTCCTGGTACAAGGGCTTGAAGAACACTGGGAAAGATGCTGAGGTTTACGCACCCCAATCGGACCCGAACGGGTTGATTAAGTGCAAAGTTTCTAGAACCATGGCGAAGTTGTAAGCATGTTTGTGTCTGAGCTGTTTGATGTCTGTCACGTTATTATATTTGTCATTTGGTATGGTTAAAAGGCATGGGTTCAGTGGGAATTGTAAATCTGGATAGCCAAAGGTCGCAGGCTTTTCCCGAACTTTGTACATTATATCCTCTTCCCGGTTCCTTTTTCCCTTGGTTTCTTTTATTTTTCATGGAGACTATGAATAATACGAGGAAGTATCATAGGTTTTGGCCAAATCCCCGCTAGTGACACGGACAATACTCGAGCCACCGCCAAGTCCTTCTGTGATTTATGTAATTCGTGCGGACAAGAACTGTAGGGTAGCTCAACTAGTCTCAATCATTAGGGCACCAAGTGATATGTTATCATGCGGAAGGAAGAAAGATGCTCAATACAAGAAACGATTATATACATGTCACAAAACACTTCTAAGCAGAATTTCCCGCCACCCCGCTCCCGACGGCATCTTGTATTGGGGTTTGAGACTGCTGTGCTAAGGTGGCTTTCGGTGATACTGTGTTCATCTTTAGGAGATTTCGTTGATATGGGTGGCTCAGGCCCTCGAAAGCTGTAAAGCGTCAGTAACAGAACAACAAATTAATTTCCACATGTAGGCCTTCTACAACCACGCTATTACGACCACCTTCCACTTTGCAGCAATGTTTCTCCTTGGCCTCACTGCTCTCCACTGCCTCCATGCTCAAACTTACCTTTCAATCTGCTCAATCGCACATCTCTCAACTTGTTCTTCGGTAACATCCCACTCACTGCCTTCCGTAGAATCTCCGCCCCACCAAATTTCGCAATCATTCGGTCCATCGTGAGCTCCTTAAGGCTACCAGGCCTAGTACTGTGCGAGTAGTATTTTTTCTGGAAGCGTTTCTTTCCGGTTGTGCGAATGTCGTGACAGCCTACGGCAACCACATAGTCTCCGCAGTCCGCTAGAGGGGAATGTCAGTGTCTAATGTGGGTCTAAAGGGTTGCCCGGGAGAAGAGAGTACTGCTAGGGTCGTATATGGGCTTATGCTTTCCCATGAGTGTTATCGCAATTGAGGAAGCTATGCGACCCAGGGAACGAGGATCGATGCCGACATCGACATAATGCCATTGCCGGCTGTAAGCTAGAGCTGTCTTTTGCACACAGTGAGTACTGGGACTTCAGTTGAGTGAACGGGCGTACGCTACCCTCCCAACAGTTGTGGACATGGCTTCTGAATTGTGGCTGGCACCGATGCTGAGGGGTGTATGGAATGAAAGCTTGGAACTAGTCAATGCTTTTTGGGCGGGATGTTGGATATCTTGGCAAGAAAATGCAGGAATTAGTCACGTGCACACACTTCTGCTCATGTGGATGCACGTCAAGATATAACTGCAGGTCTCAAAAACATGTTTCTCGGCATCTGAAACGTGGGAAGCATGGGCACGAGATTCACGAAGCATGATGATTACGGTAGCCTGGTTGGGTCCCGCTTTTTAAACCCCACCACGCATCTAATGTTCCAATGCTCAACGCACATCCATAGATTTGGTTTAACTTAATTACTACTATGGTCTCAAGTTTCCAGGTACCCCCTATTGGTCTAATGAATCAATAATTGCAGGACCTAACTATCCATACCATAGACCGTATTCGCGGTCAATATGACCTGCGAAAGCTGCGTAAAATCAATCACTACTGCACTCACCAAAATCCCAGGTAAGGGAAGGGATGCTTGGTTGTCATAAGTCAAATTATCAGATGGGGGCTAACTTTGAAATTGCCCAGGGGTTGAAAACGTCACTTGCGATATCGAAACCCAGTTAGTGACAGTCAACAGCACAGGTGCGTTACCTTCGTCCGTGACGCTTTACGAAAAGCCTTGACTCATTCAAAGATCCATAGCTGCGCCCTCAAAGCTTGTATCTGCTATCCAATCGACAGGACGGGATGCCATATTGCGGGGCAGTGGGGGTGCTAACACTGCTGCTGTCTGTATCCTAGAGACACACAGCCCAAATGTCCCAGACCCCGTGCGCGGATTGGCCCGCATGGTTCAAGTTTCACCAGAGGTTATCATCATCGACTTGACTATCCGAGGACTACCTGCAGGTACATACTCTGCTACGATTCGCAACTGCGGGGATATATCAAGGGGAGCGGAGACAACAGGTGGGGTATGGGAGGGTGATAAGGAAGAGCCGAGGGGTCAGCTGGGCACGTTTGAGGTGGATAGTGCGGGGACCGCAGGAGTATTGCTAGATAAGAAAATTGCTATCTGGGAATTGATTGGGAGGAGCATGGTGGCTTCAAGGCAAAATGACTATAAGGACAAAAAGTTCCAGGAGAATGCGGAGGATACAGTGGTGGGAGTCATTGCTCGGAGTGCTGGAGCCTGGGAGAACGACAAAACGGTATGCCCTTTTCCAATTACTCGGCCTTACTGAGAGTGCTAATTATGGGCGAAACGAATAAAGGTATGCTCCTGTTCCGGGAAGACGATTTGGGACGAAAGAAAAGATCATGTTTTGAAAGGAATGATCTGAGAGGTGTACGATATAAGAAATAAGGTTGCATCTGATATGTATAAGATGTTGAAAGTTTATATGTTCCGAACTGAACTGTTACGTAGTCATCCCCATTTGATAGTCCCATCTTGTTTATACCCTGGGGTGGATTTTACAGGACTTTTAGCGATTTGAGCCGTAGTACTCCCTCATTTTGGGGCATGCATGAGCAGGCCTTCCATCCTGTTACATTTCTAATTTCATATACGCATTCCTAAGACTTGATACATGGCATGTTGTGGTACTCCGTATCTCCTTCTTCTGTCCTACCCCACTGTTTCTAGAATTTCCACGGTCAACAAAACCAGGACTCTGGCATTTCATCTCTTAAGACCAAGATGAACCCTTGAATCTGGCAGTAGAAGGTGAAGATATGTAAGGTCTGAACAAGTCGCTCTTTGTGGTTAGTCTAGCGAACCGCCGCAGTGTCTCAGCGGTGGTATGGCTCATGTTTCAGGCTTCCTAAGCCGCTTTGAATTGATGATGATGAATCCGTGGTCACCAGCGTTTCGTCTTCCGTTTCTGATGCACCCACCATCCGGCCGCAATAATGCCAGCATGTATGGCCAAAGGGACATTCTGATTCTGATTCTGATTCTGAATACGTACGTATATGACATTTCCTAAACCTGGGCAGGCCCTTGCCCATGCACATGCCTGTTCGGCATATAGTGAGTGCATGCCTTGCTCGAGCGTTGCATTCGTGTGGCGTTAATCTGCAGTTTTACGTAGAATGTATCTTCTCAACAGCCCTGTCGAAGTCCAACCTCTGGTATTCTATCTAGCTGGTAACTCACTCCGTCCCAGGCTAGCTGGTGTGATGTCGCATATTAATAGAAATTCGTGCTCGCCCCTCACATCGTGAACTTAGGCGCAGACCCCAACCTCCATTGATGATCACCGTGGATTTCTTTTTGCATTGGAGAAATAACCCCCCCATAAACCCCCCATAAACCCCACAGCCCCCTTTACCGTTCACGATATCCCTCAGTTACTGCCTCAGGCACCATCGATTATCCCAGAGCCTGCTCACGCACTCTGCACCCTGACTTCGCAGCCCTAAGCGCTTTCCAACAATTCATACATAGTCTCAGGTAGTGTCACTCAGTAAGTAAGCTCGAGTTTAATCTCCATTGCTTTCTTTCGGTTCCATTTCGCCATTCTCCAGTCCCTTCCTTTCTGACTTGATATTACCGTTTCTCCCTTCTGCTTAAGCTTCCATCACTCTTTTGAAGGAAACCATTCGCAGTTGTTATACATTCAACAACTTCTAATACAAAAATTTAAGACTAGATCACCCTGGTGGTAGCCTGTCATCTAAAGGACATCCCAATTTTGATCGAAGGCCTCCAGCTGGCCAGCGCTACCATTTTATAGCTAATTCCATTCCACGCAATTCAAACCAATACAGCCCAGGAAACGGCTACCACTGGCCCTACGAGGCCCCGTCTGCCTGCCAATTGTCCATTGTCTAATAGCTTCACCTTGCGTATTTCGATATGTCGTTGAAACAGGTGAGTTGAGGTTTTCGGTGAGGACCAGAAAATGGATAGAGATTAACGAGCCGTCTAGGAAATCGAAAACTGGGTCGAAGCGCTCAACCATTACGACTCTCAAGATTATGAGCAAGCACTTACAGTGTTCGAGACAAATGCGGACACGTCCAAAATATACTTCAACATAGGCATGATTTATGCAACTCTTGGAGAGCATGAACGAGCTGTACGTCATTGATTCAATCTGCAGTATTTTTAGTGTCGGCAGGCTGACACAAACCTTAAACAGGTCGAAGCATATCAGCAGGCCACTAAGCTAGATCAATTTCTGGCAGTTGCATATTTTCAGCAAGGTGTTTCAAACTTCCTGCTCAGTGATTTCCAAGAGGCACTAGCAAATTTCAATGAGGCATTGCTGTATCTCAGAGGTAATACCTTAATCGATTACCAGCAGCTTGGGCTTAAGTTCCGCCTATACTCTTGCGAAGTCCTGTTCAACCGTGGTCTATGCTACATTTACGATGGGAGGATGGATGAGGGAATGCAGGATTTGGAATATGCTTCAAAGGAAGTGCAGGTTGAAGACCACAATGTTATCAATGAGGCGATATCAGAGAAGGCAGAGGTCTGTGGGAAGTATCAGTAGCCTTAGGGAATGAATGCTAACAGGCCCCCTAGAATTACACCGTTTTCTCGATACCTGTTGGAATTGTATACCGACCCAATGAGGCCAAAGTGAGGAACGTCAAGGCAAAGGATTACCTTGGAAAGGCCCGGTTGGTTGCAGCAGCGGACCGGTCGGACGCTTTCACCGGTTTTACTGGAAGCGAGGTTAAGAAGATGGTAAGAATCTCAGTCCCCAGTTAGTGATATGATAATTAATGTGTACTATAGCAAGAAGGTGAACTGGCTCCTAGGGATGACCGCGCAGCAAGCGACATTTCTTGGGCTGCTACAAATCTCGTGAAACCGGATTTGTTGAGGAACCGACAATCGGTCCATATTCTGCCGCCTAACCTTCAGAAGGACTCACCAAAAGCAGCCGCATTCCCCCCAACCCCGCCTCCAGAGAAAGACGCAAACAAGGTTCAACGAAGTAGCACTACCACTTCACGAGCCAGTTCTGTTCGTCGACCACCGGATCCCAGGGAAAGGCGTCGGGATGATTCAAGGGACATGGAGAGGGATAGGGATGATGATTACAGTCCGCCGGCGCGCCGGCCATCTGTGCGTGAACAGCCACCTCGCAGAGCACACTCCTCCTCATCTCGCAGGAACGTGTCTCGCAGTGGAACGGTTACGTCTAGACACCGCCAAGAGCGTATTGAGGAGTACTCGGATGAAGGGGAACAATATGATGATGATGTATATGACCTGTACCAGGAACCACCAAGGCATCGAAATACTGTTAAGCGTGGGCTATCTCGTCGGGGTACTACTAGGACCAACAGATATGATGATGATGAGTATGCAAGCGATGCTTATGAGGGGTCATCGTTGGATGAAGATGAGTTTGAGATGCTTGACGCCCGCAGTATGCGCAGTGGTGGATCTAGGAGAGTCCTAGAACCCAAGAAGGTAGGCAATAATATTCCTAAGGGGCCGTTAGACACCATAGACGCTGGAAACTAAATATCGCTGTTCAAACAGATCAAAGTGAAGTGCCACGGTGGTGATGATACTAGGATGATTATGGTTGATACCAACGTCGATTACAATGAATTTGTTAGACGCCTTCAGGATAAGTTTGGTTATACGAAGAAAGTCAAATGCAAGGTTAAGGATGAGGATGGAGATGGCATGATTGGTCTTGCTGACCAGGAAGATTTGGACATGGTCATCTCTACTGCTAAGAAAAACGCTAAGCGTGAGAGGTGGGACACTGGGAAAATGGAGGTTTGGGTGATGGAAGTATAATCTCTGCTTGCTACAGCACAGCATATGGAAAACTGTCTAAAAATCCTTGACACTCATGTGCTAATCCTACTCCGTCTGAACTGTACACGTACCTTTCTTTCCTTCTCGTAAGCACATACCAGATTTTATACGTGGGTGTGATCTGCGCTTATGGTATCTCTAATGTCTTTTCCTAATCTTTTTTGGTTTGCATGTGCTCACTTTACCTGTTTGTTTAATGTCTTTATATATTTCGCAGATCATGAACATTCAATTGTACTTCTTTTTTGTTTTCTGGTGTCGGGTTTTATGTCGAGGTTGGAATTGGATACGGAGATTCTTTGTTGTGATATATCGGAGTTTTATCTCAACTTAGACCTTGATTGAGCCTTTGCTTTTGAGAAGATTGACGCTAAATAAACTGCTCTCCTTGAGATAAGGAGGGATATATGATGGTTGTTGGTGAGATCTTTTTCTCGTTTGAGAATAATACTAACTTTTGAGCTCAAGTTCGGGGGCTGCTGAGGGTAACCCTCAAAGCATGGGCTACTCTATTGCCCCCCTGATTACAAAAGTAACCAATCAAGACACGCCGTCTTGTCAAGATTAGTTTTTATTCAAACCAAGTAATACATAATCAAGTAGGTACCCTCACAGTCATTCCGCACAAAACAGACAATCAATTCTACCCAGACTCCTCAAGGACCCCCCCCAAGCGCCTATGTAGTTCCCAGCTATCCAACCCCCCCCCAAAAAAAAAAAAAAAATCCAATTTTCCACTAACCCCCCCATCCCCCTGTGAAAGCCAAGTGCGTCTATACAGGGCAGATCGGTATGGCCCATGAACTAGGTAACGGCTATGGCTACGGCTATGGCGATAGAACTATGTAACAACTCACCTCAACACTTTGGGTACTATACTCCGAAACTGGCGCACATTTTCCGTTTTTGTTGTCGCTGCCACTTGCTGAATCCTATGAACCGGCTCTCAAGCAAACGTAAAAGTAGTCTTAGAGAGCACCCATTATTCCTGATCCTGCTAACAGCTAACTAAGCTTGTAATTCATGAAGAAGAGCATAAACAGTCATAGACAGTGTGTTGGGGTGGGGTATGGAGTTCAATGAAAGCCGTGAAATGTGCAAGCAAAAGCGTGAAAATCGCAAAACACTGAGGGCTCACTATTCAATATTGCGACAGCCATTCTCGAAAGATACCGGTAGCCGGGAATTAAGGAACCAAAGTTGGCTCGAAGTACTCCGGCACACAAAAAATGGCTTGTTTGGTAGAGTAACAGTACCCAACATCGGCCCGTACTGGTAATCACTCTACATATTTATAGTTATATCACGTAGACTCATAGCAGAAAGCCAAATCCATATACGTATGAGTTAACGATCCAATCAACAAGAAACCAAGAAGCAAACGAGTAAGCAGAGAAGGGGTGCAGCAACTCACAAACGAGGGAAACGTCCCAGTGAAGTGAGATAAACAAGAGTAATAAAACGATATGTAAACTCCGGGACATAACAACGCAATACCTTCATCTTCCCACACCTTCCCTTTCTCATCTTCCACGAATGCCCGGCCTTTGCCTCCTAATCCCCATGTTTCCCAAGCCTTCAATTTGAACGCGGTTATATATAATACTATTCGGCTAGTCTGAAGCCATCCACCTAGCAGTACCATAAAATCAGTAAATATTATCGCTCTGTAGATTCTACTGTTTTGGTCTCCAAGGGTGATTCTGGTGATGATTGGTCCGCGGGCGTAGCCAACACCGGCGGCGAAGACGACTCCGGCGATACGTCCACACTGCCTAGACCCAACCCCACCGCCACCCCCCTCGAGCTTGACATCACACTCTCCCTCAAGAATTCTGTACTCGCCACCCCCTCGGTTACCCTCTCCAGACTATCCCTTCCTCCACTTCCTCCACTTCCTCCACTTCCTCCACTTCCTCCACTTCCTCCCGTACTCCCCTCCGCAATTGAGCTTCCACTTGCATTACTGGCGACTGTACTGACTGAAATCCGTGTTATACTGTGATTTCCATGCTGTGCGATGTTGGTAAGACTAGGGTCATTTGACCTTTCCAATATATCCATGTAAGCACGACGAGCTGGGTCGGCTTGGCGCTTCTTCTTCTTTTTCTCTCGCTTGTTGGATGGTCGTACCACAATCACGGGAACGGGGGAGTGTTGGAGACAATATTTGGATACGGAGCCGGGAAGGAGGCCCTGGATACCACCGAGGGAACGACCTCGGGTGCCGACAATAAGAATAACAGGCTCATAAATATGAACCTGTAGCAAGAGGAGATAACAGTAGTTAATGTCTGAACTATAACCGGTGGGGTAGGACGTACCATTCTCTGAATTGTATCATGCACCTTCCCTACAGAAAACTCCAAAACTATGCTTATAGCTTTGTCTTCGTCATTCTTCTCAATGATCTCATTAAGCAGTTTCCTGGCCTCTTGTCGGTAGACACGCTCCTGCATTGACGAGTCACTGCTCATCTTCGAATCCTTGTCCACTACCCGCAGGCAGACTATCTCATCACCATCATCAACAAGCTCATCGATCAGCCACTCGAGAGCAAACTCAGAGTACTCATTCTGGTCTGTGCCACACAAAAACGTGCGTGAGCGGCGAGTGTAGTTGTAGTCCTTGTGCTTTGCCTTCAGCGTTAGGGAAAAGTCCGAGGCATCCTTGTTATCGAAAGTATCAAAGCCAACTCGCTTCAAAAAAGTACTATCCGCCGAATGAGAACGTATGTTAGCCATGATGTCACAACCTTCAAACGTTTCCAATTTGCTGTTGTGACAGGGGGATGAAAGTGGAGAGTAAGACTAGCAGTGGGAGTCAGGGAGACTTACGGTGGTGGAGGTGGTGATGAGAGTGATCTCGGTCTGTCCCGGTTGCTCCCTACCCGGGCCGAGGTCGGAATATTGTTGAACGGATTGCTAATGAAGGAAGTTGTGGGGGTCGTGGGGGTTGTACCAGACAGTGGGTGTCGTTCCTTTTGGCGGACCTCTGTTGGTTCGGCAAACGCAATGGACACCTTCCGAGGCAAGTGGCCTCTCGGCTGTGGGTGGTGAAGCTCAAGGGAAGTCTTGTGACCATTTTGCTGGTGGCCGTTAGTCTCAGGCTGTGATACAGACAAGGCGGCGAGTTTCGGAGACGACGAGACAGATGATGAAGACATTCAGGGTTTGTTGTGCAATGGCGGTTGGATGATCTGCTCCACTTATGTATGCTATACGACGTATTTCCGGATATTATATTTTTCTGACTGTTCCGGTGGACGGCGATCAGCTTCGTGTTGGGCGGGGGAGATCGCAACTGTAGGATTGGTTCGATTTGTAGGGGGATAATACATAAATACGGATGTTGAACAAAGTATGTGGTGCGAGCATACAGAGCATCTCGAGACTGGAGACCCGAGAGCGATGCCATGCCGTTGCTGACTAGCGACATCGCTTGGCGGGAAACTCCTCGAGATCACAGCTCGACTTCAAAAGCAGCATTGCCAGACCCACATACCGTACAGATACTCCGTATACTAAAGGAATCTGGTGAAGAACGGCCATGTCTTCGCACCAAAAGCTCATACTGGCAGCAGTGACAGGGGCTACTCTTCGCCAGATTTCTCGCTACCAAGCACAAAGCACGACCAGAGATGAGGAGTAGAGTAACGCCGAGAAGGTCACGCATTTCATCAGCCTCCAGTCAATAAGTAAATAAGTTGTGGCTAGAATGATTGAAATGTTGAGCCATTGGCAATGCAGCCAATGCATGTGTTGTCCACCAAGATACCGGTACTGTACCCCGTGCACCAATGTTCAAGCATTGCCCATCTCTTTGCTTGCAAAAGTTGTACACGTCGAAGAGGTTTGAAGTAAAGCAGGGATGCAAGAATGCAGGTACTCAACCGCACCGAGGTGGTAGTATTCACAAACCTGATTCGAATAATACCTGGAATCCACGGGGTAGAGCTCCGGACAACTCGCGAGAATTAGCTTCTCGCTTGTCGCCTTAGTTGGTCCCTTCCCGAAATTTGCTACCAACAATTTGAACATGAGAGAATATTGTTGAGTGCAGATTCACTTGCTACCTTTTTGGGTAGGTATATTGCGGTCGAATACAAGGACCTGTATTTGGATAAACGAATTCAAATTGATGGTCAATATTGATATATGTAGATACTGTATGTACGTGCATGTACAAGTAACGACAAGGGGATAAAGGATCGACAACTAGGGTATCAATATAATGACGCCAGAAGCCCACTGACTATTTGACAAAACAGTTTCGGGGCTTTATACACCACTGAATCAACACTCTAGCCATCAGCAGGTTGCAGGTATTGGAAGATATCGACATCATCATTATGAAATGTCAATAGGATATCAGGCATGGCTATCACACTGTCTGGCCCTCACTCGTTCGCTTGCTTCACTTGGTGGAAGAAGAAATGACCAAAAAAAAAAAGAAAACATGTACACAACTATCTGAAATCACAAGACCTTGGAAGAGGGGTTCAGACACCCAATGAATCGGGGGATGTGTGGTAAGTGTTGCTGTTCTCCATTTCCCCTCCTCCGCCGTGACATCAATCCACCCCTTAAACATGGATGAGAGCGTGCATGTGGTAGGGCCGGAGGAACAAAAATACACTAGGAGGACAGTCTGCAAAGTCGAGCATGAAAGCCCTCATCACTGTACCCCTCTGAGTGGAGGATGATGCGCACATGTATGAATATTATAGGTATACACCAGTTAGCCAGGGAGATCTACAGTTATCAAGGATGGCACTCGAAACATGAATGGCTCGGCTCCAAACTCACCTCACGGACTTATGCTATGCGATGCCGGGTAATACGACGCCATGCTATGTCATGCACCCCAAATTGCAATGCCGGCTGTTTCAAAACAACTCCCGCTCAACCTACCCCCGCACAAACTGGGAAATCCCTGAGTGCGTTTCCTCGCCGCAACGCGGACCAGTACTATGTAATCATTGATATAGCTTTTTGATTAGGTGACCGTCCCTCATGGGATAAGGGAGGCATGCGGCACTACTATGTTTATATGTACCAGACTGATACCACTGGCAATCCTTAATAAGATTACGGAGAGAGGTATTTCGAGGAGCTGTGCAGGGAAATCCCATAGGAATACCGATAACACCAACAAATTTGAGCGAATATCGAATGTCTCTCATTCAAGGAAAATATTGGAGAAATCGCCACCCGCTTCCTCTCGTATATTTCCGAGCAACTCTTTACAAGATAGGACAGCAAACGCAACCCCGTATTTCGAAGTACACCCACTCCCGTAGCGCCTGCATAAGGATCATCCCACGAACACTGAGCCGGTCGCTAACTCAAGAATGTAGCCCCATTAAGGGTACCAATAGATCAGCACCAATTCTGAAGGAAGCTATAAGGTATGTTGGCTTTTACTTGGATCAATTGTGGTTTTGCTTGGGGATCATGATGATCATTACTCCGTAACTAAGTTAGCTATTCTGGTTGGCAGACCATATGCCTCGGTGACCCGAAATATCAGCCTAGTTCCTCGAAACAGACCCTACCAGAGTGTTGAGCATGCGGTCAAGCAAGCCTCAAAATATTTAATTGCATTCTTCTATATGAGCTGCTTGACGTGCCAATAGTAATACAGGCCAACGAGGCTTTACCGTGTGCATAAAATAATCCAATCAACTTCTCGCACTCCACCCGGCTTTGTTTGCTTTTGCTAGAACTGCTGATGTGTCGAGTGAGTATCGTGCCTCATTCGTTGTGGATGTCATCGGTGGTATGACCTTTGACTTAGGGTAGCACATCGCAGTTGTCTTCCTTCAATCGTGGTTATGGCATCGATGCCAGTAAATTTCCTCGGCAAAAAAAACGTGTGATTCGCCTTATCAAAATACATAGCTACTGGGATCCAGATCTTTGTTATCGAGCTACCAGGCTGCCGCTCAAGCAAGGCAATAGTAAAGACGGCTCTGCTCCAGCTGTTCGTGCCTTATCGATAACTGAACGGAGGCTTAAAGGCGTTAATTTGACTTGAATGGTCCTGAAACAGCTAGTCTTATGAGAAGTCTAACTCTAATTACTAGCGCGCTCGCTTGAAAGCTGAGCTGGGGGGCAACGCTAGTGTAGAAGTAGATCACATCTTGTGAACACCAGCTGGCTGATCGACATATTTCAGTTTGTATACAACTGTTTGAGATACAAATACAATGCTCGCTGTGTTTGATAACACACTGTCTAGGAGCCCACACCTCTAGTATTCGCGGCCTTAATGCATATCCCTATCTGCACCTTTGATCATATCATATATATATATAACGACCTCTCAACTTGTTGATAAACTTTAAACGTTGCAGTAATCTCCGTTCAGCAGTTGCAACTGGTCGTAGAGTCGAAGCGCAGGGCGATCACTATTAGTGCAGTTGTTCCTTTATGGTTTCCAAATCAATGAAAGTACCCAATGGTGATCATATGCAGATAGAATCGATCAAGCAACGCTCTGGTGAAGGCAGGCAGGTATCTAAAGATCAGTGGGTCAGCTTCGTAAATTGTCCTTCAAACCAAAACACACAGTTATATTTGCCGCCATGATATTTTTTCGACATATGCTGTAGTCTAGGTACTTTACATTCCCTAGGAGCGGTCGGGTTCGAGACTAGGTTCGAGACTACATTTTACATATAACTGTAGAACTATTTTTGCTGACGAATACAACATGATATCGTGTTTATTTATTTATTTTATTTTTTATTTTTTTTTGTTGACAAGGCTGCTTGCAAATAGGCGAAAAGATGCCACGAGACTCTGGGATCTCCATGCATATGACATCAAACAAACTGTGATAATACAGTACCACACCCCATGCTCTTATCTGTTATTGCAGTTTTGTTTCGCCTTCATTTTAATTTACCTTTAAGGAATGTTTGCTGGCCTCATTCTACGCTGAATCAATATCACAGTTGCCGCCATCCCAACTAAACACCGATTTTGAATAATAAAGGAGACTGACTCCACGGCGTCCAACCATGAGTTCGAATTCCCGCTCCTCTATTACTATATGTTTACGCAATCTAGTACGCAGTTCCCGAGCCGTGGTATGTACGTACATACTAGGATTGGGATAACAGAGAGAGGTAATGTTAGTTCATATGCATAACATGGTGCGCTTCATCTTAACAAATATTGAAACAATAACATTGAAATTCTTTTTAATTACCTTCCCTTGAATAACTGGCAAATTAAGCTCCTGGTCGGAGACTTCAGAGACCCTATGCTCAACTCAATCTCAATACTAACCCTCACATCGTACCATAACCTCGACTGGAAAAAATATCACGGAGAGGGGGGCTATGCTACAATGCCACGGCGTGGATTCGCTCCGTGTGTGGTGACAGCTCAGTAGATATCTAATATTGCTGTACTTCAATAGACCCTGATTCTGCTTTCGATTGGGTTCATACCAAGTAAACTACCTAGTGGATGTGTACGCTGACTGGGTAACCTAACAAATTAAAGTGGCATTGTGACATGTTGAACAAAAATGCAGGCATTCACATAGAGCCGCACAGCGAGTTTTGTACTTACTCGACACTGCCTCACACACAACACACGGGATTCCCGAACCAATGTCAGTTCTTTAAACTTATCGCCGTAAACCCCACGGCACCGGAAATAGAAGCTTCGTACAACTTTTTGTTGCCTTCTAATTGGTAAATCTCACAAATACCGGTCTGGGTCTGTGATCCCTCCCCAAAAACTCAAATCGTTCAAAACGTAGTACCGTACTCGACACCAATTACTCATAATCATAACTGTTACGTTTTTTTTTATTTTTTTTTTTTCTCTCCCTTTGGCTCAGGCAAAGTACGGTAACTACTGCAGTTATTATTATGCGATTATGAACCATTTCATGCTCATCCATGAATCCATCCACCCACATCATCATTCAGACCGCGCAGATCCCCTCATCACAAGCCAAGCAAGCCCCAATTAACTGGTGGCACTGAAATCCGAGTAGGAGTCACAACTGACCCAACTTGCGTAGACTACACTTGCGCGTAACCTCACTCAGGTAATGTGGGGGTGCGGGATATGGACTCACGCTCTATGACACTGGTGCCCGCCCTGATCATGGAGGAGCACAGGGAGGTTACTGAAAGAAGATGTATTATTTGGTCACAACGTGGGATGGCCTGTTGTGGTTGTGGTTGGGGTTGGGGGAAGGGGGCGGCGCGGGGCACCAACTAGGTGTTGCAAGGAAAGAAAAAAAAAAGGCACACGACTACAAGGAGCGACGGAGCGACAGGAGAACAAGGGATATTGACACTGCAACAAAGGTTATCCCTAGATCTACCCCAATATCTAGATCTCGCCGAACTGATAACGTATGTGTAACAAGCCATGACGGCGAGTTTCATTTTACTTCAAAGCGATTGAGCATAACCACAGGAATAAGTTTCAAGCGAAAGCGCCAAAATTTTAATGGTCAGGGCAGGGTCAAGTGTTCTTTGCAATGTCTTGCTTCTTGTTTGTTTATTCCTTTGTATGATAGTACCCCTCTACGATCGCACCCATAATGTCTTCTACCAACAGAAAACCCTTGATTCCCCCCCAGCGGTACGATACCGCCACCAAAAACCCCATTCCTCCCACAAGTCTACCATCCCAATGCCCCAAACCCAAAACCAAATATACAAGAAGACATTAAACCAAGTACCTATATCTCCAAATGCAACTGAGGGTAGGAATAAATGAATAAACATAAGCTAGAGATCCGTATGAGATGCTCAATTCCCAATCGCATACCAGAAAGTAAAGAAAAAACGCCGTTCACAATTCCCAGGCCCAGAATTAAACAAACATCGCTAAATAGTAATACAACAAAAATTCAAAACAAGGAGAGGAAGAACCCAAAAACTCAGAATGTGCTTATAAGGTCAGAAGGAGGATGTATTCCATCTAGGAATGTTTGATGATGTGAAGAATGAGGATCCTCTCCGAAAAATGATGTAGTCGCTATCCGCTCTTTGCCTTTTACAGGTGTAAAAGGAAGCGATTCTTGTCGAGGTGATGGTGGTGTGGATTCATCTTCCTCATCATCCGTAAAGTCGGCAACTAGCTGAGGGGGCGATCCATGTGATGATGCTCGCGACAATGGATACATTCCATCCTCATCCTCGAAGTCCTCGTCGTACTCATCAACTTCACTCACTCCTATCGTGGCCTGAACGTAAGACGAAAGTGATTGGTGTAAGGGCATTCGAGGCAGGCGAGGTATTGCGTATTGAACACCCTCCATCTCTTCGTCCGAATCTGCCTCAGAACCGGAATCCTCTTCCTCAGACTCGGAATCGGAATAGTCGACAGCTAGCCATCCGTGGCCCTCGTAACACTGCTCAGGCCAATCCCTAGACTCCTCCTGCTCCTGCTCCTGCTCCTGCTCCCGCTCCTGCTCCTCTTCATCCTCTGCTGCAACGCTACCTCGGACCACCTCGTTGAACCATTGCTCTTGCTCCCGCTCGGCGTCAGCGAGGGCGATCATGAGGTTGTCAAGAAGGTTAGCGTGTCCGACAAGTAGTCGGAGGTTATGATCATGCTGTGCGGCCTCCCTTTGGAGCTTGCCTCGCGCTCGCTGGGCGAGTTGGAATGTTTGTGTGTAGGCCATCTTCTTCTCTTGAGCTTCTCGTAGCTTGGAAGGATGGATAGAATGTGTCTGTTCGCAGTAGGACGATGATGTTCTCGAGAGAGGATTATATGGTAATAGTGAAGCCATTTGATGGTGTTGCAATGAGTAGTAGTTATATGCTGAAAAAGCGGGAAGATATGAGTCAGTTTAGGTTTGAGCAATTGATAGTGCGAGAAGCATACCAGAGACGGGAAATTTGCTTCCAGGTTCGGCTGTTTTGACTGGGGTGCTGAATCTGCAACTATGACTCCTTGAGAGATAACACTGCTTTGTTGTTTGAGTGCAGTAGTATACTTCGAGTCTTGGAGGTGGGTGAGGGACAAAGATATAGTCCTTGATCGTGATGGATGATGCTCGTTGGTGTTAATGGCTGTGGGGGGAGTATGGCTGTGATGATGGGGCCTCATGGTGGGGGGGGGGCTGTTGTCTTTATAATTATTAACATTGCAAAAAGTGTCTGAATCACCTAACTGGGCCGGGCGTTGTGGGCGGACAAGGCCGGCGAGCAGACGGCTTAGCAAATCGTGGTGGGTGTGTGCTGACGGCTCAGGCTCGCTCGCTCGCTGATCTGGTCCGTCGGCTGCCCCTGCTACCTTCTTGCTAACCACGGTGCGTGTGCGTAGTGCACATACGGCCCACACCACACGAACCATATTAATTTTGGTGTGTGGCAGCGTGTACCTTTTGACGTCCAAGGCGATTGCCCATGGGGGTGTGGCAAGCAAGGTGTGCCAGTGACAGCGAATACAATCCGACCTGCCACACCAATCCAAAGGAAGACCCAAACTGCCGAGGGGGATTCAACTGGTGCATCACAAGGCGCAAGGTCAGGACATATCATCGGTCGGCCAGGGGCCTCGGCAATACCAATACCAGTCATCCCGAATGCATGGCCGACAGGTTTGGTGCCCGACTGGCACATCCCCCTCCCCCTTACGCTCTGAACACCACTTGAGGCAGGGATCTTTCCTCTCCGGAGTTGCGCCGAGCCAACTTTCTCAGCTCAGGATAGACAGCCGGAATCATGCCCCAGGCCTCCTTACGGCAGAGTAATCTCAATGAATCTTGTTGCTAATCATGATTCGATTTCCGATTGCACTGGACTTCTCGCTGTGCCGCTGGCATTGTCCCAGCGCTGGCGACGATCCCAATTGTCTGTTGGCAGAGGAGAACATGACTGTAGATCAGTTAACCCCCCCACATTTCCCTCAGGTTGGGAACGCCCTATGTACTGTATGTAGTACTACTCTTCAAGCGAGTGGCTGCCAACAAACAAAGGTTCCACCGGTCTGGGTCCAACACCACCTCCGATCATCATAAACAAACACCGGAAGTATTCACTCATTTACTCCTTCCGTTTGCTGACATTTTCCACCTAGCTTGTCCTGGCACGGGCGACATCTGGTGTTGCAAGTCTTAGGAATGCATATATACATCAATTCACGGATCACCATACAACCTTTCTGCTCTCAGCAAGTCCAGGCTGCAAACCTTACGTACTGATCAATGGTTGCCTTTTCTGACCAAGCTGCTGTCTGCCTAGCTTGCTAATACAGCAAGCTACCGGCATGCGATTGAGCTCAAGTATAATGGCTGTTTATATTTTACCTGTGGCTTGCTGGTCGTCTTGAAGGGCTCGAATTACTCAATTTGAAATAGTTGGTGCATACCCCGAAGCTGAGATCGCCCCTAAACCTGATACCGATAGTGGTTGCATCTTGCCCCGAGCTTACCCCTCGGATGGCTTGTGCTATTCTACCCACTTTCTCGGTTCCTTTAGCGAGGTTAGATCCCTCTATCCACAAGAGAGTCTAGAATTATTATTTGCCAACTTCAGTCCACCCAATACAGTTCAAGACTCATAGTTATTGTAGCCTAATAAAGTTCGATTCGATTGGGCAGAACTTGTGCATTAATCATCCACAGATGAGTAAGAGCTTTTCCCTCAATTGCGAATTAATTGTTCGTTAGAGACTTACGCCGATTTGGTCATGATGAGTGATTGTTCATACACGCATTTCACGTCGTACATACAGTCAACATAACCATAACCACTGTGACGGAAACGCCCTAATATCTAATATATCGGCCAAGAATTTTTTTTTTCTTACAGGCTTCATATTCTTCACGCATATGTCAGCAAAAATTAATTTTCACCCAATACCAACAGTGACGTCAGTGTTGATTCCGCAGATTAAGTACTTATGGGGTATGGCATTGGATACGAAGAATAGAAAGTGGGGTTTTGTAAAAGCAATCGATACCTATCACATATCGTCCAAAACCGCTAGCCTACGAAAACAAATTGCCTGCCAGCAGAGCTTACCATTCCGAGGGTGTTGTGCCAACCAGACTACATACTTACTATGCAGGCTGGATCGAATTAAACGTTTTTTTTCCCTGCCTTAATCCTCGTTTTTCTCGTGACTCAGCTTTTCAAAAAGTATATGCATGCCTACCTATTATTGACGTGGATGATGATGACCAAGCAAATTATATTATTATTGTTTAATGCGTGGAGCGGAGCAATCATATCTCCGTGTCCAGCAATAGGGAACTCCTGGGCTAATTAATTTGTAACCAAACTTATTTATGAAATCCAAGAAAATCAGGTACCCGATGCTAAAAAACGTCATTAAGGGTAGTAATCTGTGGCAGCCCTTTATTCCCCCCGATGCTTTGCAAACCAAAGACGTCATCGGCTGTCGCTATGCTCTCATATCCAAGCCCCTATGTAACCAGTCTCGAGTTCTTGACGATAAGTAATACACCGCTCGAATCGTCAAGCAATTATTGCTTACTTTTTGATATATTCCCTCCGCAACCTAAGGCTAATTATGCTGCAGGAGAAAAAAAAAAAAAAAAAAAAAAAAAATGTAATATTTGGGTTCAGATTCTCAAAGCATCGCATAAATGTTTTTCGGTGGAAGGATAGGGGCCCCCCCGATCTAGGTTATCTCGCCTATTTTGCGCGGTGATAGGGGTAGGAACCTATTACTCTGGAGGGGGGCTTGACCGCGGCACAGAAAGTTGTTGCTAACCGGTACATAAAGTACCGCAGTTATCCCTTCGAAATGTCTCGGTAGATTACTACATAGTATACCAAACCATTGGAAACGAAGCAACGCAGCCAGGATATATGATCCCGTTCCGGGAAAAGTTCTCTGGGGTGCATGAACAAGAATGAGCGTGACTGCCGGTGGGGAACTTACCAACCGGTGTTGAATACGGCACCTGAGGGTTGTGTCTCAAGTGTACTCTCGTGCCGCCCTCAAGTGCTGGCTCAGACAACATCCCGATGAATGGGACTACCGGTACCGGTATCTGAGCGAAACAAGGATGTCATGAGCGAGATTGGGCCCAAACTTTCAAAAATATCAAGCATTCTACGAGAAAAACGGAATTCCTACCTAACTACCGGCACCGGTACTTAAGTCTGAATTGCTAAAGAAAATAGAAGTCTCAGAAAGAGAGTTTCGTTTTTCCAAAACTCCCCCCGCAAATTAACCCTTCCGCCCCCGTCGCCTGCCTTCCCCTACTAGCTCGACAGGCATGCTGCCAGCCCCGGTTCGGCTCGCGTGCCTGCAGCGCAGCCCAGCTCGGATTACAAACTCGACAATGCATAGTTACTACGCATATTGTTGATATTGTTCACAGTACCATGAAATCCACGAGTAAGGCGACGTTGGTCACGTAGCTCATATACTGTACATTCAATTAACTGGCCCTTTGACGGTGTTACACATATATATGTAAAACGTTTTGTGGTAATTACCAGTTACCACCAGAGCAACGGAAGTTCGTGCCTAAGAGAGCAGAGAGGTAATTCAAGGTGTGTTTTAACAAGGTGTTCGTGCGGTTGGATCCGATCAGTTCACCGCGCAACAACCCCCTTTCAAGTGGTCAAAGCACGATCTGTCGTATCAACCTCTAAGTAGTTACAGAGAAGGAGAGTGATAAGTACACTACTCCGTATTCGTTGTCTCTCAATCTGTCCTATTGCTCCGGCCCCCCCGGCGAATAGCCTAGCAACGCCGACCACCGGCAGTTTTACGTCCGGGAGGGCTCAAGCGTATTAGAAAAAAAAGAAAAGCGTGTAGCCCAAGGATCAAAGTAACAAGTACCGTGGTGCTGGAACCGGGCATTTTGGAAAGTTACGCTCGGCAGGTGACTGTTTGGGACCGGCTCTTGGGCTTGACCTCAGACAAGTGTACGCTTGATCGAGACTACGCTAGCATCTGACTGTGAGGTCTCAGAAACCGACCTACCGGTACTTCAACTTTGGGCGATGCTAGGACAGGTGAAGGTGTTTACGGATTCGGAAATGAACGCATATCGATGGAACTGAAGCTGGTACCTAAGTAAACTAGGTACCGATATTGTGGTATTCCGTAAACGGGCTTTTTTCTTGCTTCGAAAAGGTTCGTGTCTATCGGCCTTATTCAACACGCCAATTAATTAATAATCAGAGACTGAAGATCGCAATGTGGCTTTTACGGGAGTTGGTCAAATCAGGCATCTGAAGAATTGCCGGATATACATCTTTCTGGGTTCATGGACGCCAAAATCAATTCTTGTTATGTTGTGTACTGTACCCCACATCTCAGCCCTAAGAGTCATACTGGCATGTGGTGTAGTCGGTCGCGGCCATCCAACAGACGGTATTTGTTGATATATTCAAATCAGGTGGAATGGCGGAGTTGCCTCGCCACCGTGGTTCAGTTCTCAGTCCGGTTGCTTTTCGTGCCCCTGCCATTTTCAGCTTGCACATTCCGTTTACCGCTCCTTAGTGGCTAAAGATCGATAGAGTGGACCTACAACCATAGCTTACGAGTAAGCCTGAGCCCTTCAATCCGTAGGGCTTAGCGAACTTGAGCTTAGATGCGGGGTGGTGCGACTGTGCCCCTCGCTAATTTGGTTGGTAACGGCGATTAAAAATTTGTCGAAATGTGAGGCTGACAGCATCGACGTATCAATTATAGATAGTTACCAAAATCTGAAGAGCATCAACAACCGGCTAGATGACCAATCGATATCAAGGCTCTATTATTTGGGGAGGCTGCGGTCAAGACTGTTGGATAGCACAACCGTGTACCTATCGTAGCTTTAAGAATATAAACCAATTTCTTACCAACTGTGACATCCGGTGCGGTGCGGTGGGGAAGCAGTATGCGTAGGGCTGAGAGAGCAATCCCAAGCTGATCGATGTAACATACCAAAACTGCTGTGTAACCCTTCCGCTGCCTGTCGAGTCTCTGAGTCTGCATATGATGGATATATGCATTAACGGATTAATTGGCTATAACTGCATGAGATACATGGAATCGAGGAGCCACCCCTTTTGTTTTATTCGCTTCTCGGATTTTGGATATCAGGTTCACTAGTCCAAATCGCAGTCCCAGCTTATAATCCTTTCATCCTTCGTGAAGCTGTTCAACACCAAGCCAGATGCGAGCTGATCCGGAGTGTCATTTGTGTGCTGAAAGCGGTCAAGAGCATCCTTGTCTGTCATTCTGCAGAGCGGAGAGCCTGAGCTGTAAACAGCACCTTATCCGGCCGCAGATAAGCTCCTAAACACCGGCGTTGCTGTAATCTCCATGATCACTGCATGAATTAATGCCGGTTCTATGGTTGTACTGGTTCAGTGAAGAGATATATAGACACCAAGTAACTATACATGCTATGAAACAAACGAATTGAACTTAACTCCATCAATAAAATGTCTGCTGGTCTGCACCGTAGTCTGGTTGGCGGCGCAGGTTGTTCGTTTTTCGTTGTATTCGTTTGATTCTGTAATGAGGTTGGGAATATATATCTACGGACCTTTTGGTATGCCTGCCAGACTGGTAGACACGTGGACAACATATATGTACAGTACATACGTACCTATATTTGGATCGGATCTGGAGTCGGCCATGATGCAAAATGCTGGATATGCAACAGATATGACCTCAAATCGGCTGTTCTTTACGGGCCGGGTAAGCCTTCCTTACTCTTCTTCGGCCTTCCCTTGACTGGATCATTCCGGATCGCCCTTTAGCCATGACCAGGAAATCCAATGTTATGCTTACAGGATTCGGACCTGGCTTACAGCGGATCATGACGCCTTCCCCGGTACGGTTCGCTTGTTCTATACCTACGTAAGGAAAGCTCAACCATTCAGCATATATTATCGTATAGGGCTGCAGATAAAACTTGTAGTCCAGTTGGCGATGAAAAACCTTTAGGCCTTGACGTGTCCCGATAGGATCATGTACATGCCAAATCTCGCTAGCCCTACCGAGATAGCTATCGATATCGTCAAGCTTAAATATATGTCGGCTGTTACCAGCGGAGAACAAGGGTTTGGTATGTGTACGATGTTATTGATAATCATGGGGAAAAACACGGAAGCTATTAGGGTTAGCGCTGTCGCGTGGCAGTGAATGTGCCGAGTCAAGAAGTCCTTGCCGCAAAGAGCCAAAAGTTATATATTTTTTCAACAATGGCATTTCCCCATGGGTGAAGATTTATTTGGATTTTTGACAGATTCGGCTAGAGCTGTTGGGTCGGGGAATCAAGCTTTATTCATTGACATCAGAGTCGGCAGGTCTCGGTAGATAAATATAGTACAGCAAGCCATTGAAATACGAGAGAGTTGTGCTGTGCGCAACTATTACATAACCCGAATACATGCTGTGACTCGAACTCGGTGGTGGTCCTACTTCCATTGGCTTCCTCACACACGAAGGACTACTTAACGCCATCAAGCAAAATATACAGCTGACAATTTTGATCTCTCTTTAGGGGCCATTTGTCCTAATCTGGGACTATTTGACCGAACATCAGAAAAAAGCCTAGTCTGCACAAAAATCCAGGAATTTGTGGCTTCCATCTACGCCTCTCCTCCTTTTTTTTTTAAGATTTATTTATAACTATTACTATATATGTCTATATGCATAGGGCATCGAGGAATGTCTTGGCTGATTCAGACCCTCCTTGCCTGAGCTCTTGTGTGGGAATTAATGTTGCTGTTTATAGATGAGTATTCAACCATCTGCTTCTGCTGCTTGGTTGTTGCTTTACATAGATATGTTGAAGCAATCTATCCCCTTGGGTGCATTAAAAATAACCCTGGGCATTGCTTTTGCTATTATTCTCTCTACTTACTCTATACATTTTAGAAGCCCAGGGTCGGAATCTACGGGAATCCTCACGGTTAGCTACATAGCTAGTCACATGCCTGAGTTACCCTGAAGGGCTGAAGTCGGCAGTGAGATGTGGTGCCGAGACTACCTATGGTGGAATAGCGCTGCCCTCGCCCAACACAAGTATCTATGAGACTATCCTTAAATAATCGTAGCTAGGAGGGTGCGCGAAGATATTCATGGAGAGTACCAAAGTTAAAACCGGCGCTCGCATCTTTAAATGCATAAGTACTATTAAAAGTATATACAGTATAAAACATGACTGGGATGCGAATTCATACAAGTTTAACTAACATATGCAAAATAATGGAATATAATATGGAAACAACAAATTGAAAATCTCTCATAGAAAAAGCTCAACCCCATCGACATGTTACCTTTAAGGGTTGTCATCATAATTGCCCTAGAACCAATCATGTTTTCAAGAGAATAATGCCACCTTACCGCTCGCTGTACCACCGGCAACCCAATTTTCTGTAGGATGGAGCTGGGCAGCCGCAGGGACTGCAGTACAGCTATCATCTCCCAGTTGCGCGAGCTGGGTCCCGTCCTCTGCATATATATCAAGAAACCTATTTTGCACCTACAAGTTATTCAAGTCCCTTCGGGTTGATAAAAGAAGGTTTGGGGGAAACTAACCTGTTCATGTTTCCAATCACCAACTTAGCTGCACTATCTCTTGGATTTTGCTGCCACTGTGCCCGCAAAATCGTCACCCACCTTCCTGTCTGATTGTTATGTTTTATGACCGTACTCGGCTCCACCTCACCATCCGCCTCTCCACCACAATCAGCAATGGGGATCTTTGCTCCAGGCGCCCAGAATCCCGCATTAGGAAATCGGTATATTTTCACGGTATCATCATACGATGTCGTAGCAATTGACCCATTGCGATTCCAGTACGCACTCGATACCGATAACCGTGATATGTGCTCTCCTATCATTGTAGGCTTTGGGCCACTATAGCCCTCATCGTCCTTATGGCCACTGACTATCTTCCGCAGGTCCCAAATTTTTATTGTTCGATCCAAGGACGCGGTGACACATAGGTGAGTTTGTTTTGGGTGTATACTGAATCCACCGATCTTTTTGTCGCTTAACTGCCAGACATCTGCTTTTCCCTTGTATCTCGTGTCTTTTCTCCCCATATGCCCCCCTAGAGTAGAGAAGTAAACGAGGTAAGGGTTATCGTCGTGGATCTCTACCCCGGAGATACCCTCTTCATCCTCACCAAAGTATACCTCAGTCGAAAGCCCTTTAGTCAAGTCAAATGAACGAATGGAGGAGTCGTACGACGCAGTTAAAATGGTATTCATAGAGAATGGGGAGAAAGCGAATGAAGATATGGTGCGTGGGTGAATCTTGAATTCACTTATAGCCGGGAGTTCTTCATCGTCGTCATCTTCCTCGGCATCTGGGCGGGGTTTGGAGCTGGAAGCATCCCAAACCCCGAGGGTGCCTAGTTTGTCTCCAGCAAAAATGAGTTGCTTGTCGATTGTGGGGTGGAAACCGAGATAATACTAGACAGGGGGTCAGTAAGATACTTCGAAACCATAGCTGTAACTATGAGGCTATACCACTCGCTCTGGCGTAATTTTGATTTCTTCATTGTTTATGGGATAACTATTAGTCTGCAACTGAAGCGATTGCCGTAAGGTATTTTTTGATAATCCTACCATTCGGCGCCCATCGTTCATACAACTTCAATCCCATCATCTTCTCCCTCAACTTCTTCACATCCATATTGTCCGTATTCTTCACATCCTCATCTGTAAATGTTCTCTCATATATTGGCCCCTTGACTGGGAGCGCAATTCCCCCAACATCAAAATTTATATCTCCTCCCACCCTCATACGCTTCGCCCGTTCTGCTTGCTCTAACACTGCACTCTCCTCCTCATACTTCCGCTTCGCCTTTTCCGAGTCCGCAGGCATACCAGCTATTCGGCTACTTTGCCGTCGGGGGACATGTTCAGTAGTGGAGACGCTGGATTCCTTCTTCTTCCGATGGGCAGACTTTTGGGCAGGCTTTGGCTTTGATCTTGGTTTAGAACCGAGGGCTACGCTATCTAGCTGGAGCTGTTGCAACAAGAGTTTGTTTTTCAAGATATTCTCTTGCCGTTGGCGTTCATACTCATTGAAGTCGGCTCCCATAGTAACTTTTGTATCCTCATCTTGTTGCGCTTCCTCACCCTCTTGAACATTCTCATCATCTAGCTCTTCTTTCTTTGGCTTCATTTCTCCTTTCAATCTGGTAGGCATAACATTCTTCTCCGGTTTCAATTCTTCCTCCACCATTTCGCTTCCCATCTCTTCCTCCTCCTCCTTCTCTGTTTCTTCCTCCTTCTGCGCTCGCTTATTCAGCTTCTTCATCATCCTCTTACTCTTCGACTTCGCTGCCTTTTTCACCCTCGTAACCTCCCTTTTCGTTGGTTTCCATTCTTTCT
Source organism: Terfezia claveryi (assembly GCA_015179025.1). Taxonomy (NCBI): domain Eukaryota; kingdom Fungi; phylum Ascomycota; class Pezizomycetes; order Pezizales; family Pezizaceae; genus Terfezia; species Terfezia claveryi. The sequence goes on along the minus strand of WHUX01000034.1, from coordinate 251,748 downwards.
GTTCCTCTTCTTCGTCCGAGACTTCTGAATCCTCATCCTCATTGTCCTCTTCTTCCTTTGAGTTTCGCTGCTTCAATGGCTCCTTCACCTTAGGCGTCGCCTCTCCATCTTCTGTTTTCACAAATTTCTTCACCCTAGACTCTTTATCCTGCCTTGCTCCACCTTTCATCCACATTAGCAAAGGTGAGGCTTCCTTCGCATCCTCTTTTCTTATTATAACCTTCTTGTCCTTCGAGCTTAGCTTTGGCATTGTGTTCTGAGATGTTAGAAATATTTTTTTCCGTAAATTCTTGTCAGGTATGGCCTCGTTGCGAGAGTCTCCAGTCGCGTGTTGGATTAAATTATATCTAGCCTAGTGTCACGCGTTGGGAATAGAACAAAGTGCGTTCTCGGACATGTGCTCGCTTATGGTGCAGTAGTCTGGTTGGCACAAGCCCCTCGTAGCTAATGGTGCAGAATCGCACCAAGGACAATTAAGGTATATTTATTTTCGAGGAACAAAGGGAACATTGAAATCAGGCACGGAAAGGAAGCTGGTATGAAGTCACCAATTGAAAATGACAGAATCGCAGACCCCATTGGGCGCTCGTCCCCTATGATCGATAAAATGCTCTCTTGCTCAATTGGTGAATCGTTACTACAAGGTATGTCCTGGTCGGTGGCCACCGCTAAGTTAATGGTGCTTTTGGCTGCGGCCGTGAAATAGAAAGAAAGTGATAAGAGACCTATACCCAGTGCCAGGCGCCTTTCCTGTATCCTAAGAATACTAGCACTTATCTAACCACTTAAACCAGTAGAAATTACATCATAGAAGCCGACTCGTTATTCGCAAGTTTGAGGAACGTATCCAGCCATATTTTCAGAAGTAGGCTCCTCATAGTCCTATCTCTGAAAGCCTCTTCCCCTCTTGCTCACCAGCGTGTCGCTGTATAGTATGGGTGCCTTAAACCCATACGTTCCGTCGACAACGTTCCCATTCAGATGTTGCTGATTTGCTAGCCGCCGTTGCCTATCTGCGTCTTCTCGGGCCGTGTTATGATCTACAGAAGTCGATGGCGATGAGAATTTTGAGGAAAATGAAGAGGGTTTTCCGATGGGTGGGCCATTATGTAGGACAACATGAAGACGGCGACCTAATTGACATTCGAAGTTAGAAACTACGAGTACCCTTGATCAACCGATTGAACTGAGATGCAAAGAACTAACCATCAGCTATCTGATTATTGTATTGCTCAATGCACCGATCCGCCGCATCCTTCTTTTCAAAGACTATTTCTGCCATGACCGTTGGATTGGCAGTGAGTATTATGCAGCTGACAATCTTCCCTAGAGGTAGCATAGCGGTCTTAACGTCTTCTGCTGTCGTCCCTGGGGCAAGATTTGAAGCCCGGACCACAAAAGGCCCTGCCAAACCCTTTATTGAGAATCCAGAGACTTGCCTAGAAGCTCCCCGGATGCTTAATCCAACATCAACGCCATTCTTCGGCGCAGTGGGTGGTGTGGGGTTAATAGCTCCATGTAATGCAGTGAAAAGACGGTTGTTCGATAACTGTGCGGCAACGGTGGGTGTTATTGATGAGGGGAGTGGGGTTGACTTGGTTACTCGAGAAGCTAAAGGATTGTTCTTATGATGGAGGTCGTGTGTCCACCGGCTACTCATGCTCGAAGGTGCTGGAGAAGGTGATTTCCCAACGCCGCTCCCACCATGCCGCTATAGGAAAGGAGTGAGTTTGGAGTTCAAGAACCTCTAGAGAACAGAGGAAAGGAAAAATGTATAAATGACCGCGCGAAGGAGGTGAGAACAGGAGGAAGCGGACGGGACGGTGGGTATGATAGAGGTGGTCCGAGTTTGTCTTGCGTCGGATTAAGCGTACCTTCACAGTACTCCCTTTAGGCCCCAGCGGTGCATTCGGCCTCTGAAGGTTGTCCTTCGCTCTGCGTTCTGGAGAGGCCGGATGTTAGCCTTGCAAACAGCATGGTGGGCGTAGGTCGGGCATGCCTCGTTGGATCATCTCATCAAGAGAAATATCCATTTTTCAGGCGTTTTCGTCACTTAGGAAAAGCTACTGGATGTGAAAAGGCTTTGATGGGATATAGGCTGTTTTGCTGAGGAAAAAATCGTGTGAGCAATATTCGATGGATTGAACGCTGAATTCGCGTTCGAGCTCTCTCGGAGAGCGAAGGCTGTAGCTGCTAGCGTGGCCGGTGACTAAGGCGCGGCGGAAGTTCCTGCCAAGCAACATTTTAAGTCAGCACCTAATAAATTCTGTAGGTTGGTTTACCTGCAATTGCCTGCGATAATTTCAGATCTCTCCCAACCTCAAACTCACCCAGCCAATCCACGGCTCCAACCCATCACGATCATTTCAACCTCTGTTTAACATCACACAACATCTGCAATAATGGATTCACCGCCACCTGAGTCTGGTTTTTCGGCCATCACGTCGCAAACAAACAAGGCAGCGAGGGTGAGTTGGCACCAAACTGGGGGCAATGCTTAGGCGGATAACTAATGGCTGTTCGTCAAACTGTATAGCTGTACCAGACATACCTTGACAAAGTAACCCCTTACACTACTCAAAGATGGATCGGAACCGGCGTCCTGCTCCTTGTGTTCATGTTCCGGATAATATACGCCCAAGGGTGGTACATCGGTGAGTCTCCTACTCTATGGCTCCCCATAGGATCACCTACTGATGTAGTATTCCCATAGTTGCTTATTCCCTCGGAATCTACCTCCTTAACCTCTTCCTCGCTTTCTTGACCCCCAAATTCGACCCTTCTCTAGAACAAGAAGAGCTGGAAGAAGGTGGCCCCTCCGCGCTGCCCATTAAGAATGACGAGGAGTTCCGCCCCTTTATCCGGCGACTCCCGGAGTTCAAGTTCTGGCACAGCGCGACAAGGGCGACCACCATTGGCTTCTTCTGTACTTGGTTTGAAGTCTTCGATATTCCAGTGTTCTGGCCCGTGTTGGTTGTTTATTGGTTCTTGCTGTTTATCTTGACGAGTACGTATGCCCCATCCCTCGGTTCATTCGCAAGGACGTGCTGACTCGGGTTTACAGTGCGTCGCCAAATTCAGCACATGATTAAGTACCGATATGTGCCCTTCACCATCGGCAAGACCCGTTACTCCAAGCCTTAGAAGTCAATCACCATGGCTTTGGTCTCAATGAATATCGCTTCACGAGGAATGAACAACCACGACTTGGCCTCAATCACCTCTGCCCTTCGCATTAGCTGCCTATTAATCCTTTGCTATCTGTCATTCTTGTGATTCCCTAGCTATTTTTTAATTCAGAAGCTTTGTTATAATGCAATTTTACCGGGGTCTTATTTGTTTCCGCCCCGTTTATGAAGGCATGGGTTTTAATTCTAGTGCATATGCACTGGAAATTAACGCACACCTCGTATCTATAGAGCTGGTTGTTTCTTTTGTGGATATAGAGCTGGGATGGCGTCTACGATATCTTGTGGGTTTAGGGAGCACAGCGAAGGCAGGAGATGTAGATTGGATCCATAAGGTGTCCTTAAAAGAATAATAGTCTTGAAAGGTTGGTTCAAGCAGCGTTAAGGCTCTTGATGTCAGCAGATTACATTTACCTTACCTAGTTCAGAATTGTGTTATCAGGGACAGGGCTATTGTCTCATTAGTTCCTGCAGCGGGGATTCAGGGTAACTACCAATATTATATCGTCCGCGCTAGCTAATGTTAGAAGTTACTTTTTGCGCTGTAAATTCCTGTTGCATATATAATGGGAGCTGGAGTTGTACAGTATGTACCATATATATACATATCGGGCTAATATCAAAGTTATGACGCATTCAAGCTGGCCGTACTATCTACCTGCATGTTCTGGTTCTATATATAGTAGAGCAGAAGGGCTGAGCGGATCCTTCGACACATGTCAGTATGTACAGCTAGGTGGCAAAAAGTTTCATACCCTGCATAAGCATGCAACAAATATCTTCTCCTTTTCCCATACAAAATCCCCAAACAAACATGTAGCATTTGGGCCTTTTTATGCAGAGGGGGGTATGAAACTTTTTGCCACCTAGCTGTATACTTCGTTCCTGGCCGCTGCAAGGCTGTACCGTACCTAGGTATAAGCCGTATAATTATATTTGTGTAAATTCCAAGTCTAATCTAACATTAACATCTAATCTAAAGCATAAAGAGGTGCCGCTGAATCAGAAGCCAAGATATGCAGCCACAGAACTATATGCACAACTACACCACGAAAAGATTTGCGTCAATTTATGCTGTACACCGTGCATATCTAGTCCCGATACAGCACTCGTACAATTTCATCATCTACTGACGCTTTCAATAACTTGTTATTACATTACCCCTGTTCTATTAAACTTTGACTGCGCTGAACAGGCCATAAGCATGGCTGCAACTGATCCATCAAAGCATAGCTTGCTACTTAGCTTCAATGCTTGCTTACTTTTGCTGAGTCTGGCTCCAAGAGCACTTTGGTTAATAATATATTCCACACGCGAAGATCCCAAGGCGGTGAGGCATGAATGGGGGCTTGGCAGGCAGATGCAAACGGGACAAGAGCTGGTGGGATCTTCAGCTAATCCACCCCACCTCTCATGTTGTGCAATATAAGTCGATTGAATCCCCAGATCCGCCAAATGCCTGTAGCACTGCATTCAAACGCAGCCGGGGGCTGAGAGAAACTGAAAATTGTTTCATACTGTATTGCGAAACGAATTTGACGAACCAGTGAGCTTGGACCAAGCTCGTGCACACGCACAGCCTCGATCTTCAGACTTGAGAAAAGCAGTGTAATTGCAATAATCATCTTACCTCACCTCCAAAAAACATTCAACAATAAAGCCTAGTTCCAGCTAAGATTACATTGCGACCACCACCACGTGGAGCGACAACACCTGATTGCCGGTATTGTCTCTAGAGAGCTATGGTGGACATGACGATGTTGGGTCGAGGTGCAGAGATTTGCACAGAGGAAGCTTATGGAGGAACGGGTTGTCTTCCCCCTTGGATGCACGATGAACCATCCATATCATCAAGGATAGGTTTCATCTCAAGCAATGTCATATTTCTGCTATGGTTTATTGTTGTAGCAACTGTCGTTCGGTCACGCAGAGTGTATGCCGGGATTTGCAACGGGGAGGGTGTATGGGGCACCAAGAGTCAAAACGATGGAGGTGGATCATTATATCAACGACTAGGGGAGAGGGCATTTATCAATACCATGGCTGCTACGGGAGTCTTGGGGCTGCTGATTGTATGTGAGGTATCTGAGCTGCTGAACTCAAAGGCAAGAAGATTGTGGTTCCTGGGAACCATATGGATGTTGATCTTTGCTTTGGTTTTGATGGTACCACTTTTGCAGCTGCATGGTCTGCTGGAGGCGGTGGGGTTGACAAAGCTCGGGTTAGGGAGACGCTCGTTTTTCTGGATTGAAACAGGATTATATGTGGGATGGCTATGGCTATTTTGGATGGTCGGAAGGTGGGTACCAGTGATGGAGCTGGATGAGATGTATTGGTGGGGCTGTAGGTTTACAAATCCACACGAATGTTGAGACCGAGAGACTTCAGCTGACGCGAGGCTGAACGTGTAGTCAAAACAAGATCCTTCGGGGAAGAGTGCCGGTCAAGAATTGGTTTGCTCGGAATCACTGTGAGTGAACTTTGATTTCTGTCTGGATCTAGCATCACAGTACTAACATAGCTTTTGTCCAGCTCATAGCAATACTTTGTATGATCTCCAGGCACCTTATTGATAGTGTTCATGCTAATGTAGCTACACAGCCGGGTGTGGTGCGATCTCAAATCCATGGCAAACCTATGTGACGAAGTCCAGACCTGTGAACGAAGTAGATATTGCCAGAGCCCAAGTGGGCCTTGAGGCAGCCAATGAGATGTTGGAGATCAAAAGGGACAACCTCCAAGCTCTCGAAGAAAAGCTAGCCGAAGTGGTATGTGCTCGTCTTCCTGATTCATATTGGAAACAAAAGCATGACTAATTAGCTGATTATGGGGATAGGCCGAATACAAAGAAGGTTTCATTTCGAAAATGTACAGTGCAGTAGGAGCTGACCCAGCCGCAAGAGGTACTATCCTTCCCCATCCCCGTAACGCTACTCTGGCTTACATTGGCACAATAGAGCTCGCCACTCTGCAAACTGAGGTCCATGGTCTTGCAGAGATGTCCCATACTCTCTCTGCCCACCTCCGCTCCCTCCGCTCTCGTTACAACCCTCCTGCTCCACCACCACCAACTACAAAATCTCCGCTGCGTCTGTCCCTATACTATATCCAACGCTTCTTCAGCTGCATGTTCCTTAGTCGACCAGCCCTTTTCCTTTTCAACATATACTGTATCTACCGAATCTTCATCACTGTCCTCAGACACTTGCCCTATCCCCTCTCCCTCCTCATCTACAAAGACGACCCTTCACACCCTAGCTCCCCAACCCCCCTGCCCTTAGGAAGTCCCCAGGGTAGCTTATCTGCGGCGGAATCAGATCCTGTGAATCGTATATTGTCTATCCTGGCAAGATGGTGGACTCCTGCGCTCAACCACCATGCTTGGGCTAGGCAAATTGGGTTCTTACTCACAGGGGTCATTATCGCGGGGAGTACGTCGACTATCCTCCGTGCGTTCAATACAGTCACGAAGAAGCTCATCTCCCCATCACTAATGACAGCTACAGGCCAGGTGGCGGGGGCTTTGCCACCTTTGGGACAAGTTTTGGCACTCTCTACCGCACAGGTGACAGCGACCTATGTTCTTGCCTCAGCGCTATTGTTAAGGCTAAACTTGGCACCGGAGATGAGTAGTGCTTTGACGGAGGCATTGGGGGCACCGGCACTGGATCCGGCATTCGTGGAGAGGTGGTTTGATGCTGTCTTTATGTGGAGTGTGGGAAGTGTGGTGATTGGGTGGCTTGTAGGAAGGGGCTTGGGGTTATTTGGGAGGGAGGAGGATGTGGATGAGTTTGGCGAAGGTGATGAGGGGATATTGTCAGAGAAGATGGTTTAAGGATGGAAGGGGAGGAAGCTAAGGGGAGGGCTCTGCTAGGGGTGTCTCGGTGTCTATGAGCTCTCTTGCTTCATTTTCTATCTAATCTTGTAGCTATTTGACCTTGCCTTTGCTAGAATGGTTGTAAACATCACAAGCCTATGCTTGATCCACGGTTGGCTCTCGACGGGCTAGGGACAATTTCATGAATATCAATACCGCAAAACCGTATAGTGTTCTGGGCTAGAGCTACATTGAACATATACAACTAGGCTATTAGCTGCTCCCCGGGACGATTGAGTCATCCTCCAGACCAATTGGGCTATTATCCAGTGGTCCAATTTGTGTCCGTTCAGCTAGAACTGAGAGGTTACCGCAGTTATGATCTGCTAACACTTTGGTATGACAATAGATTAAGCATTTCAACTCATTGTTGAAGCATCGGCAGTGACGACTGGTACTGGACTTTTTACAAATACAGAGACAGAACCCCGAGTTGTTGTAGATGCCTCCCGGGCGGCATTAGCTAAGATCATTGTGGATTGTTGAGTAGCTGGACTATCCACAATTTCATCTTTCAAGCCCATAAGTTCAGTTGCTGGCTGGAGGTCTTTTGTTTGAACATACTTGGTTAACAATTGGTAGCATTCAGGTCTGTAGTTTTGCAATAATCTTGCCTAAAATCCTTTTATTGTCGGTTTTTGCCCGGTCTTCTCTTGGAATTCTTATTGCAAAAATATAGACTGTATGTAAGTGCATTATAAATTGCCTGCAAGGGGCATAGTAGGTATGCTGCCCACGAGCGGGCCAGAACAAATGTAAGTATTCGAGGCAAGTTACCCTGAAACTAAATCACCCAGTTCTACCAATAACAACTACTTAAATTTTCCTCTTCCGCTTCAAGTGTACTTTATTTCGTCTTGATGCCTGGGATCGAGAGATGGGCAAACTGAGGAAGATTTCAGACCAGAGCTAACCTGTATATCAGCATTGTTGTTTACTTCTAGAACCCATTTCTATCAAAAACTGTGTTAGCATATTGAAAGTTTATGACGATATATAGCTAAAATTCTTACTCTGATAATAGCCACTCCCTTCCCCTTCTGGCTCCAGTACCTCATTGCCCTTGCCCGGTGAGGTTTACTGTGGTTGTGTTTTCCAAATTAATGGTTGGAGTGTTGAGGTCTGCTGTCTACGAACCGTATTGAGGGAGGGACCTTGGAGCGGGAAAGTTTAAGGCTCTCAATGTATCCGCAATATAGGTATCAGGCGTAAAATGACTTAAATAACTATGGCTGTCTCTAAACCAGGAGATCAAGGAAGAATAGATCAATGTTTAGCTATAGGTCTGAGCAGAAATAAAATGAAACGAGCTGGGAAAGATATGTCACTGTATCATCATATATCACAAATACCATAGTCTGGTTGAGGAGGGTATAGATGGATATCTCGTATGAACCCCATTACCCTGAACTAACAGTGAGCATGTCGCGCAAAACGAATTTTTGCATTTGACCACTATTGCTCAATTACTGAGCTCACTGCGGTCATACCGTCATGGTTTTTTAGATAAATACATGGGAAACAGCCGACTGAATGTGCCACACGACAGATTGACCTTCCATTGCCCCCATGCTTCTGATATTCCTAGGGTGTTTCTTCATAATTGGTTTATACTTTTAAAGGTGTGCACACGTGCCCTCGGGGTGGGTACAATACGGAAATTTATATTGCGAGAGATGCATGTGGATCCACTGGTGGTAAATGTATGGTTCCGCTGGGGCAGATATTGGTCACATGCCACGTCCCTTTCATTGATTTCCACCTACTTTCCACTCTTGTTTATCTGGGATGAAGTCAGTTGTACTTTTCCAACGAGAAAAGATTCATTTAAAGGCATAGAGTGACGGACTGTACGTTTTTTTTTTTTTTTTTTTTTTGGGGTGAGGATACGGCATTCCCAGTTCCAGTCGTTAAGTCTTCTAGGAATGGATGTATGTCGTCAGGTAAGAAGAAACCAAGGTAGGCGGCCATGAATACCAATACGCAGAGATAGCAGTAGCAGTCAATGTTCTCCTCATCCATGGGTATCCCAGAAAATAAACATACGATGCCACACCAAGTAACGTGGGAAACCAACATGTAAGAACTTCAGCTACTGGAAAGGCCTCCTACGGAGGGGCTTGTGCCAACCAGACTACTGGAAAGTGAGGGAAGAATTCACGGCGCTACAAAATCAACATACTCTTCCCCCAACTTGAAAACCCTTCTAAAAATTTGACCTGAACACAGTGTAATAGCTCTCAAATCATTCAGGTTGGCCCCCCACATGGCAACCCATGAGAATTTATGACGTTTAGTTTCCCACACTATTTTGGCTCAGCCAGACAGGGCCTTAGCAGTCACATCAACGTAAACCGTTTCTGCGATCTATATTGTTGGGAGCTGGCATGCCCAAAAACTTAATTAGCGGACCGCGGGGAGGGCTTTTCGGAAGGAGGGGTATGCAATCTCTTTCTCTTTTTTTTTTTTCCAGTCAGTTTAATAATTATGTACTTATCAGAAGCCGGGATGAGATGTGAGGCATCGATAGCTATCCGCTGGGCTAGCTATTTTGATGCTAGTATCTCTACATTACTAAGTAGCTATTGTGTGCAAAATGGAGGGCCTTTCGTAAGTGTCATGCTTGCGGCTGGGTGTCTTGGCAGCGCTGGGAGATGGGCTGAACAGCATCAGCATCGATTGGGGAGCAACAATGTGCCTTCGATACAATAGAGGAACAGCATTATGAGAAACCTACCATCCAAAAACAAGAAATATTGAGGGAAGTATCCAATCCATTACTATATAATATCCTTGTGATCTCTCACAAAGCTGACTCGGATGATCAAGACGGGCGTTTTCATTTAGGTCCACTGTTGGACAGGGGTGTTACCCTGAGGATGCTTCCATCTGTACCCCACATAATCTCAATTACTCGGTCCCAATCTAATGCTGATTTCTGAAGGCTGTCATTGGTGACCAACACTTATTCTGTCAAACATACTCATCTTTCTAGGGTTTTCAGGGATGAAGAGTGGAGAATGGAGCTTGGGCCCGATACGGAAAGGGATTTAATGTAGGTCTCGAACTGCCCCTAGGGGGGAGGGATGTAGGAGAGTCGATGTAAGACACCGTGCTATGGAAACTCTAGAGGAGTTCAGTCGGAAGTTTTCTGAACAAAGATCATATAATGAACCTCGCACCTCTAAAGTTCATGAAAGAAAATGCATGCCAATTAGATTTGTATTCCATGAAGGCTGAAAATTTAGCTGCCACCAATTCCTCATTTTCCAATATATTAAACAAAGGGATACTTAGAAGCGGATTGATGGGTGTGCAAGTTGGGAACTTTGCAGAGTTTGAATACCCATTCGATCAGGAATACAGCCAACTATCTTATTTTTGGACATTGAATGCTTCTCCAACCTAACAAATTTAGTTTAGCCAAATTTGATGGAGTGGCATCCAATGATTTCCAACGAGAAAGTATTCTCAATTCATGTAAATAGCTGAGGATGTACCCTTCCTTCTATAACTTGGAGAGGCGGGCCAGAAGTTCGCTTCCCATGTTTATTGAACCAGTATGTCTCCGACCCCACCCGGTTGTGTATTTCCATTTCAAATGGCAAACTTATCTCGGCTGAATATTTGTAAACCGCTCGTGCTACGGTACATGTATGGGATATTAGCGAGGAGCATTGTATGTCAGTTGGACTTGGAGCAAGGCTCGGAAAAGGTCTTTATTATGAGTGGCCTACCAAAACATATCACCCAACCCAATTAAAGTCTTCCTTTAATAAGTATGTCATGTAACTGTGAAGAGATACAGGGCCCCTTGAATATGCGGTTATTTAGGATGTGGTCATAAAAGTCAAATTGCAATCGATCCGGGTCATCGATACTTAGTATGGAGCATGTGTCTGGCCTGACACCTCAGCTCGTAACTGTACAAGGTCCTGAAGAGAGGCATCTAATAAACCGTGTACCTGCACCCCAGGTTCAGGCATATCAAAGTTATGGATGGCCCTTCTCCGTGGAACGATTGCTTGTAGAGGCTCACGGGCATTTGCTGAAGTAGCTCGACCTTGCACCAGTAGCGGTAAGGTTAATGATTGTGATCATGTTTTCCAAATTAAACCTTTTTGTGTGCGTATGACAGTCTCGTAGTAGTCTCGTAGTTGATCAAGAGTACAGTCGTGTACTCCGCCCGCCGTCCACACGCAAAATTTCTCACCGTTGTGTTGAGAAACCTTGGAACGGGAAGGTTCATCGCTTCAATTCTTATTTTTGTCCCTTCTCTTCTCTTTTCACGCCTTCGCCTCTACCCCCACACCCCCTTCTGGATCCAACGCCTACACATATCCCCTTCGCGGACCCTCTCATTCGGTTTGGAGGGTGATCGCGCTTAAACAGCACAGCTCTCTTACTATCTGCATTGTCAATCTAACCTTACGAGAAAGGCTTCTTTCGTCGCCAGCGTTGCCTGGCTTGTTAGGCCTTGGGCATCTTCTGAGGCTCCATTACACTTCGGACTTTTTAATTTCTCTCTCCTCTTGTTGCCATCGAACACATCCTCCTTCTTCTTCTCCAGCACTCAACGTTAACAGTTCTCAGCTGGTCACTTTGAGGTATGTTTGCTTCGGTCCTCAGTTCCTTGCCTATCGTCTGTCCTTGCTTTACCTTGTCTCTCTACTTCTGCTCTATCGTTGGCCTTGACCACTTTCCCCTTCGCAGAAAGGTTGCCACATGGGCAAGGCCCACCCCAAAGAAGAAAAAAAAAAAAAAAAAAAAAAAAAAAAAGCCTGTAATATTAATATTTGAGTTGTAGGGCTAACTAGCTTCTGTGTGTGCCTCATTCACATGAGTGTAGGTCGTCCTTTGGAGAAAAATTCCTTGGCTTCGCCGCACAATAAAACCATCCAAATCTCCTCCATCATCCTTAACAACCACACAACACTCTTATTCAAAAGGAAAAAAACCTCAGCATTCTTCATATGACAAGTTTAGCCTCCCACACAATACCTCCCGCTCAGACCAGTACCTCGCCAGCTAGTACGAGTAATACTCCAGCTCACACAGCGTCGCCATCGACGGGCGGTCAATTATCTGCCGCTGTGACGGCTGGCTCGCGACTTACTCCAGTGTCTTACGCTCAGGCCACGAAAAAGTCCTCGTATACTCCGCCAATAGTTTCGAGCACTGCCGGCCCATCACCCCCTGCTGTGAGCGGAGCACAAGGGACAAATGCACGCACTTCGAATGCCAGTCCGGTGAACGGCAAGACACAGGTGGCGCCTGCTGTACCAACCGCAACACCTGCCATGAGCAGTAACGTGATTGTTAATGGTACGTCCGGCTCATCGAATGGACATGGTAGAAAGTCATCCATGGTATCAGGCGGCAACGGAGGTGCCTGGGTGCCAAACGGCAATCCGCAAGCAAACAGGCAGCAGCAGGGACCAATTCAGTTTGGCTCGTTCCAAGGAAATCAGCCAGGACAACCAGCCCCAGGAGGTGTTCCTGTCTCTTCAGCAAATCTCGCTGCGCCGACGATACTAAACCCCAGGGTCTCATCCCCACAAATGTCCCCATCTCCCCTCCCACAACCGGCAGTAAGTGGAGGACCCCTGAATCAGGGTATGAGAGATCAAAACATAACATTTGGCTCTTTGGGATCAAATGTTGCAGATCGTGGTGATGTATTACTCCCGCCCCTCGCAATAACCTCCAACGCTTGTACTTACACCTTGTAGCAACGCCAGATGCACAATCGTCCGACATCGATGCCTATACCAGCTGCACCTGCTTCACAGGGACCAGGGCATGTGAGAACATCATCCCATCAACAACATCCAGAGATGCCCCAACCTGGGTTGGGTCGTGGAATGCCACACAATAACGGTCGTCGGAATCAGCCTTATGGTGGGCAGAATAGCTACCAACAGCAAGGATATAATAATAATTACAATAATAATCGGAACCAACCTAATCAGAATCGTAGTTTTCAAGCTCCCATCAGTACTCCTCACTATCCAAATGTGCAAGGCTATCCAAGTCCTCAGCGACCTCCAAGAAGTCCTGCATTACACCATAATGTTCCTCACACACAGCACATGGGTAGCCTTCCGGGAACACCACAGCTTGGAACAGTACCAATAGCCAACTCTCCGTTGCTCCCACCGGCCAACCTGTATTCTACTGTTCAACATGTAAATATCCCTGCTCCTTATCCCCCTTCTTTCAATCCTTACAACCATCCTTACCCATTCCCGTCTGAACCAACGGGCTGGCCTACGATGAAGGATGAGGGGCATGATCTAACAATTATGCAGCAGTACATTCCACCTCCGACGCAACCAGGGTATGACCATAATATGGCCAGCCTTCATTACGGATACGCAGGAATGTATCAACCATATGCTACCGGCCCTCCTCCAGCGAGCCCGCGGAATCAGTTCTCAACTATGGGCGCTATGGGCACTCCTCCGCCATACTTGAATATGACATACCCCGGCCCCCCGCCATGTCTCGAAGCTCGTCTGCCGCAGCTGCAGATATTCATAGACCACCTTCCGGGTTTGGCCCACCCCCAAATATCTCCATGAGCCCGCCTGCACCTACGACATTTCCAACTCCCAATCCGAACATTTTCAAGAAACCGGAAAAAGTTAGTAAGGGTATTAAGATCATCGACCCCGCCACTGGTTATACTCGCAACTTTGACAAGCCCTCAGAGACACCAAAGGACAGGCCTGTCGTACTAATATCGGCACCGGTAATTGTTTCATCTGGTAGTCCTGCCCAACGTTTAGCCCCGGCCGAGATAAAGCGGGAGTTTGAGCTCCAGGTCCAAAAGAAAAAAGAGGAGACAGAAGCTCGTGAAAAGGAATTACTGGAGCAGAAGGCGGAGGAGGAGAGATTGAAGAGAGAGGCGGAGGAGGCAGAGAAAAAGAAGAGGAGAGAAGAGGAGGAAGAGCACAAGCGTAAGGAGGAAGAGTGCAAGCGTAAGGAGGAAGAGCGCAAGCGTAAGGAGGAAGAGGAGGAACGTTTGAGGAAGGAGGCCGAGGAGAAGGCGAGACTCGAGGAGGAAGAGCGTATTCGTAAGGAAGAGGAGGCTGCTGCTGAAGCTGCTAGGATCGCAAAAGAGAAGGCAGAAGAAGAGGTAAGGATTGCGAAGGAGAAGGAGGAAGAAGAGCGACTACGTATCAAGGCAGAACAGGAGGAAGCCGAGCGAAAAGCGGAAGAGGAGGCGGGAAGGTTGGCTAAAGAAGAGGAAGAGCAGAAAGCTAAGGAGGAAGCCGAAGGTAAAGCTGCAGAGGCAGAAGCAGCCGCCAAAGCCGCAGCAGCAGCAGATACTCGAACTGAGGAGGTCACGGAAATTTCTACAGAAGAAAGTAAGCCTGCCGAAATTGAAGGATCTGCAGAACAGGTAGCTACGGCCGCCGAGGATACCATGCGACCTCCAGCGAAGCCAAAGGGAAAACCAAGTCCATTGGTTCTCAAAACTTCGACCGAACCTGGCCCGCCCTCTGCGGCACTAACCGCGCTCCGCTCGGCCCGCTTCATTGAAGACATCAATAGTATCAAATATCCCGAATATATCATGTCTCCAAATCCCGCATTAAATGCGGCAGCGCCGGCAGGAAAATTCAAGTACCAGAAGGACTTCCTCTTGCAATTCCAGAATGTGTTCACCGAAAAACCGCATCAAGAGTGGGACAAGATAATCAGAGAAACAGTCGGCGAGCCCGACTCAGCACGCCCGCAAACCGCTAGGATGGCGCAAAGCGGATTGGGCCCACGTAGTGGTTCTCGACCTGGGGCTACATCTGCACAGCCACCGATGGGTACAATGGGAAGCTTTGGTTCGGGCAAATTTAGCATGTTGCCAGCTAACATGTCGACCTCTGCCCAGCGCTTCGAGCAATCAAATACCCGTTTGGGGCCCATCTCATCTAACCCACTGCAGGCTCTTGGTGCAGTTGGTCAATTCCGACCAGGTCCACCTTCAATCAGCCGGACAAACTCCTCGCAAGGGTTGTCTCACCAAGGTGGTGCTATTCCTCAAAGCCCAAGGGCTCGTTCACAGCGTAGTTCGAGCAAACGTGGCAATACTGGCGCTGGCGGTGTAGCGATGGAGAAATCGGAAAGCAAACAGGCTGAACCTAAACCTATCCTTACAATACCTGCTAGCGACGTTAAGCCTCTTATTGTATCTGAGTCCAGGTGGAAGCCGCGTTCTGTGCAAGCCGCCGCAAGTACTGGAGCAGCTCCAGGCGCAATTTCCGCTGTTGCCCCTCCAGTTCCTACTGAGGATAACAGGCTGACACCAGAAGTGGTCCAACGTAAAGTTAAGGCTGCCTTGAACAAAATGACGCCTGAAAAATTCGACAAGATTTCAGGGCAGATTCTTGACATCGCAAGTCAATCTAAATACGAGACTGATGGACGCACTCTTCGACAAGTCATTCAGCTCACGTTTGAGAAGGCTACTGACGAAGCTGCATGGTCATCTATGTATGCTAAGTTTTGTAAGGTTATGATGGAATCGATGGATCCTAGCATTAAGGATGAGAGTATCAAAGATCGAGAGGGTAACGTTGTTACCGGTGGTATCCTTTTCAGAAAGTACCTTCTCAACAGGTGTCAAGAAGAGTTCCAGCGAGGATGGAAAGTTAACCTTCCTCCCAAACCAGAAGGAGAGACAGATGAGGCAGCGATGCTTTCAGACGAGTACTACATTGCAGCCGCTGCGAAGAGACGAGGTCTAGGTCTGATACAGTTTATTGGAGAACTATTCAAACTGGGCATGCTTACAGAACGTATCATGCATGAGTGTGTGAAGAAGCTCGTTGACTTTGAGGGCGTACCGGAAGAGGCAGAAGTTGAGAGCTTGTGTAAGCTTCTGAGGACAATCGGCGCTTCTCTTGACGCGACTGGGAAGAGCCGCCCCGCGATGGATGTATACTTCGTACGGATCCAAACAATGATTGATCATCCTAAACTCCAGAGCCGATTGAAGTTCATGCTTATGGTAAGACAACACGCCTAGACCTTCTGGAATAACATATTAACAATAGCTCTGTAGGATGTCGTTGACCTCCGCAAGAAGAACTGGCATGCCAACGAAACTGACAAGGGACCCAAGACACTTGCTGAAATTCAGGCGGATGTTGCGAAGGCTGCCGCAGAAAAAGAGGCTGCTTCCCGTGCTAATGCTCAACGAGGAGGGAGGCAAGGTGGTGGTCGTGGAGACAACAGGAACTTCTCTCAGGTTGGATATGGCCAATCGGATTATCGACAAATACCTCAAAATACACTGAATTCAGACGAACTGCGCAAGCTGAAATCTCAACAGCGGGATAAGAACGTAACTGCTACCCAAAACACTTTCGGACCTCCATCTATGTTTGCTAGCCGTGGCAGTAATCCAAAGAAGATGGGGCCTACCTCTTTCAACAGAGGTGATGATTCCGGCCCAGCATCACGAACAGCTACACCTCCTTCTGGTGCTACTACTTCCAGGAACTCTTTCCAGTAAGTTTCATAACCTAATAATCTTCCCCTCCCCAATATTGCAAAAAAAGCTTGGACACCCGTATCCGCGGTGATGCAGATAACACTGCTGACAAATTTGTAGCGTCCTGGGCGACATGGGACCCCAGGCTAACGACGGGGATGCCAACGACTCTATTTCACCCGTTCCTTCGGCCGCATCATCCCCGCCACTCGCCAAAGTTAGCCCTGCTATGCGGTCACTGAGCGGCAAGGAGTAACTTGAAATAAAAAGGCGTGGAACTTGATTTTTCTTGGACATCAAAAGTTGAGCAGAAGCGGCGCAAGTTTAGACTGATTCATAGGATTAGAGGGGTCTTTCTCGAATTTTTTTTTCTGATATACATTAGTTGGTTCCTTCTGCACTTCATTTCGGTATGGGCTTCGTAATGCCTTTTCGTTTACTATTAGGGGTGCTTCATCTTTCCATAGTTCTTTGCTTATCTGCAGGCATGTTTCTTCTTTTTGGGTAATGGAGATCAAGCATCTTTTGTCTATCTCTTGTCCCTCATTTGTCTATCTAGTTTCAAGATTCAATTATGCGATGGAGTCACGAATAGGGGGATTGCAAGGATAGGGTATGAATGGGTGAATGGCAACAAGGGATGGAATGACTACGGGTAAAATTGGGCAGTGCGATTGAAACTGGGGGAATGGCATCTAGGAAAGGTTGCTTCATGTCTTTTGTTTTTTTTATTCCTCTTGCCTTTGCGGATTTTGCTTTTCTCTTCTTGTTGTTCCTTCTGTCTGAGCTCTCCTGCCTGGAGGAGGTTAACGCTGGATGGAATGGACAGATGGATGGACTTGGATAGTTTCATGATGGTGTGCATGTGTATGTGTGGGTTCTTTCCTGTGCATCATGGGTGGGATTTTTCATCAAATATTTCCTTTGATTCGAATCCTGATCCTCTTCTAATTGAATTACTTTTTTTTCTTGACTACATACATAATCATTTTATCACTTACTTTTACTACTTTTCTTTTGGCTCCATATGCTGAGCTGTTTCGTGTGCGAGTATTACGTGCAGTACTTTCGGTCTAACATTTCTCTATCGTCCTTGAACCAGACTACTTTGTATGCAGGGTAGGTTGCACAGAAAATAATCATACTGTCATACGATGAAGGGGAGGATATGTGCTACACAAGACGAGAGAATAATCAAAAAAAAAAAACCTGAACCATTGGAGTCAAACTGGCAGTCGCGAGGCTGAAGGTGAGTCAATCAGTACTGTACAGCTAGGCGGTCCCGGTGACTAGTCAGACGAGAATAACTCCTCCTAGCGGTACGACAATAAATATCAATGCCGTTTGATTTTGGCGTTTATTTTTTATTTATTTTTTTATTTTTTTTTGGGGGAGGGTACGTACAGTACGTACTCGATAGGTAATGTAAGTTTTAATGAGGGCAAGAAAGTGGGGGCGGGGACGGGGCGGGGGTTGTTTACCCTCAAGTTGCGGTAGGAGTTCTGAACTCAGACCTTGTGAAGGCTAGGTCTTAAGTAGGAGGGGTTTCATGGGGATTTAAGTACTACCCACTTCCCCTTCCCCCCTCCAACTATACTTGTACACATGAGTGGCTTTTTTTTTGTTTTTCTTTTGGATGTGGGGAGGGGTATTGGAGGGCAGGACTTTTTCTTTTTTTTTTAAGTTATCGTTAAGGTCTTTGTGAAGTAAAAGAGAGAGAGAGTAGGTGGCATGTTGAGTTTGAAATGAGCTATACTTAGGCATTGGTTTGATAGATTGATGAGTAAGAGTTTCAGAGGCTTGTGTATGTCTTGTATGTAGGTATGTATGTCTATTTGGTTGTGATATATTGATTCGTTATGGTTTATACTACAGTGCTATAGCGATAGTGGCGCCATCCATCCATCCTCCCAGAAAGAAGCAACTTGAAATGAAAGGGATACAAAATCTATATGTACAGCCTTGGCCAAACTAAATAGAACAAATCACCGCAATGCGAAGTACCCCATTGCCCAAGTTTACTGGGGTAGAGAAAGTACTTGGTAGGGTGGGTGGGGTCAGGTATTGGGTTCTTTGTCGATAAGGGAGTCTGGGAGTTGGTGAGATAGGGCGGAGTAGATTGGTAGGATTGGTATGGTATGGTCCCCCCACTTCCCCCTTCCACCTCCACCCCCCCTTACATCTTAACATCAAAACTCGTACCACACCCACAACTACTCTTCACCCCGGGCCCATCCACAATCCTAAACTGCCTGCCAATCAACTCCATCGTATAATCCACCTTACTCCCATTCAGCAGCTGTAAACTACTCTCGTCAATCACGACCCTTGCGCCATCCTGGTCAAATATCGTGTCTTCCTCACTTAACCCCTCCAGTGTGGGGAGGTCGATGAGGGTCAGGAAGTACTGGAAACCGTGGCATCCACCGGGCTCGACGGTTATGCGCAGGGCAGAGTGGGGAGAGGTGGACATTAGGTGGTGGAGGCGCTGTGGTGGGGAGTTAGTATGGTGGGTTAAATTGGATGTGGGAGGGAGGGGTGTGAAGGTACGTCAACGGCCCGTGGAGTGATGCTGATGAGCATGTCTGTCCCGGCATCGGACTTTTTTGGATTGGTGACTTTGAGTGGGGTGCGTTCGGGCGCGGGGATGAGGGCGTTGGCGATGGGGGCGGTGGAGGGCGGTGGCGGGGTGGGCGAGTTGGGGTCGCTGGTGAAGGAGGAGGAGGTGTAGTGCCGATGCCGGGAGGTGGTTATGGGAGGGCAGATGGTGAGGCGGAGGGGTCGGGTGCGGAACTTGGTTGAGGGTAAGAGGGTGCAGTCGCCGAGGGTGGGTCTGGGGTGGGGCGGTGGGGTGTGCGACTGGGTGTGTGCGAGGCGAAGGAGGGATAGTGATGGTGTGGTGCTGGTGATGGGGGAGGCTGGCTGTGGAGGGCCCAGTACATGCGCAATTCGGATGCTCCGGCGGGTGAACATCTTTCCCGTTGGGATTGCGGCCATAGAGAGGGGCTGTTTCGGTGAACCGGGCGATCAAACTCTCTGTCAGGTCTGATATATCTCGCCACCGTGTTGTATGAGTGCTGAGCGCTGATTGCACATGATGTAGATTGCATTTCGGGCTTGTTTATTGCATATCATATGCACCAGCGAGGGTGTTGCATATGCATAGTGGCCCACGACACGAGCACGAGCACGAGCACGAGCACTGTACATACACGAGCGCGAGACGAGTACGATGCCCCAGGTGCAGACCCCACCAGTAAAAGCACAAGCAAACGCATGGGAAGGCATGCGTCTCTCCTCCGGCCTGTTCCATGAAGGCGCATTCCAGATGCACATGGCGAGCATGATGTATGCCAAAATGGGACGATGCGATATTTCTGATCGGAGAGCTCATGTGGAATGGCCCAGGGCACATCACCCCGTTTGTTTGGGTTTGTGTGCAATTGGCCGACTGGGGCCAGGCGCGATGCCAGATTCAAAGAAGTGACGATTATGGCCCGTCCCGAGACTGGACGGTGACGCTACTGACGGCCATTACTTCGCATACAACATGTGATGATACTTTTTTAACATAAACTTTGGATCCTCGTCACCTACAGCTGCTGCTGATAGATACTTGGGGCAAGGAATTGACAGTGGGATAAGGCTTTTGAGACTGAGGAGAAATCTAAAGGTGGGTATATGCCTACCCGGCGGTGCTGTCTATAGTATGAAGCTGACATTCGTCAAAGGAGTGAGAGCACTGTCAATTGCAATTACAATCCCTCGACCCAGCAGCACAAAGACATATACCCCATTTACAAATCACAATGGACTTCGACCACCTCACCAATGTCATTTCCGCCTCCGGCGCCCCTGCCCCCTCAGACACCTCCTACGCGCTCTCCCACGCGTATGCCGACTCCCTCGACCTGCACGACCCGCTCTCCATCTTCCGCTCCCAATTCCACATCCCTACCACCGCTGACCTCGCCTCCACCTCGCCCCCTCCCGCATCTGCCAGCATCGAACCCACCCACATCCCCTCCCCCACATGCATCTACTTCTGCGGAAACTCTCTCGGCCTCCAACCAAAGCGCACCGCTGCGCTAATCAACGACGAGCTCGCCATCTGGGCCACCCGTGGGGTAACTGGGCATTTCAGGCATCCGAAATACCGCCCATGGGTCAGTATCGACGAGAATGTATCTGAGCACCTTGCAGGCATAGTGGGCGCGAAGCCGAGCGAGGTTGCTGCTATGGGGAGTTTAACTGGGAATATACATCTCTTGCTTGCGGGGTTCTATAAGCCGAAGGAGAACAGGTATAAGGTTATTATGGAGGGGAGGGCTTTCCCTAGTGATCATGTACGCCCCCATTATTGAGTGTCATGACCACTCGCTAAAGGCCGAATGATTAGTACGCCATCGTATCTCAACTCCAGTGGCACGGGCATACCGAATCCTCTGCCCTTGTCCTCATTGACCCAATAGCCCCATATTCTACCCTCACCACCAACCAAATCCTCTCCACCATTGACCAACACGCTGACTCCACCGCCCTCCTCTTCCTCTCCGGAGTCCAATACTACACTGGCCAAGCTTTCGACATGGCCACCATCACCAAATTCGCACAGAGTAAAGGAATCACTGTTGGCTGGGATCTAGCTCATGCAGCGGGGAACATCGAATTGAAGCTGCACGAGTGGGGGTTGATTTTGTATGCCCTCTGCCCTGCTTCCCGTGACGTCAAGCGTTCAGGGTAATGTTGCCAGTGATTATATTTACTAATAGAGCATTAAAGGCGGTATGGTGTTCATATAAATACCTCAATTCCGGCCCCGGCGGTATTGCAGGTATCTTTGTGCACGAGAGACACGACCTGGACCCAAATACATCCACCCCTCGGCACCGCCTCGCTGGATGGTGGGGGCACGACCGAGTTACTAGGTTTCAAATGGATACCCGTACTCTCCCCCTCTTCCCCACTGCAAACACCATATCACTTCACTGACATATATATATTCTCGTGCAGAATTCCTCCCTCTCCCCGGCGCCCCCGGGTACCAACTCTCCAACCCCTCCATCCTCGACACAACCGCACACCTCGCCTCTCTAGAGCTCTTCACAAAGGCTACTCCCGCCGCGCTACAACGGAAATCCCGTCTCCTCACATCATACCTTTACTTCCTCCTCACCCACCCGCCCGAGGGTACCTCAGATACCCTAACCTCCTACTACGCAATCCTCACCCCGCTTGCCCCCTCCGACCGCGGCGCTCAGCTATCCATAAAATTTACGAAACCAGGGCTAATGGACAGGGTGTTTGCGAAGTTGACGGAGAAGGGGGTGGTGGTGGATGAGAGGAGGCCAGATGTGATCAGGGTGGCACCGGCGCCGCTATTTAATCGTTTTAGAGAAGTTTGGGTATTTGGGGCGGTGCTGTGGTGGAAGTGTCTTGGGGCAGGGGTAAGCGAGTTGGAGAAAAGGGAGGGTTGGTAGGGTTGGGCCGGAGTGATACTTTCCAGTTATCGTTTGTGGAGAAAAAATGGGAGATGGAGGTAATAGTCTAGGGGAAGAGAAGAGAGAAGGGAGAGAAAAACCCAAAATACCCAATTGGCGAGGTTATACAGGAGTTACCCTGAACTGAGCTGAACCGACCTGAAGACAATATCTAAAACATACAACCTTTACTCATAGGTAACCCTTGTTTTGGTTAAGAGATGTAAACAGTTTTCTTTAAAAATATACTTCATAAAGGTAGATCTACAGTACATACTGTAAAAAATGGGAAATGAATTGTCAAGGACAACACCAATACGTTTTACTTGAATTATAGGATTTTGAGAAAATTAAGAAATTATGCGTAGCTTCTCTCACCCAAACCCATATGCTAAACCCACAGAATCTTTTGGGAAAATAAATACAATTCAAAAGTTGAATCACTAAAAAAAAAATAAAAAAAAAAAGTTACTGAAGGTTGGTGTTACGGTAATTTGTGAAACTCCCCCCCACCCCCAAAAAAAAGAGAAAAAAAAAGTTTATTTTATTATTTCTGAAAGATTATGGGAAATATAAAGGGAATAATAATATGTTTAATTTGGGATTTTTTGACGGGGGTTTGTATATATATACAAAGTTATAAGTAGAAGAAACCATGGAATATAGTGGGGTGGGGGGTGTTTTTTTTTTTTTTTTTTTTCTTGGAAGAAGAGGGGGGGGGAGAAACCAATATCAGGCAGAAAGAAAACTCGGGGTAAGATTTTTGAAAAAATTAAAATTGAAATTAAAATTACCAAGGGAAAGAAAAAATCGGCAAAATCCAACATTACTTGTGTAGTTACTTGGTTTTCTTTTTTTTTTTTTTTTTTTTTGCTGTTGTTGTTAGTTGTTTTTTCTTTCTTTTTCTATTACATCATAATTTTGATTAATAATGCCCAATATAACCTGTATATATATGTACATAAATATATGTCTGTGTGTCAGCCCTGTTTTTTTTTTTTTCTTGTCCACCTCGGAAACTCAAAAACGTATGTATTGTATGTACATACAACTATGTAATGTAAGTATTTATATATCTAAGCCCAACCTTGCTAGAACTATCTAATTTCCCACAAATCCCCAACTTTCCAAAAAGCAAAAAGCCCCACCTCCCAGAAAAATAAAAGGCCAACAATGTAACAAGAGCTGCCCCCCACCCCCCAGCCTGGTTGGAATATATATCTCCGGACCAAAAGTTCCCGAACCACTCATGTTTGAAACGCATTTTCTTACGAAGGTAAGTAATAAAGTAATCCCTCCCCGATTCCTTTGACATTTCGGGAGTCGCACCCGCCGCATCCGCCGTACCCGCACCCGCACACACCCGGATCCGCCGAGCCCCCCCATGTATCGCCATCACCGTCCCGAACACGGACTATTCGCAACAACAAATGTTAGTTCCTGTTAGTTCCCGCACTGGCTCCAATACACTGGGTTGGAGGACGGCATAGGACTAGGAAACATCTAGGAAACATCTAGGAAACATGTAGATCCCCCCCTTCGATCCCCGCCAGCACAGCATGCAGTGCGAGGATCAATACATGTAAGTCTGTGAACGTTGAGTACTCACTTCCCTATTCTCGTGCCCAATCGAGGCACTCTTTTTCGGATGGACCTATCCAACCCATATATATTATACAAGTCAACTCGCGCTCAAGTAATGGGCGCGGTGAGTAACTTTTCTCAAAGCTTAGTCTGGTTGGTCTCCAAGCTAACCCACGAACTGAGTAAGTAACATAAGACCGTGACATATGACACAAACACGAGACCTATATAACCCTGGCCCATATACGTAATCCACAGGCATAAAGATATAAATAGAGTCACGAGACCAGTCACCAGACGATATGGGTACCACCGGAAATTAAATGTAAGCAAATATGTGCACCTACTCATACGGCACAAGGCTGAAGGTGTCAGATATGTATGTATGTATGTATGCACAAGTGAGAAACCAGGTATATGGGATGGGCCTAACGCAAGGTATCAGGGTATCATACTTTAAGCTCGAGGATGCAGTGTTTGAAGGCCAGGCAAATGGGACACCTTGACATCCTGGGGGTGTTTGTGTTAGCTAGACTTGAGTGGAAGTGCAGAGTGAATATATTACGATGCCTTCCATCTGATATAGAGAAGTATGCAAGAAGCCCAAGTACAAAATGATGTTGGCATAACGATCGACGTTGTGACAGAGGTATTATACTACCAGGCTTAGTTAGCTCGGTAGCAACAAATTGTTCAAATTAATAACAGCAACAAGTATATGTACCTTAGTCTGGTTACGTGTACCTGAAAGTACCTTATCCCACAACTGACTACCTTATCCCAAATGACCCAAGTAACTTCCTGTAGTTAGCAGTTACTAGTTCCCGCCGTTGTACAGCACTAGCAACGGGATCGACCCCGAAAAGTCTGAAGCCTTGTACCACCCCACCCTACCATGCAACACCACCGCCATCCATTGATATCATCTCTTGTTTCGTCCAGATATCAGATCTCATAATATCGGACAATATCTACCTCCTTCTTCATCGAATGGCGATGTCCAGCCCAAGGTGGAATCCCCAGATTGCGAGTGGAAGTCTCTCCGCTTCGATACTTCCCGATCACGTGATGTGACATGGGCTTGGAGAAATTGATGTACGTTTGGGAAGGTGTAATTTCAATCAAAACTTTTACCCCATGTAACGGAGCTCTCCTTGAGACCGGCTGTGGCTTCTTTGAAGACATTCAGTTCCGCCATCCAGTCGTCAGCGGACATCCTCCCGCAGTATTTATGGCAATGAAGTGACACACTTACGTATGTCGGCAGCAACTCGGAAGATCATTCACTCCCACACTTAGGCTCGAGCGTCCTTCAAGCCTGGCAGGTGCTAACACTAAGAAAGAGTCCTCGGAGTCACCTAGAGTAGAAGTGATTGATGTACCCTCATACTCCCTGCAACCGACTCAGGAACACCTGATCCAACAGATACTGTCGCCGAGCACATGTACCTCTGTGTACCCATTCGGCCCTCCTAGAGTGTAATGTACATCTTGGTTCCTATGTAAATGTACATCTTGGTTCCTATGTAGCAGACCGGCGACGAATTCGGCCTTAGCACAGAGCATTTGCGCAACACAAGGATTCACAATAGCCACTGTATCCTTTAGCTTACCCGTAGGTACATGAGCATTGTCATCCAACCAAGCCTGGACCCTGAGCGGACAAGGGTGCTCTCTTTTCCTTAGGATCTTCTAGGCCCATTACCGCATACCTGCATATATTAGCTCTTGAAGAAGTTAAACAGCTGTCCATATCCTAGGATATGCATCCCAGTTGCAAGACTTGTAAGTGTCCATCCGGCTGGTACCTCTGATTTTGAAAGCGTCGCTATCGCTGGTCGATAAAAATTACCATGCTTGGAATAATTGCGCCACCATGATTATGCTTAATGAGGAGTAGTGCTAGGGCCGACCGTTGAAGTGTTTTGCTCCTTAATACTTTTAGCTTATGGGAATCATAATAGTGGAGTCCTTAGATCTGACCCTTTCATCGAAATTCAAGCTTTCTTGTTGCATTAGCTTGTATGCGTTCATGACAAGAGGGAAAGGACACCACAGCCTGAACCCAGAAGTGTTTCTTAGTCCAGTTCTAAATTAACACTCGACTGTGAAATATCAAAATTCACGAAAATATAGCAGAACCGCAGGGTCCAGTTTCCTTGAGCTGCTCTGCGTTGTCGTACTCATCAGGAGCTCCCTCTTTCTTAAGTGATACAACCGGGGCAACATCCACGTCCCGCGGAGGAATCGGAAAAGGGATCAATCAATTCCACGAACGGAAAACCAGACTCTTCGCGCTGACTGGTGACTGGCCGCATATGTTGCCAAATGAACAGCCACTGACACCCCATTGCTTGGAGGATATCATCTATTCCTATTACATATGACGCACCCTTAACTGATTACTGCTGATTTGGTGTGCAGTTTCTTCAGCCGATGACAGTAAAGTGTCCAAAAATTCCCAAGGTAATGAGAAATTTTCACACCCCCGCCTTCGGTGTCCCTTCCATAGCCAAACCCCGTAGCCATGCCAGGCCAGGCCATGGGGAAGCCGCATCCATGGGTGAATCCCCAGAACAATATAATTATTCTTACCTGATGGATTCCCAGTTTGGTCAAGGTACCCGGTGTGATAAAGAGATAAAAACTGCAAGATTTCTTTTTTTTTGAACAGGGGTGTGTATGCATACAAAAAAAGATGACCCCACCCTCTAGCAGGCGAGGTCCCCACCTTGCAGGAGGCATTTGTTACCCTCCTCTCTCCTTTTTAGGTTCTATCCTGCTTGGGGTGAATAAAATCCTTTCAAATTGCAAACTGGGTATAAGTAGTTTAACCAATAAAACCCCGAGGGAAAGGATCCTATTGGAGATCCTTGCCGATTGGTTCCCTGAATAACAGAGAATATCCTGCCACTGTTGAACGATAGGTCCTATGCAGCACAACTTCTCAACGCAACACATCATAATATCTCACAGTAGCATATCCGTCTCTGCACTTGAAAAGGGGCGTGCACGGTTTGTGGACATTGTAATGGAAACACCACTAGAGCCAGGATTAGGTGACGTACACAAAAGGGCTATTCCTCCCGATTGCGGAAATATAAAATCTCTTCCCTATTCGCCTTGCAGGACCGAGGCATTGCTCTCATCCGGCGACCCCCGTGGAGGAGCAAGCGAGGTGTGATCATGAGTGGTAGGATGAAGCTGGTGTTCGGCTTAGGACAGCAGAACTCTTGGAGTCAGGGTGCGGGACATTGTAGAGTATTGATCTCATAAGTCCCTATCTTCGGTGTTGAAGTTGGGATGGATGCATGAGAGAGAGTGTGTGGAAAGGACTGGTGGGCAGAATTGACCTCCCACAGGCAGAAGGAATCGGAAAGTCTGAAAACATGTGGAATGGTGCTGGGTGAACTGGCGACTGCGAGGACTGGTCAGATGCTTTACGTTGCGTGAACAACGTCACTAGGTATTTACTCAATTACTCACTTTCCAGAATTTGGGATGTGACAAACTGCACTGCAATATCGATATCTTCCGGGCCACAGCAAACTCAGGTTGCATCCATGACAACTATTGATCACAGCGCATTGCCATATGAAACCTAGTGTCACAGTTTTTACTTCTTGCTCGCTACAGGTCACATTCCGTACTCATCCAACTATTCATGGGCCTCGGTGCACTAAAGTTCCATAGGGGCTACAGGAGCATTTCGGCGAAATTCCGAGAGCATCCACTACCATAATGCCTCGGAAATGTGTAAACCTCAGTATCGCAGAATCTTTGATGGTGATCTTGGATGAATTCGAGCATGGTGGGGAGAGCGCCTCTGGTTAGCCTGGGTAAAGTTCGGCAATGCCAACCCCCCTCATCCTTTCCTACACACCCAACCCCTTCGCGAAGCAATGATTGCCGTTTGATGGAGTCAGCCAAGCATAGCAAACTTCAACGGTTGCCGTGATGGGAGGTCCGAAGCGAGTAAATAAAGCTCCTTAGAAAAAGATCCTCCGAGAGAAATCCTATGAAGACCGAAAGTGGCGGAGTATTCCAGACTTGCTGTCATTGAGCTGAGCTGTACTCTACGGGCCTGTGAACGCAGAATGAGGTGAGGTGGAGGTGGGGGCCCAGAGTAAATAACAAGCAAAGAAGAAATCGATTGGCACTGACTACATAACATGCACCTGGGTCCTTATATGTATGTTCTGCAGCACTGCAGCACAGGTATCTGCATGTGTTCAAATTTGTTAGTTCCGTCACTCTAAAAGGTGACCTGCCTGGAATCTGCCCAGAACGCGACGAGTGGATATTAGCGAAGATAATAATGTTGTCGATAGCCAGATTCATGACACTGCGAAGCCCTACCATAATCGAAGTCCACCTGCACTGCATTTAACCAACGATTCTAGCGCAACTCTGCCTCTGCCGTGTCCGTCATGTTGTCTACTCCGAATCAGCCACCCTATCTGCACCAGGTTTAAAGCATCCTAGCCCCGCAAACGTGACCCCAGCACCTTATATCAAAATACTCACGAATTGTCTTGTGTATTACCCCTCTGATGACGGCCTCCATGCCGACCAAATTTCCCCTCAAGGTGCACAAGCGTGTACCGGGGAGCTGCCGTCTCATGAGCCGGTATCAGGCCCACGTAGGCTGATTATGTATTGCGATATGTATGCCCCACCGGAACTCGGTTTCGTCCTGAGTCTTTCGTATAACCCAAGATACCACCCCGGCGCCGTGAGCCGAACACGATCAACCCCCCTCTCTTCTCAAAATGCAGAACTCCTCTTTTTCAAATGTAACTTTTCAATGTGCAGTTTGGGGTATTTTGTGTAGCTAGCCAAAGGAAATAATAGAAATGGGGGATGTATGGCGATGCGAAATGACAGGCACACCAAAGTGACGCTCCTGACCAATTGGAAGATCAGACCCACACAACTCTTCCTTTTTCCCGTCTTCGTTTCTTGTCGGTTCGAATTTTCTTTTTTCACTACTAGCCCTTCCCCTACCTCCCCCCCCCGTTCCCCCACCCACAACAACACAGAAACGTTTGCATGGCTGATGCAACCAGACTAGGCTGATGCATATTCTACCCTTGATCGCTTGGTTTGGTGGAATTCGAGTCATGTGAGGTCCCATCGTGTGCTTGTGTGTATGTAGATAACTAGGCTGAAGGGAGTAAAGTTGCTAAGGCATCGCTGTCTGGTTCCTGAAGCTAGAGGTTAGCGACTAAATCAACCCGGTTTTCACGGTTGTATGCTTGTTAGTGTCACTCAGGTATAGAAACAAATTGGTGGGAATGGTTGTCGGTTTATTTTGGACAATCTCCACACGTTCATGAGGTTTGTTTACATGGCATAGTGGGGGAAAGGTTTTGCCTTTTCTCGTTCTCCATTCCACACATCAGCTAGAGGAATAAGTACCTGGAGGTATATATACATGCGGTGATTTCTGGGCGGTGCGTGAGGTGTGACATAGATACAGAGTATATACGACAGGTTCGTTTGTATGGGGGTGAACAGAGAAGTAGCTAACAACAGGAAACGAAAGGTTTTTATTTACGGAGTAAAAGGATTAACAAGGTGTAAATAACTTTGGACAAAATATCACGAAAGAGAGATTGGGTAGACAGAGATATGAAGGCAACAAGACAGGTGTAAATATATAAACTCATGACCTGTACAAGCTATGATTAGCACAGTAAGCAAGGTGTTTATCATAGGATCTTGAGATTAGAGGAAGAGTAAGAGGCATCGTGGAACAATGGATGAAACCCAGACTCAAACAGAAAGGAAATGCCCAAATTAATCGAGAGACGTGACTCGAAGTGCATAATAGAAAAGGAAGGAGGATTTGTAGTGTTGGAGATGAATCCCGCCCAATTGGTAGTGATGGAACCACTCTGCCCGCCCCTCCTCTAAAGCCTTCTCCGTTCCAACATCGAGTCTCTGTCCCTATCCCTCTTATCTTTTTCCTAGGACAGTACTTTTTATGCTATCAACGACTCGCCAGGAACATGCACCCCAGTCTAAAATCAAGATCTCTCCTCGTCGTGAATCAAACTCCAATGAGATTGACGTTTTGAACGGGACCTTCTCAAGAGAACGGAAATCAAAAAAGGAAAAAAAAATACAGCACATTGACGATGCGAGAACACGGATAACTACGTACGCTAATTGCCTGCCTACCTTAGGGGGGTGAAACTAGCGTATGCAAGATTCGAAGTGTATAGCAAAAAGATAGACAGAGAAGTGCAATCAAAGGGCCGCACAATGCATCGATGGTTGCACATGTGAAGAGCAAACCCCATATGACCCCACATGAAAAGGCAACAAAGGTGGATAAAAAAAAAGGGGAAAAAAAAAAAAGAAAAGTCATACCCCAAAAGGAAAAAGGCATCACTTCATCTCATCATTGCGACTTGAGGCAATGTAGCCATTATATAGCCGAAAGAGGAAGGTCATTGGTTGTTGTATCCGGCGGGAACATCTGGATCGGCTTCCGCATCGGCATCATCCTCATTGTTAGCAGGCTGTTGCCTAGTACCTTGGTAAGGCTGGCCAGGGATATGATTGTAGGGAGATGGTGGGTATGGTTGAGCAGAGTAGATAGGGGCAGTTGGAGCGTATCCCTGGAGTTCGATACCTGATGTCGGAGCATTGGCATAATGAACCGGAGCACCAACCCCCTGAGACTGGTAGGCAAGTGGTGGGAGCTGCCTCGGTGGCACATTGGGATAAGCTGCAGTGGAAGCAGCAGGCTGTTGAGGTTGCTGGTCGGCTTGTTCAGATTGGCGAGATCTCTCCGCCTCCTCTTGTGCCTTCCTTGCATTTTCTTCCTCCTTCTTGCGAGCTTTCCACTCCTTCCTAATCTCCTTGAACTCTGTTCACGTGATGAATGTTAGCACTAGTGGAAGGAAGGTAGTAACGCGTGAACATAAAGGGAAGGAACGCGTTCTGTGTATCCTCAAGTGTGATCTAGCGTGTAGTTTAAAAACAACGCTAAGGAATGTAGAGCAACGCGGGGATAAACTAACCTTCAGGTGTACGCTTCGCACCGTGAGCTTGCATTGTTACATGGGCATTCAGATGATTCAGTGTACCGTACGCTTTCTCGCAGCCTTGCCATCCGCACTTGTACATACGCTCAATTTCTTCGTAGCGACGTCTGGGGCGCTTGTGCTGCTGAGCACCGGGAATTGGAATGAAGGAATAAACCTGTGATAGTGTCGCAGTCTCGTTGGAATGTCGTTTCCGACGCGCCTTATCGACTACCGGAGTTCGAGGAGCTGGTATAGCACCAGCGGGAGGGGGGGCAGAGACGGGAGGTGCACCAGGATGCGCGCCGTACTGAAACTGTGGAGGGGGATAGCCCTGCTGAGCCCACTGATCTGGACGCCATTGAGGTGGAGGCCCTCCAGGCTGTTGTGGGTATGCCTGCGACATATCTGGTGGTGGTTGATTGTAATAAGCCGCTTGAGGGTGGGGAGGGTACGAAGGGTTCGCAGCGGCCGTGATGCTAGGATCTTCAGAAGATTCAGGATGTGCGGGACGACGATGAAGGCCACCATGTGCCAAGGGTGGCAAGGGAGAAGCAGATTGGTTCATACCTGCACTTGGGCTATTAGAAGTAGGAGGATAACGTTGTTCTTGATACCCGCGATGGGAATCTTGCGGGAAATTTGTTCGTTGATAATTAATGTTGTAATCAGCTGGGGCGGTTGCGGACGAGGGATAGCTCTGTGCAGATCTCACTTCTTGGGTTGGTTGTTGGTATGTCGCAGATTGCTGTTCGGACGTGGCGGGTTCGGCTTGAGGGTTCGAGTATGGGTACGAGTTCGATGCACTGGTTGCACTGGATGAGTTCAATCCGGACTGGTTGTAGTCGGTATTCCCCCTATCCATATGATTGCTGTACTGTTGTGGGGTGTAAGGCGTAGCAGAATAGCCAGGCTGATGGTGGACCGATGGCAGTTGTGAAAAGGCAATTGACATATCAAGTCACTTGTCGATACCCAATGCACGTCTACCTATCGTATTGGTCGAGGCCCCGATAGTGTGTGAATGGTTGCTTTTTTCAATGCGTCGTCTCTGTAGAGTTGGTGCAACGGTGTACTAGCGATGCAGCAGCAGATAGCTGAATGTACTTCTTTGTTAGGCTGTAGTGGGGATGGAGGGATAATGGAAGCAGAGCCTCTTGAGGGTATTCCGATCAGGAGGCTACGGGTAGTAGTGTGGGCCTGGGAATTCCTTTTTCTTGTTAGAACGGGGTGACTGCGTTAAGGCAAGGTTTGTGAAAGTCCGGTGTGTGGATTTAGAGAGAAAGGGTAAAGGTTGGTTTTTTAATGTTGGAAAGAGTGGTTCAAGGGCTAGTTTTCTGTCCTTGACAGACGTCTCGTACCGATCAAAGCCCTCCGAGAGCCAGAGCCAGTGGAGCCCGGAGGGGAGGGGAGGGGGGGAAGGGGCGCGGACTTTTGTGGGGGTGGTGGGAAGAGTGAGGTGTTGAGGGGCGTGGGAGTGCGTGGGAGGAGGGAGGGAAAGAGAAGGGTGGCTAAAAGTAGCCCGGGGGATGACGAAGAAAAGGCCAAAAGTAAATTTGAGGCCTCAAAAAAAAACAATACAGAAATATTGCGGGCGAGCGTGTAGATGGCAAAACTACTGGGTGGGAGGGAATGAATATGGAGCGCGGTGGGGAGGTACTTACAAGTACACGGCTGTACTGGTGGTACCAGTGCAAGATGCAATGCAGTAACGCCAAAGGTGTCGCAAGGGCGGGTCAATGGGCGAGGTTGCGACCAGGCCAGGCAGGTCGGTAGGTACAGTGTATTGTATGTACACTATGAAGGTGGGCGTGGGCGTGTGTGGGCGTGGCGGGCGTGCTCGTCGAGAGTGCGCCTTGCGTCCAAACAGCGTGCTTCCGGGCGGTATTAGAGGCGGCCTCAAGAACTGGATCACTCACTCACTCACTCAACTCACTCACTCACTCACTCACTCACTCACTCACCCACTCGTGGCAGTGGGTCGACAGGAGGGAGTAGCAGTACAGTACAAGATGTAGGTATGTCCTGGCTGGCAGTGCTAGCAGTAGCGCTGCGGTCAAGCGGTGGATCCGGTGGCTTTGGGATTAGAGCGGAGGCAAGGTGGGGACTGGAAGTCGATGGTGCTAAGCCTGTTCCTGCCTCGAGCCGACTCCTAGTGGGATAATGCTAGATCTTTAGTATGTCAAGATCTTGTCCGTTGTTTCTTTCAAACCCCTTGGACCGTGCAAGCTAACAAAGGGCGTGCTGGGCCCAAAGGAACTCGTGAAGGCCGGAAAAAAAAGAGGGGGGCCAGGAATAACGTGAGAGGCCTTGAATACCTCCCTCAGGTGTGCGTACGTGCGTGCGTGCGAAACAATCACAATCTGGCACGGCAGGAGGTGGTTTTATCGAGGCACCCCCCCAACGAGATGTGGAGTGGGGGACTGGACTTGAATGTTACTAGCGGCACAGCTGAGCGTCCACGAACCTCTATGATATGTGAGATCTCGATGCTGCAGTGTAAGGGACTGAGCCTTTTCTACCTGGAAAAAGAAACACCCGGCTAGTTAGTGCTTCTATGCCAGAAATCGGGTTCGTAGACAAGAGAAGCACTGGCACGAAAGCGGGCAAGGTGGAGAAGTAGTGGGACGGTCTAGTGGGAAAGAGGATGGTTGGATTGACTTATAAGACTAGGTAGGTCGCCTGGGACGGCGAAGGCAAACGTATCTGCAAAAGAAAATTATATAATTTTTCACAGTTGTGGGAACTCTAAACTCGGAATGTTGAGAGCGACACGCAGCACATGTCAAGTTTGTTCTCGTGTTCTTAGGATGCTTTCATTCATCGCGATCTTTCAGAGATACCAGCAATGCAATCAAAACGCAATGATGGCTCTGCAAACTACCCTACTACTGATGATACAGCTCGAAATGCAAGAGTCCATCCCAATCCCCTGAGATTCAACTATCCCCTCCTTTATTGGGAAATGGAGACTATGTCCTTCCTTTCTTCTGGTTATAAATTCACCTGGGAAACGTCTCGAGGCCATTGGGGAGGGCAAAATCTCAGTTGCAAGCTGCGCGGTGGAGGAGAACCCCAATGCCAGGTATTCCGAAGGCGACAGGTAATTATGATGACAGGGCAGACCGATGATGTAGCACTTGCAGTTCTCTCATGCAGATTGCCCATTTTATTGAGTGTCCCTTGCCTCTTCCCCCCCTGCACGTCTCGAGATGCTTGCCTGGCTGATTCGTCCAAACTAGAGTTATAATAGGGGTGGTGTGTAGGTAAGTGCGTCGGCGTGGTTTGGGTGTGTGCTCATTAGAGAGAGAGGGGCTGATGCCGTGGAACCGAATTTTGCTCTTCGTCTCAATTCCACCAGGCTGGTTACGCTTGCCTGAACGACGTTGAATTTGGCATCACGACGAAATAACTTCTTTGATACGTATTCATACTCAACGCGACCAGAGCAGGGCAACGCGGGGGTTTCAATCAATTTAGCTCCCACCTGACGCAAGCATACGTCCCATCCCATAGACAGTATCGCAGCGAGATTCAATTTTAGAGCTTTCTAGCCTGGTTTTTCCATATGCTGACGTGCTCCAAGTGGCACGTGCTGGGCTCGCTGTCGATGGGATGAATTTGCGATACTTCATTGGATGAATGGAGTTGTGTGGCAACACAGGACCCCACCATCAGCTGAACAATCTCACGTGGAGTTCGATACTAAGCTTCAGGCCGTGTGCCAAAAGTTCCGACGAAACAGCGGAAAAAAAATACGAAGTGTTACGAGTGAGCAACTCTCAACGGCTACCCATGTTTAATCTGCACTAAAACGATGAACTGGGAATGTACAGTACAGGGCAACTGGTGTCTATCATGGGACTTTCTCACCATTCATACCAATGCAAGGGACCTATTTACCGCTATCAGTCTCCCAAGGTAGTGGATGCAGCGATTCAGATTAGCAATTGGTGCATGTGGACGTACAGTACATCAATAATAACATTTCCACAAAGGAACTTGTGGTTGAAGTGGCTAGCGTCTTGGATTCCCTCTCTCTCTCGAATCTGGTCCACTGTAATGAGGGGTCAATCTTACTTTCTTTGTCAGATGCTGCTGGGGTCTGGGATTCTTTTGTGGACA
The DNA here is from genome assembly GCA_015179025.1 of Terfezia claveryi. Taxonomy (NCBI): domain Eukaryota; kingdom Fungi; phylum Ascomycota; class Pezizomycetes; order Pezizales; family Pezizaceae; genus Terfezia; species Terfezia claveryi. Next base: position 216,958 of record WHUX01000034.1, on the reverse strand, counting down.
TATGTGGTCATATACGCACTCGAAGCGAGCTTGATATTTCTACAGTTCGTATGACAGCGCAAGAAACATCAAACGGGTGGGTTACGCTTTAGCAATACAGACTCTTGATCAGATGTCCAGGCCCTATATCAATAAAGCTTGGTAAAGGGCCTCCACAACTTCCGTCCAACCAAGCAGCACCGCGCAGACCTGGATAATTCACGACCCCCAAACAAGATCGAGACCATGCTAGCCTGGAAATCGTAAAAGGCAAAATGAGTGCCCTCGTGGCGTTGGAGCTGGTTCAACTTGCTACATGTATACTGATCTGAGTGCATGAGCCGTAGATCGATCAACCGCATATCAACTACCATTCACAGTCATTGGATAACTGGTAAATAAAGTTTCCAGGGGGGGAGGAGGGGAAGTAGTCTTGCCAAAACAGCACTTTCAGTCAAGTAGTAGTACTCACGGGTGCTCGGGTACAACTTTTCGGTATCGGCAGAAACCACGGTACTTGTTAGTCTGGTTGCAGTTACTTGTATCCTTGGTTATAAAATGTTACCCTACGTTTTACTAGCTGAAAACTGGTTTAAGCTTGTATGTATATCGATTCACCGGGTTTTTTTCCAATTCAAATAATAGCGTTGGGTGCTGCGATAATTTTGTGAACTTTTTCCACCTCCTGCAAGCGACCAACTTGGAACCCCCTGGTAAATCTCTGTACTGTGATTTCATTCTAAACCAACCTCCCCCCATCCTGCCTTCTCGCAATCACACCTTTTACTTTACCATCCCCCCCCCCCCCGCGCGTTCTGAAACGTTCAAACACAGGGATTTATCGGCGAACACCGGTTTTTTTCCTGGAAATTCAATTGAGACAACAAGTTCTTCATGGGGCCTTGGTAACAATCAGATCCGAGTCAATTGCGATTAGAAGGGGGGAAAGGGGGGGGTGGAGAAAGGGGGGAGGAGAAGGGGGCTGGAATTGGGTCAGATGGGGGACTCTACAAATAAGTAATCTCTAGGTGGAACATGCTCAGGAAGATACGACTTAATACAAGTTCACTGTTCATACATACGAATATTTTTTACTTTTCTGGCAAGGGTTGACCATTTTGCAGAATAATACCCAGTGTAGAACAGTCATTCAAAAAAAAAAGGAATAAAATCAGAGGGAGGATTTAGTACCTAGGCGGGGGGAGGAGTACGTCCCGGGTGAGGAGAGTCTTGTAATGTACTGGTTAGGCAAAGGACGTATAGTATTCAAAAAATTGCGTATTTCGAGTAATAAAATCGTCGTATGAAGATTTTTGGCCCGTGTATATAGTGTTCTGTTGATAACACCCTTCGAAGACAGTAGTAGAAGAATAACCTGGCACTACCGCTCATAGACATATGGAGGAAGCCATGTCAAGTGAACAAATTGGGTAGATAGTTAATCAAGCTCTTTATTCCCTGGAGGTGACATTAATCCATGATAGGAACAAAAACAAAGGGAAATAAACAGTATTAAAATACCCAGGAACCCCTTCCAATTTTCGTGAACGCAAAGTGATGCAAACGGAGTATAGCAAATAATCTAAGAAGCTATAAGAAGTGGCAAATCTAGCTATCATAAAATGAACAAGAAGGCAAAGGATTAGCATCAGCTGCATTTAGAACCGACTGCGACCCAGGGGTGCAGAGTTAGATGCAGTGAATCCTGATTTTCCTCGTACATCAGCCGTGTTCTAAAATGTTGAACATTTTTTAGAAACGCTTACCACCACCCCCTCGTCCTCCGCCACGGCCGCGTCCACCTCCGCCGTAGCGGCTGTGGCCGCCACCGCCACTGTGTCTAACCATGTCAGCCAGCTGAGGATCAATCTGTTGTTTAGCCTCCCTCAAGATGGTAACAAGATCACGAGCCTGCTTAGCATCTCCTGTAGTAAAGAATGTGATAGCTGTTCCTTTCGCACCGGCACGCCCTGTACGTCCAATACGATGAACATAATCCTCAGAATTCTATGGGGAAGTTAGTATGTCAAGCTCATGGCAAGAATCGGGTATTTGAACATACGTTAGGATAGTCGTAGTTCAAGACATGAGTGATGTTACGAACATCTTCATATAAAGTTAGCATCCACCATGACACCGGCAGGAATGAGCCTGCTGTTCCGTGCGAACTGTTATTTTGCATCTCGCTCTCTCGGCCTATGGCATTCATTCATTTGCATGATTGCATATCCAGTGATGTCTCCATCAAGGTGCAGCAGAGATCCGGAATAAGCAAAAAGCTTTCGATACCCTGAGTGCCGGTATACAAAACAAGAAGCCCAAGGTAGCTGCACCCCTAGATCAAAGTAGTTCTCGAGGGGAAAACCAATAGACAAAGACCTGAGACTGGAATATGCTAGAAAGTTGGGCGACCGTCGAGAGGAGAGAAGAAAACATCATATTTGCACAAGCGCAGGCAGGGAGTAAGGGAGAAGGGAGGAGTCTTCTTTAATCATACCGATACCACGTGAAGCCACGTCGGTCGCAACCATAATTGGGCTCTTTCCAGTCTTGAATTCGTTCAAGACCCAATCACGTTCGTTCTGCGCTTTGTCACCGTGGATAGCAAGCGATGGCCAGCCGTCTTGACGGAGAAACTATGATGTGTCAGTAGATATAACGGTTACAGCAGTGATAGAAATCTCACTCTTGTAATGTCATCGGCAGTACGTTTTGTACCAACAAATATCAAGCATTTGTTTGATTTATCCTCCATGATACGCTCTAGGTGCTTGACCATTCGAGTTCGCTAATGGCACAGATTAGTTTTCCATTCATTCCTCGGGGACTTAACTTGACCTACCTTTTCATGCTCACTGACAACTTCCACTACTTGAGTGATATTATGACTTGCAGAGAGGTCCAGAGATCCAATGTTGACTTGAATAAAGTCAGTCAAATAATCGGAAGCCAATTGTCGTACTTCCTTTGGCCATGTAGCAGACCACATGCAAGTTTGACGATCAGGGCGGATTTGGCCGATACTGTAGATTCAGCTTTGGTTAGTCAACATTGCAGGGCATAGAGAAAGGGATAGTCATCGTACATTTTGCGAATTTGGGGTTCAAAACCCATGTCAAGCATACGATCAGCCTCATCAAGGACGAGATATGTCACACGACGAAGATTGGTTTTTCCTGATTCCAACATATCGATTAAACGACCTGGAGTAGCGATGCAGACCTCGACACCACGGGATAGGTCTCTGATTTGACCGCCTCGGGGAACACCTCCATAAACACAAGTATTACGGATACGCGATGTTTTTCCAAACTTGGTGACCTCAGCTTGAATTTGAACCGCCAATTCACGAGTTGGTGCGAGAATCAAGACAATCGGCCCATCTCCAGGAGAGAGTAGGGGCTGTGCATTAATGTGCACGATGGCGGGGAGGCAGTATGTGAGCGTCTTTCCTGAGCCTGTCTCGGCAATACCAACAACATCTCGTCCGGAAAGAGCCATGGGCCATCCCTGCGCCTGGATGGCAGTGGGTGCACTGAAGCCCTGTGCTTTCACTTCGTTCATAACATAGCCTGTGACATATTAGTAACTTATCATGTTATCTTCGCTATAAGGTGAAGCATACTAGGAAAGCCAGCCTCATCAAAGGTAGTGACGGGCTTTGGAACATCCCGACCCTGCACACGCATTTGTTTCTCCACCCTAAAGGCGTCGACTTCGGCCTGGCTGCGGCTCCGGACGGCTTCAGCCTCTTTGTAGAAAGATTTCTCAAATCGAGGAAGGGAATCAAGATCTTTTTGACAGTCAGCATAAGGTGCGTTACTCGTAACAGGGACAACGTGATATACCCCAGACTTGTTTCTTGAGGCCTTGACCTAGGTTAGACATCCTGTCCCCACCACCACCTCCGCCGTAGCTACCACCATAGCTACCGCCGTGATGACCACCCCCATAACTACTACCACCATAGCTACCTCCACCTCCTCCACCTCCACCACCACCTCCTCCCCCATAGCTACCACCATTGGAATAACCTCCACCTCTACTAGCACACAGTTAGCAAGATATAGGATCTCCGGAGAAAAGATCAGAGCATACCTGGAATATCCCCCACTACCTCCACCTCCTCCGGAGTACCCGTTTGACCCACCATATCCACCACCACGCGAGTAGTCCCCGTAAGACATTTCTCACTTAAATGCGGGGTTGTTAAACTGCGGTTCGAGAAGGTATCAACAAGAAAAGTGATCAGAAAAGAATGAACGTGGTTGCAAGCGTTAAGTGTGAGTTTGATGGGAGCACCACAGGTAGATAAGGGGAATGGTAGGACGTGATGGTAATACTTAACGTTGCACGGACGAAAAAAAAACTTGTAGCAAGCGTAACTTGGCGCGTACTGAGTCAGCGCTTGGCCGTCGACCGCTAGTTCAGCTGTCTTTGGCGAGATTTAGACTTGTGTACTAGGTAATGGGGACCAGCAAGGGCACTTCACTTCCTTTGCTTGTGTTTCCTGAAGATCCGGTCTGAGGGGCCCTGGGAAACACGCTTCGTGTATAGGACTTTATCATATATCGCGAAACGAAACCGCTTACCCTCAAGGCTACAGATGCCTTCACTGAGCTTAGCTCTAAGCCCCCATTCATGTAAACACTTTGCTCCCCAGAATCCGCGAAGCCACGAACTAAGGCTTTGCAGTACAGCGCCTCCATGATGCTCTATCTTGCATAGCAAAGTGTGAGCTGACTCCATACTCCTGGGAGCATTTTTAAGTGCGTCGCTGACTACTTGAAGTTAGTGAATATGTTACAATAGAGGCGGCAAGGAACAACGTATATTTTACTTAATCCCACTTTCAAGATATAAGTATCTTAATAAATTGACGTTTTAGCTATGTCTTGCTGCCTTAAATTCGTCTAAATCTGCTCATGGGGCAGTGAACCTTCTTGGTGGGAGATTTTTCGATTCCTATCACTTTGTGCCTACCCAGGGAAGGAGCTCGGGGCCGCCCATCGAAGACTCAAAATTCCAATGTCGTCTTCATACGAAGGTTAGCGGGGTTACCCTGATTACGTTTAGATTCGCTAATAAACCTCAAGGCCCTGCTCTCCGTTTTCCGACAACGTTATCTGGATTCTAAGGATAAAGAGACGGCGATTGAGAAGTGTGAATTGACGCTAGGGGGTAAGCCTACACGGGGCGAGTGTCGAATTCTCGTACGATTTATTTGCAAACATGGTATTGGCTCGAATTTTGAGAGTTACGTGAATACGAGCTGATAATCTTCTCATTCACGAAGGAGTCGTGAAAACTTACAAGCTCACTTATGAAGATGTGGATATTATGCATGCTGTATTTGATAAAAATGCTGTTGCAAACAGGTGGGTGATGAATGCAAAGCTATTGAAAGAGCACATGGAGCACTTCGGGCCGAAGGCAGAGCAGTTAGATATATCGGGAGAGAATGGGCGGGCTACGTTCACGAGCTACACGGAGAAGCTTATGGACGGAATAGGTAGCCTACCCAAACGAAGGAAAAAGCTGAATTGCTAATCAGGGCATAGAAATACTAAAGCAGCCTTTGCATACCGCAGTCTCCATGGACACTGCGGAATTCGAAGAGTTCACAGTGGAGGAAGGGCTGCATATCACCATCAATTTGAAGGATTTTAAGGTCTGTTATCCCTGTTACAGCTGCAATTAACTAACGATCTTTGGTAATTTACAGGCAATAATCCATCATGCGGACTCCTTGAGCGCTACAATATCAGCTTATTATAGTGACCCAGGGCGGCCTCTTCAGGTGCAATATGACCGTGATGGTATGAACTGCGAATTTACCTTAATGACAACAGGGAGTGGAGGGAAAAACCCTCCACAGTTCACTCGAGTTGTTGCCCGCACAGTCCCTCCCTCTACATCCAATAGACAAGCTGTAAGCGCTACCAATCGAGGGCCTCCTAACAGAAACATATCAAAAAACCGAGATGAAGATCTTGTGAAAGGTCCCAAGCAGCATATTGTGGACCCCAAAAAGAGCCCTGGTCCGGAGATTCCTATTGTAGTGATGGAAGATGCCCAGCCGGCGGCTTCTGGGGCAGAGGCCGAGCTCTCCCTTTTTTTTGCTGCTGATGAGACTATGGATGAGGGAGGACCCAAGGAAAGCGATGGTGTGTTGGGATGGGATGTTGATATGGACCATACTGTAGGTGTCAGTCGAATTTTCCCGGCGGCAGGTGCTTACAAGATATGGAGCGACGGACGGGCCCCACTGTCACGCAAAGTGGACAAAGCCAGCGTCAACCTCTGTTTCGTGTTGAGGACGACTCCGATGACGCGGTTGAAGACGATATGATAGTAGGGCCGACACAACATGTATCTCAAGTGAGTATGGAGCCCCATGCTAGCTAGAACTTCCATTGACCAATCTATATAGGCCAAAGGATTGTTTGACTAAACGCATCACACTAAGAGCCTATTCAGTGTAACAGCAAATTATCGGTATGTTAGCAGTGTTATGAGCTTGGTTTGTGATTCTCGGGATATCATGCTATTGGAATAAAGATTTCTACAGGAAAATCCACCTTTCTCTCCATGCAGTCAGCAACAGCCTCTATGCGTGTAAATTGCCCATGAATGAAGGCGTCCAGTACTCTGTCTCTTCCGCCTGTGTGTCGATCCAGACCAAAGAATCTGAGACTAGGTCATCCAAAACTGTCTGCACTCTCACATGATCCCACCCAAGGTTTACCCGAAGCATGGAGTGTGTGACATATCCAAGAACTTCCATTGCCTCCAACACCATAGACTGGTCAGTGTTGAGCTCCTTTGGCACAGATCTAATCCACTGCCTCTTGCCAATCTCTATAATTGAAAAGCTGGGGCCAAGGGGTCCGAGAGCTTTGACAGCCCGTACGACGTCATCTTCTGACACATCATTTGACCCTCCTACTTTCTCGTCCTGTTGCATGATTTTTTGTCGAACCTCCGACACAGCAATAAGCCCACCGTTTTCGTCCCTTGTCTTGCGGCATATTTCTACCACTCTCACAGCCAACTCGAAGTAGAAATCATTGACACTCCCGCCCAGTAACTCCGCCCAAAACGAGCCTTTTCGGTCAGATGAAGACGCTAGGGGGTCCACCCCGATAGCGGCACACATTCGGGCAAACTCAGCTCGGAACTCAGGGTTCGATCGAATATCTTTTGCATGGGTGCGAGCGAATTGTGCGAGGGCTGCTTGAAAGACGGAGAGCTGGGTGGTAAGCTCATCAATATGGGTTTTCTGTACGAGCGAGCCATGGGACTGATACTGCTGTTGTGATTGAGAGGTCCGGGTTAATGCCCCCAGGCCAACTCCCCTGCGTTGCATGTCGTAAAGGTGAGGAGATTCCAAGTAAAGTACTAGTCGTACAGGAGGATTGGATCTAGGTTTATCATTACTTGATTGCTTAGATAAGAACTGTTGTACACTGATCACATGATAGGTATACTCCTATGTGCCAAGAATCTAGATAGGGCAGTAGCCCTATACCCACAAATTTGACAACCTCACGACAATTCTTACTGAAATAGTTCCCAGGCAGCGAACGTCATCAACACAACAACCGGCACAGCAAAATTGCTTCAACATCCAACAACTACCGCCAAAATGCCTAATACGTATGATTACCCTACGCTCCTTCCCTTTCGTTTCTAGATGGCCACCGCTAGCTGGGCTTGTCGCAATGCCGGCTCGATACGTCCTGTTACTCAGTCGAGTGTCAGGGAGTTTGAGAACTGAGATTTTTGTGATCCCATTCTTTAAAACCAAACCACACCTTCAATAGTACGGGAAAACTTGGAAATTGAGGAGTGTGTACTCTCCCGGAGTTTTGCTCTGGGGATCTTGTTGGATGGGATGGAAAGGACTGGGAGTTGTCGAAACATGTAGTCGATGTGGCCAATGTTCATCATCTTGAGAATTGGCGTCGAGTGCAGACAGCCTAACGGACCGAGTAAATCCCACCAGTTAAAGTCATTTTCGTCGAGTGATCACCAGCTTTCGAGCTTTTGAATGGAAGTGAATTACATCCATTTTATGAACTCGGCGCTATTTTCATCTATACTTTGCGGAAAGGCTGTCTAACATCGTTCCATTCTTCAGTACCGTGCCAACTCAGGAACAGATCTTGGTTCCAGAGACCCTCTTGAAGAAGAGGAAGACTCAGGAGAAGGCTCAGGCCGAAAAGCTTGTCGCTGCCAAGGAGAGGAAGGAGGTAAGAATATTATTCTATATATTTATATACAACGAAAGAGGAGGACTCAACTGGCTATGATGATGAAAACCTACACCAACCATTGTGGCTAGTCTTTCGGGGCGATGCTGTCCAATATTATACCATCTTTCGGGACTGAAAACATGCCAAATATCATTGGATACTTAAATTCTCTCTTGAGTCTCGCAATTTGAGCTTTGCTGACTTACATTGAATAGGCCCAGAAAAAGAAGCGTGAAGTCATCTTCAAGCGCGCTGAACAGTATGTGAAGGAGTACCGCGAAGCCGAGCGTGAGCAGATCCGGCTCGCCCGTGAGGCCAAGAAGGAGGGATCTTTCTATGTCCCTGCTGAGACCAAGCTGGTCTTCGTCCTCCGTATTAAGGGTATCAACAAGATCGCCCCCAAGCCCCGCAAGATCCTTCAGTTGCTCCGTCTTGTCCAGATCAACAACGGTGTCTTCGTCCGCGTTACCAAGGCTACCGCTGAGATGTTGAGGATCGTCGAGCCATGGATCGCCTACGGTACTCCAAACCTCAAGTCCGTCCGTGAGCTTATCTACAAGCGTGGATATGGAAAGATTGACAAGCAGCGCATCCCCCTTGTATGTCTCCCACATTCCGATGGCCCACTTCCAATCAAAGACTAACATTGCTCTACTTTAGACCGACAACGCCTTGATTGAGGAGAACCTTGGAAAGTACGGAATCATCTCCATTGAGGACTTGATCCACGAGATCTACACCGTTGGACCCAACTTCAAGCAAGCTTCCAACTTCCTCTGGCCCTTTAAGCTCTCTTCCCCCACCGGTGGTTTCCGCACCAGGAAGTTCAAGCACTTCATTGAGGGTGGTGATTTGGGTGACCGTGAGGACAAGATCAACAAGCTCATCCGCCAGATGAACTAGATGCAGTCCATTTCAGTCTTCTCATGTAATCTTCTTCTACTTATCTCATTGGGTCTTTTGTTAATTTTTTTCCCCAAAAATCTGGAAAGGATAAAAGTGCTCTGGTTGAGTTGGGATCTGGGCTAGAGATGACCAATATATCTCTATGAGGTTCATACTACTGGCGTAAGTTGAAGGTTGCGGTGGCGCTGCTTGATGTGTTATCACCTGAACGGTTACTTGGCGTTAATTGATCACACTATGTAAAGCTCATAGACTACTTCTCTATCGGCTGTTGTGAATGAAACTCTTGATGTACGTGTTCTGCTCATACTCATGAGGAAAGCTTGAATGTGCTTTGGTGATCAGTTGTCTCCTGCGTTCTGACTCTGTCGCTGGAGAGTCAATGACATTCTAATTTAATCAAGAAGATGAAGTCCACATTTCACATGATACTTCTAGGACCTGAGGTAGACTTAGTGTAAAGGGGAGATGAGTTTATCATCTGCAAATGTTTCTATTACTTTCAGTCAAAAAATGTTCCTATATATCCAACAGGCCTCTCCAATTTCGCCATTGCATTGCACCCGAACCATCAAGCCAGAAGTATTTCCTGTTTTTAGTGTAGAGTTCCCCCCCAACCTAGCGAATATCATCGGCAGTTGCCAATTATCTTGTGGGGAATGTGCACAATGAAATATGGTCTTCAAGATGAAGTCTGCTACTGGGCAAGCCTGAAAGGTAGAGGAGGCTTGCCTAGTAGGGAGTGGGCTGAGAATTCTTCTCGTTCGACTTGTACTGCATGGTATATCCAGGATGAATTCCCTAATTTCAATCGGTCAGATAAAACGATTAGTATTGGATGTATCAGTGCTAGTAGGAAGTACACTCGAGGTTGATTCCTCTGATAACTCTATAACCCCAGCAAAACCTAAAGAAAATTGCTACGGGCGTTCATCCTGTAAACATTTACAATACTTATTAGCCCTTCTTAGCTTACCCCGTCAATGATGGCATGAATTGCACTTAATATGTCAGAGGCCCTGGTTTCCTTCCGTGCATGCGAACAACCCACCAATCTTTCTTCCTAAGCTGAGATCGCCGATATCCATCCAAATCAAGCAACTGACAATTTGGTCTATGTAGTCTCTAGAATGTCCCTCCATTCTTTAGCATTAAAGATCTCCTGAATGCCAACAAGAGACTTCACATATGTAACATACTTTTCTGGATCTCAGAGCTGTATAGTAAGTAGGAGAATCATTTAGTGTACATTTTTAGTAACTTCATTTAATGTTGTGGATATTTTTACGCCCCCCGGAATGGTTTGAGCTTTGTTTGCTTTTTTCTACCTTCGTTTTTTTTTTTTAGTTTATGATTTTGTATTTTTGGTGTATTGATGTGTGATGGGAAAAATTTGTCTGCAAAATATTTAGCTGGGCTTTGATGTTATATATACTGCATATAACTTTTTTTCTAAGGCATATAGTAATAAGTATTATATATACGTTTGGAACGGAACTGCTAATTGAGTTCTTTTAGTAAAGTATTGCTCCCTGTTTCCCGTCTAAATAGTACTCTGCCAATTTGGATAAGAAACCATCATGGTGTAGTTGTCAGTGAGTAGAACACCAAATAGCGTTTCTCACCGCTGGTACTGTATGTACTGTGTGTATGGATATGGATATGTAGCCAGCGCTGATCATTTACAGCTAGTTTGCACGTTTTCAAGTACAGCGGTTGTTGTAGTAGTAACAAGCAAGTTCTGTTGATGTATATAGCTAAGGGGGATCAGCTACGGTACCAATCAATGTATGGGACCTTTTTTTTTGGGCGGGGATGGATCTCTGGTTACCCTGAATTTGCAGGCTATGCATTGACATACTGGAATAACAAAACCCATGATTTTCTAATCTTGACTAAGATCTTCCAAATCTCCCCTTGGCGTATCCTATTGAAATTTCTGAAATTTGACAATTGGTACTACTAAACATTGCCTGTCGTAAGCGTATAAATACTCGTCGAATAAATGATACTGCACTAGATCATTTCCGCCAGCCGTTCGACATTACCAAACTACCCTTCCTTATCCCGTCTCACCTTGCCCCTTCCCCCGCCCTCGCTGCTGCCGCCGCCTCCAACTCCTTCGTCCTCTCTAATATCGTCTTAATCATCCTGTTCCCCACACTAACCGCCTCCTGCAACCTCCCCCTCTCCTCAAAGTACTTTTGCGTCCGCTCAAACCTCATCCTATACATTTCGAATTGCCTGCTATCAACTGTATCGCTCCATGCCCTCGCCGCAAATGTAAATTCAAGATCATCCTCTTTAAAGACAGAGTCCCCGCCTACCGCCGCGTCGATACAAGCATCAAGTAAATGAGGTTGACGGAAGAGGTATTCTGCTGCGCCGAGCCAGAGACGGAATAAGGGGGTTGAGCAGATAATGTGGTCGTATGGTTGGATGCCAAATTGATGCCAGGAGTCGACCATGGCTAGAAGGGAAAGGTGGGAGTTTGGCTGGCTTTTGGTATTGGGTGGTGGTGGCGTGGAAAGGGAGTATTTCTCTAGAACCTCATCACGCAGAAGGAGTTCCGTATGGTTAATAGGTGTATTTTTCCCAAACACAAACTCCCCTGCAGCTCTCACCCTGCGGTCAAACTCAGTGCGGTTACCAGAGATCATGAGCTTAAATAAATCCGTGACGGAGTTGGCGTATTGCTTGATTTGAGCCCTTGCAGAGGGGTTGAGGATGGCTAACCCAGCATAGACATGCCATTTATTTGAGTATATCCGGAGTGCGACATTGATTTTAACATTTTCGATTCCGGAGGACCATCTAGGGGTTTCCCAGGGGAATTGACCGTTGGCGTGCCAGGCGGAACCCATACTGAGGAAGGCGGCGTGGGTGACGGCTTGGGTATCCGCGGTAATGCGGTCGTGCTCGGCGGCAGAAAGGTAGACGATTTTGCTGCCCAAGCAGGTGAGGATTTCTTCAACTAGATCAAAGGACCTTTGAGAGGAGCGGTGTTTGATGAGAACCTGCATGAGGGGCCATTAGTATCCCGGTGATGAATATCAGCAGAGTGAAGGGGCATACCAGTGGCTGCCCTCTGGAATCAACAGTTGGCCCGTGCAAACTATGGCAGCTGACAATCTCCACATCTTCTGGAAGGTGTTTCTCGAAGGCAGCCATCTCTGGGGCCTTGCATGATGTCTGTCCTCCAACAATTGCACCCAACTTTGTCGCTATCCCGTACCAAAGACGTCAGCATGATTCTCGATGTGTATTGTAGGAGACTAGTGGTTTACATGGTCCATAAGCTGCCACGGCCTTCTCAATATGCTCCGCCTCGACGCTATACGTGATAAAGTCGCTAACCCTGGACACATAATGACCATTTCGAAGGATATTGATATTAGGGACCTCTGAGATGTCAGCTGAACGTCGTGCATATTGTTGATTGGAGTTTCCTCGACTTCCTACCCTTGAATTCTTCTTTCAGCGCTTCGTATTTGTCGTCTCGATCACAGGCATTGATTCTGAACAGGGTCAGTATAATGGGCTATGGTAATCAAAGGCAGATTGTCTGCAACGGTAATTGGAATGACATACCTCCAGCCTGCCTCGCTTATTCGCCGAGCATACATCTTCCCCATATCTCCCATGCCAATGATACCAACTGAGATAGCCGATCTATCTCTGGTGCTGGCCTTAGACATGGCTGGAAGTTCTGCGAATTTCGACATTTTGTCTGTGGGGCTGCACGCTAGTGACCGAGGGGGGGCTGGAGCAAGCCTGGAAGAGGAAGAGGGGGCGGAGAGGGAGGTTGCAGGCACGGGGAGGGGGAGGGTCTTGCAATGGAACAGGAAAGCCCTATTTAACTACACCCAATGTCGGACCGGGAAGGGAGGACTTGGGTGGTGGAGACATACCCTGGATGAGTCCGAAGATCCCTCGTGCCCGGAATGTGGCGAGATTGAGACAGGGAAACACGTTGCACTTATCTGTCCTGCTGGGGAATGGAGCGGGCGGAGGTGGAGCTCTTGGGAGCGAGCGGACGTGAGAGAGGTATGGGGGATGAGGACAATGAGGTGGTTAGGGAGACTTCTTCAGTTAAACCTTTGAGCTCTGCTATTCTTTACTAGTACCGGTACTCTCTATTACCTATAAACGAACAGGGATGGGCTAACGAACACCCCTGTAGCCAAGCGTCTCCAGCCACAATTCATGATATAGTAGGAGCTATGAGAAGCTTGTTCCGGCTTATATTTTTACATAACTGGAAACAACTACGCTCCACAAGATGGTTGCCCTCACATCTCGGCAAAATTTACTCTATGCCAAATAACACACCTTCTAATATGACCTCCCCGATGAACCCCCTCCTTCCCTCTCTACCTTACTCTTAGGCCGAGCAACCTGCCAACAAGTGAATAGATATTATGGAGAGTTTAATGAAGGGTCTATATCTATTTTAGAATACCTTTGCAAGCCTATTAGTAAGCAGCCACCGTCTAGTGCACACACCTGAAACACTGCTTTCAGGGGCCCCCTGCAACGTTAACACGTGATATACATAACTATTGGAGCTATATTCTAACTCTAGCTATATACATAACTATAGAAACAAATACGCTCTAAAATATGGTTGCCCTCATATACTACCCAAATGAACACAAGTCTCAATACTCTGCCCTTCTAATATATACCTCCCAAAATCTCCAATACCTCCCTCCCTACCCTTCTATCCACCACTACAGGCCCAATACTTAGCAATGCACCCCTACCAGCTGTAGTATCTTAACTATGCATCTATATACCTATGTTAGATAAATATTGAAGTGAAGATCTTCATACTGGATAAACCACAGACTGATATATAAGGGCACTAACCTCTGCAAAATACCCAATATCAAGAGTTCTCATTGAATCTACTAAATCTACCTTATCAATTGCTTCATTAGCCTCCTTGTCAATCCCTACTTCAAACCACACTTCCGCCCTATCTTCCGAGTCATTCTCAACTACTATAGAGAGGTCGCTTCCTCTTATACCCCCTTCTTTAGGCTTAAGTGGTCATTTTGGCTGAGGGGGGTAGGAAGGCTTTCTTCTAATACGTTTAGACCCCTTGGTAGTAGCCTTCACAATAGCCCATGTTTCATCAATCTCTGTACATTCCGCTTGCCATACTGGTATCTCAACCTCCTGATACCGCTGGAGATCTGCCTTCCACTGCTCGTTAAGGGCCTCTCTAGTAGCCTTCCTTTCTTCCGCAATTTTCTTTTTCTCTATTGCTGCCTGCTGCTTCTTAGCCTTAGCTGCTGCTGCTTCTGTATTTTTCTTAAGCTCATTATTAACGTATTGGTAAGTTAGAACTCGAGCTTCACTAACATACTTTGTGCTTTTCTTCTCCTTCTGCACTTTCCTATCCCAGAGCTTTTTGAGGGTATGAGAATGAGAAGCAATATCCCGATACTTAGTGACCTTTTCTGTAGTAAGATCAATATAATCATGAATAAGACTCTTCTGATCAGGCTTAAGATTCTCACGAATTATAGCTTCGACCTCCCTCGAGAGCTGGCAGAGTAAAGCAAGGGTATCTAAGACAGCACTAGTACTAACTGTAATATGTGGGGGTGTTGGTACAGGATGAAAGGCACGATTAATAGGCCAGCAGCGGGCTGCTCTCTATACGCTGTAGATAATCTCCTTTGTAAATACCTGCTCTTATGTTTGCTAGAGAATATCAAGGAATTCAACCTTTGATATATATCAGTAAACACGAAATCTACGTCAGGTGCTTTATGAGCATATGAAGTCCTTTTATAAAACCTCGGTATATGTAGCAACGCACTCTCTGTACCAGCTTCCTGACCCGTTTTCCTGTTATGTCTCTTCCTTGATGCTTTGCATTAGATTTCTTCTTCGCCTAACTTGACACTTTTCTCTGCGCGTCTATATAATACGTTGCACACTTGCTTGTATCTACCACACTTCCTTTTTATACTCTTCTCTACCCATACCCCTACTTCTAGATCTTCTTTTTCTGCGTTTATCCTGTGTCTCTTTCTCTGTTTAACTCTCCATCCGACACCTACCTTTATCCATGCTGCCCATTTACGTACATCTCTGGTTAAATTTCCGTACAACGCTTTGCACCCCCTTATCCCCCTTTTAGTTCACCTCTCGACACTACCTATTGTCCAATGTTGCTAGTCACCCATGTTACATACAAGGTATTATCTCTGCTAAACTTCCTATGAAACGCTTTGTACTCTCTAATCCTTCCCTTAGCTAACCTCTATATGCTACCTATTGTCCGTCATCACTAGTTACCCACGTTATATACATGGTTCTATCTCTGCTGTACTTTCCATGAAATGCTTTGTATTATCTAATTCTTCCCTTATCTAACCTCTATGCACTACCTGCTGTCCCACGTTGTGAGTCACTCGCGTTACATACCTGTTACTTTCTCTGGTTAACTTTCTGTGAAAACATCTTGCATCCCTTAATCCTCCCGTTCCTAAACCTCTCTGTACTACTGATTATCCGATGCTGAGAGTAACTGACTTTACATCTCTGGTGCTCTCTCTGGTTAACTTTCCGTGAAACGTCTTGCATTCCCCAATCCTCCCCTTACCAAACATCTCTGTTGTACTCACCATATGCAGTATTGCATCCCCTAATCTCTTTATCTAGCAAAATCTGTTCTTGATTTAGCCTGCACTTCATTTCGTTCCTAGATGCTACATTGTTTGCTAAGGTATCACCACACTGACTAGTATTTCCCAAATTGTTTCTCATTCTAACAACCGTCCTATATCTAAACTTCTCGAGCAAATACATATTCCAACTAAAAAATAGCAACTCCACTCGTGCATAAGCTAAATCTGACACTGTCCATACATTATACTTCTAGGCTCAATAATTAATATCCAACAAATTCTAACAATGAGCCCATGAAATAATATTCACCATTACGTTAGAATAAACCCAGAACAAAAAGCGTTAACAGTAGAAGATACCGGCGACAAAAGGAAAAACACAAGAAGAGGAGAGAATACCAAATGCAAAACACCTTGCTGAGCGCAATGCAATTCCAACCCTCTTCGTCACTAAAGCTTATCATCACCTTCAGTATCCTCCTCACCTTCGGTATCCTCCTCACCTTCGGCATTCTCCTGATCTCCCGCATTCGCCTCTTCTTTACCCAATATGCCGAAGTTAACTGCTGGACTCAAAGGATCTGCTAGCTCCACCAAAGAATCTCGCAATACTCCTCCAACCCTTAGCTGCTTGTTTTCTGAGACCTCCAATCTCTCATATGAGTGTTTGAGCTTATTTCGTAACTTGACTTCAAAACTCAGCTGGTCTTCTACTTCAGGAGGCTCCCCTAATTCAAGCTCAATGATCTTCATATTGGCCGCAATCTGGCATGCTAGATCCGCTTTGATATTCTTGATGAGGAGGTCCTGAATTTCTGGTTTGTTTCCATTCCAGGTTAACCATAGCCTGTTGTATGTGACTACTTTTGTTAGCTTTCATCCGACTCCAGCAGTACTTTCGCCCACCCCTACGATTTGTGTACACTTATGCCAGGTTGTCTCATACTTGAATTCTAGCCCATTGTCTTGGTACTTCCCCGTTTTCCACATCTTCAGGCAGTGCCTCATGGCCATTGCTACAAAGCAGATAAAAACCCCATTTATCTTTTCAAGAAATCCGGAGTCTCGATTCCCCTTCATTTTCTTGGAATAGAAATACTTCTGGAACATCAGCAAAAATAATATTTGCGTCCTGTGCGTCAGACGCATGTAACGCATGGGACGATAACTCAAAATCAGGACGCGAACGCTTGTTGCGCCAGCGTCCTGACGCACTGGGACGTTGCTCACACGCCTGGGACGCAACACATATTCTTGGCAGTTGCGCTTGTGTCTAGGATGCACTGTAACGTTGCTCACACGCCTGGGACGCAACACCAATGCTGGGCAGTTGCTCTCGCATCTGGGACGCACTGGAACGTTGCCACCGCGCTTTGGACGCACTGGAACGTTGCCCCCTCGCCTGGGACGCAACACCAATACTGGGCAGTTGCTCTCGCATCTGGGATGCACTGGGATGTTGCCCCCGTGCCTGGGACGCAAGCATACATGCAACCTTTGTCCCGACGCACTTGGTGGGTAAACACAACCCGCTTACAGCTTGCATCTGCTTCGTTCTTACACCAGCCAGCTATGTAGCCGGGTTTGCAACCTTTGAATATGCATGCAGCAGAAATATTCATTGTATTCGCCAATTATTATATACACAGAGAGGTATTTAGCAATAGATATGTACACGGAACATGTGTGCAGCAACACTCGCTCTAATTCTCGTTGTATCCATCGCTCTAACTCTCGCTCTAAAGCTCGCTCTAATTCTCCCTCTAATGCTCTCTCTAATACTCGCTGTAATATGCTGGGAATAATGAGCAAAGGGAAAAAGCGCGGGGAAGGGAAGTATATATACAGGAAAACCATAGTTGCCAAGGCCGACTGCTAAGGCCGACAATTTAGACTTTCCGAAGACAATGAGATAGGGGATAATAAGAGAAGTGGCACGACAGTGATCAACGGCGCTCAGCCCCCCTTTCGCCCGCGGGTGCCGTACTACTCAATGCCTGGCCTGGTAATAGTCATATTGGGAAATCGTAGTCGTGGTACTGCGAACGAGACAAGTACTGCGATATGTGCGGAGTTCACGCTTTGTGATATATCCCGTAGGAATTCATGCATGCGCGGGCTCATATAAGTATATATATGCGAGAAACCCATGTGCTCGCTGCTTATACATATATATGCGAGAAATCCATGCATTCGCGGGCTTATACATATATATATATGCGAGAAATCCATGCATTCGCGGGATTATATAAGTATATATATGCGAGAAACCCATGTGCTCGCTGCTTATATATATATATGCGAGAAATCCATGCATTCGCGGGCTTATATATATATGCGAGAAATCCGTGCATTCGCGGGCTTATATATATATATATATATGCGAGAAATCCATGCATTCGCGGGCTTATATAAGTATATATATGTGAGAAATCCATGCATTCGCAGGCTTATATATATATATATATGCGAGAAATCCATGCATTCGTGGGCTTATATATATATATATATGCGAGACATTCGTGCTTTTGGAGACTTATATATATATGTGCGAGACACTCGTGCTTTTGGAGACTTATATATATATGTGCGAGACACTCGTGCTTTTGGAGACTTATATATATATGTGCGAGAAACTTTTGCTTTCGGGACATATATATATATATATATATGAGAAATCCATACATTCGCAGGCTTATATATATATATGCGAGACACCTGTGCTTTTGGAGACTTATATATATATGTGCGAGAAACTCGTGCTTTTGGGACATATATATATATATATATGAGAAATCCATACATTCGCAGGCTTATATATATATATGCGAGACACTCGTGCTTTTGGAGACTTATATATATATGTGCGAGAAACTCGTGCTTTTGGAGACATATATATATATGTGCGAGAAACTCGTGCTTTTGGGACATATATATATATATATGTGAGAAATCCATACATTCACAGGCTTATATATATATGTGCGAGACACTCGTGCTTTTGAGACTTATATATATATATATGTGAGAAATCCATACATTCACAGGCTTATATATATATGTGCGAGACACTCGTGCTTTTGAGACTTATATATATATATATGTGAGAAATCCATACATTCGCAGGCTTATATATATATGCGAGAAACTCGTGCTTTCGGATACTTATATATATATGCCCGTGAATGCATGAATTCCTACGGGATATATCACAAAGTCTGAACTCCGCACATATCGCAGTACTTGTCTCGTTCGCAGTACCACGACTACGATTTCCCAATATGACTATTACCAGGCCAGGCATTGAGTAGTACGGCACCCGCGGGCGAAAGGGGGGCTGAGCGCCGTTGATCACTGTCGTGCCACTTCTCTTATTATCCCCTATCTCATTGTCTTCGGAAAGTCTAAATTGTCGGCCTTAGCAGTCGGCCTTGGCAACTATGGTTTTCCTGTATATATACTTCCCTTCCCCGCGCTTTTTCCCTTTGCTCATTATTCCCAGCATATTACAGCGAGAGAGCATTAGAGGGAGAATTAGAGCGAGCATTAGAGCGAGAATTAGAGCGAGCATTACAGCGAGAGTTAGTCCGATGGATACAGCGAGAGTTAGAGCGAAGCTTAGGCCAAGGGTTAGAGCGAGTGTTGCTGCACACATGTTCCGTGTCCATATCTATTGCTAAATACCTCTCTGTGTATATAATAATTGGCGAATGCAATGAATATTTCTGCTGCATGCATATTCAAAGGTTGCAAACCCGGCTACATAGCTGGCTGGTGTAAGAACGTAGCAGATGCAAGCTGTAAGCGGGTTGTGTTTACCCACCAAGTGCGTCGGGAAAAAGGTTGCATGTATGCTTGCGTCCCAGGCTTGGGGGCAACATCCCAGTGCATCGCAGATGCGAGAGCAACTGCCCAGCATTGGTGTTGCGTCCCAGGCGAGGGGGCAACGTTCCAGTGCGTCCAGATGCGAGAGCAACTGCCCAGCATTGGTGTTGCGTCACAGGCGAGGGGGCAACGTTCTAGTGCGTCCAGACGCATAGGACGCACAGGACGCAAACTCGCGTCTGGACGCTTGGTGGTACGTCCTGACGCAGATTTTTTTTTGCTGATGAAGATTACTTTCACAATCTCCTCTGCATGGAAACAATTTTTGAGCTCCTAAAAAGACAGTCAGGTTGTTAGAGTTGGATATTTGACTGCTGGAATCACTTACTAATCTCGTTGCCTGCCTGCATATGAATCAATCATTGTCCAACAACTTTTCAACCTCTATCTTCATGTCATCCTTGCAGAGGTGATTAAGGCCATACACCTTAATAATTATTTGTCGACACTCGGCAACTAGATATGCACAAGTTCTCGTATGTATGCTTTTTAGCTGCACACAGTTAGTAATCCAATGCCCAGAGGCAGAATATGGCTAATATTACATAGGTATCAACCTGCTTAATCCGTTCAATATATCGATTGCCTTGTACTTTATTCCAAGCACTTTGCAACAATAGTAGCATTTCACCAGGGGTTAGGAATGGC
This sequence comes from Terfezia claveryi, assembly GCA_015179025.1. NCBI lineage: Eukaryota > Fungi > Ascomycota > Pezizomycetes > Pezizales > Pezizaceae > Terfezia > Terfezia claveryi. Next base: position 196,635 of record WHUX01000034.1, on the reverse strand, counting down.
TTCCAGTACATAGTATAATTCTTCACCACTGTTCGAGCAATACTAGTCATGTGTTGATATTGATCTGGAATACTGGAAAAGGCCCTTGTATTTTTCCCAAGGCCTAGTGCAATTACATAGGTGCTGTCGGCAGTATCAGAGTCTGAATTTATCTGATTATTATCATCCTGCATTGGAAGTTAGCAATATCCATTCTCACATAGAATAATATTCTATATACCTCACTCAAGAAGGTTAACTGATTTGACATCAAGGCAGCTTCTCAGGATGCTTGCATAGCAGGTCTTTTGCGGCTCTCTGACGTAGAGGGTTCTTTATCTGTTACATGATGCTTACTATTTGACTTGTGGCCATTATAACTTTTTTTATATGATTTGATACGACACAGGGCACGAAAATGTATCCAGTGGTAGATGAGATGAATGCGGAGGTTTGGAATCCAATATGAGGCGTCAAATGGCTCTTATGAGCCTGTTAACATTCAATATATATAGTATTCATTCCTAACTAAATCCACGATTTGCACTCCCCCCCCAAAAAAAAAAAAAAAAATACAATGCTTCTGGTCTCTAAGGCCTCTGACTCTAGGTTGTGGTAGCCACGGCATGTCTAGCCGCCGTGGCCCTCTGGTGCACGCCTGCATTACGCTCCCTCGTTCCATCCATAACTATATCATATGCTAGGCTACCCGCCCACCCAGCAGTACGAGCCTCTATCATCTCGCGTCCATTTACCAGTTGTGGATTGAGAGCTACTATGTACTCCCACTCATCATCATCTGAATCATATATATCTAAATTGGGGAACTTCTCCCGATGTTTGGCCTTTACGGGGTCCAGGCCCTTATCCCTGACCTTCTTCAGGCATCATCTAGCAGCCATTTTCCTGTCCTTAAATGCTTCATCCTTTCTCGGCATCATTCTTTTGGCATAGCCGGCGAGGTTCCAACATAAAGTGTCAGAATCCTCTCCTGGGTCATTGTACTGCTCAGCAGCATCCAAAAAGTCATCCGGAAAATATGCTTCGTCATCTGGTGGGGCAGAATCCGCCCTGAAAGGCACGGCTACAGGGTCCCGAAGCAGGACTACCTATAACCTTATCGGCTGTGCATTAGTGAGGTCAAAAAATACCTCTACTTCTTCATCTTATTGCAGGCGCGTTGTGTCTGGAATTGTATTAGGCAGTCTAGGATTTTTGAGTGCACCAAATATTGCCCTTACCATTTGCCCTGCTGGGATTTTGTCCCGCACCTTATCCACTACCTCTAAAAGGAAAGCCACTTGCATGATAGCCACGCAGTGGCTGGGGCAGCCATCCCACTTGTATGCACCTTCAGGTGCAACCCTGACCTCGTTCTCGTGACTAGAGTCGACAAGGAAAATACATACGGATTTCCGGAAACTCCGATTTCCACCTTCATTGTCAGCATTCTGACCTGACGTGATGGTGTTATCATCGGGATTGTACTGAATATCTGGGGTCTCGGAAGCAAGGCTTACTACTTGTGATAGAGCGTGGGCACGTCCCGTATCTCGCGACTTTTTCAAAACATCCTGGAGAAGCTTGTCTAATACCTTTTCAGCTTCTTTCTTGATTGCCGCTGCACCGTTCTGTAGAAGTCTTTTTCCTGATACGGGAAGTCCCATCTCTGCCAATGCCATATCCCTAAATATCTTCCATAGGGCAGATCCAGCCTGCCGCTTTCCAACTACACTATTTGTCCTTGCCCATACTTTGACGCCTCCCCTCCACTGAGAATACCTTGCATTATTACCGCCTCAGCCTAATATGGCTTTAGCTCTGCCAACCTCTTCTTTTGCTGATGGCACATTGGATACTCTGCGCTAGATGTAAGCTAACGCTAACTGATGATACTGACAAAGTGAATAGTCTCTTACCCAATTAAGTAACTTTGGAATATGAAGATTGTCAGTAGCAGACAATCTACATTGGAATGTTATTGATATATAGTATAGGGGCGTTGCAGACAATTCACATTGGAAAGTTAGTAATATATGGTATAGGTGCGTTGTAACTATCATTTGTTCTGATCTGGGAAACACGGATCTATGGAGGTATTTATCTAGTTTATGGTGTTAGCCATAACTTTTTAACTAGTACTGGAACATGCAGCCATGATTCTTTGACCAGCACTGGAACATGCGGCCATGATTCCTTGACCAGTAATCATAGAACATAGAGGCTATTCATTCCCTCTGGGAATTTGCAGATGAATCTAGATTATATTGAAATATGCTATAGTAAAATTCCAATAATACTGTTGGAATCTGGATCCCACGACATTGTTTCTACAGTGCCTGGAATATTTCTACAAAACTAAACGTATCATTGGGAATTTTGAGACAGGGCTAGATTGGATGGGAATATTATTAACATTTTCGAGATAGATCTAAAATAGGACTATGGCAGTCAGAATATCATTTCAGATGTTCTAGAATGTTTCGACCGAAATTTACCGATGTAGTTGGTATTCAATAGGTTAATAGAATATAGTTGCTTTTTGACTGAAGCAGTCGGACTTGTATTGTTAGATATTGGTATTACCATTTGTTTAGTCTGGTTCCATTTGTTCTACAATAGATATACTAGAAGTAACTTAGTCTGGTGAACTAACTCCAGCCTAGTGTCTGACAATACCTTTGTTAAGACTGGATTATTAACACACCTTTGTGTCAGACTAGTTTAGAATTAAGCGAAACAATAATGAACTAGTACAAAACATGATGCCAGTGGTGCCCACAAATCTATGCTTCAGCAGGAGCATATGCAAATCATCTGGCAAAGATTTATCCGGAGAAGAATCTTAGGAGTCTCAAACAACCTAAGTCTCGAAAGCGTCGGTTATCTGACATTAGCTACGCGACTTCCTCTTCTACCGAACTTGAGATCGCCAACATCGGGGAGATATTTTTACCAAGCAATGATTGCTCTGACTGAGAGGAAGAGAGTGAAGGCTCTGACGAAGAAGTTAGATACTATTCCAGTAATGCAGAATCCGACGAGGCAAGCCAGCAATCCGAAGCACTGAATACAATCACTCAGCCAGTAGCCGGCATCTCAATACGAGAACACTTTTTCCCCGAGTGAGATCCAGGATTCAATTTGTATTCTCCATTCTGCCATCTAGTTGATTATTGACTTGCCCGCTTTTTTAATGCTGTACATGCCTCGGAGAGAAAAATCGACCAGTTCTTCAAGAATAGAATCTTGCAAGCCCTTAATCCAACTCACTCGGTCCAATTCCAGTTAGCTCATACAATGTACAAGCTTGTGGATGAAGCAGCAGATGAACCTTGTTGGCATTTAGGGAAAGTGGACTATCCCTTGCTCAAAGGAGTGCAGTTTCGTTATCGTAATATTATCTTTACAGTAAAGTACCTTCTGAGGCAGAAGGTATATGCTACGGATATTGTATAGGGACTACGGTGAGAATGTGACAAGCAAGGAAACTGCTTATATAGTGAGATGAATACAGGGACATGGTGGGAGGATGCATAGGTATGTAATTTCTACGTGACACGTTGGATTTGGGACTAAAAAATAAAAACAGCTTTCGCTACCTGAAGGAGGAACACTAGTTCCCATCCTGCTTGTGTCAGATTAAACTCACCTTACAAATTTCTCTGGAAACAAAAAACTATGGCCTGTTTACATGAGTATCGGAAACATTCGAAGCTCTATATGAAATACCCCTATGATGCACGCTTGGATACCAATTGCATTCTTACCCATTGGCCCCAAACGAGTTAAAAAGATTCCTAGGTATTCTGTTGATATACAGGAAATTTAGGCTTTGCAGACTACACATGATGTTTTAAAGCAGTTGCTCAAGCCACTAGCCGACGCAGCATGCCAGAAAGGCTACGAAATGGGTTGTGCTGATGGAAATATTCAGTTATGCTTCCCCAAGCTATTTTGTTGGCTTGCTGATCATATGGAAAATGCTACTCTCCATGGTATCGCTAGCAACCGCTGTCCCACTTGCATAATACTGACAGAGAAGCTCGGTGAATATTCAGAGATTGGTTATCGGACACGCTCACACTAGGATTATATTGCAGCCTACAACAAATTTGACGCGGAGAGTCTGAATGCTAATGGCATGAAAAATATCAAAAATGCCTTGTAATCAATCCCTAACCTGAACCCACTAGACCTAGTTCGAGCGGATATCTTGCACAATGTCCTCCTTAGAGCGTTTGAGCATCTGATGGGGTAGATTCAAGGTTTTTTGGAACACCATAACCGAATTATTGCATTTGACTATGTCTGGCATCGGTTACCCCCCTATACCGGCTTTTCTGTTCCTTCGAAGGCATACCATGTAGTTTCGCAGTGGTCAGGAAAAGAGATGCAGAACTTCGGCAAAGTCATTCTGGGAACATTCATTGCTGCATTGCATCACAATGCAGACCAGGGACGTCCAACTGGAGCTCAAATACAGGAGTTTAATAAAGCAATTCGCTGCGTGCGTAGCATTACTGACTTCTACCTCATAACTCAGTATGAGAGCCACATGGATGAGACGATTTCATATTTAGAGAAATATCTGTGTGTCTTCCATGGAACCAAGAATGTATTCTTATGCTTCCGTACTGGCAAGGTAGTAAAGCGAGCAGCTGCTGAAGCGCACAAAGATTTGTTGCAGGAACAAAGGCAAGCAGAAGTGTCAGTTAAAGACCTCACTATGTCGGAGAAGGCTAAATTGCAGCAAGGAAATACTTTGGAACATCGAGAGCTGGTGGATGATATCTTAAAGGAAGGATCACATTATAATTTCCCTAAGATTCACCTAATCTCACATTATGCTGAACAGATACCAAAATTTGGTACCCTGGGTCAATATTCCACTGAGATTAGTGAAACTATGCACAAAGCATTTAAGGACACTTACTGTCGAAGCAATAGGGTCAATGCAATATTATAGATTGTTACTACATACACAAGGGATCATACATTCGCTATGAAGGACTTGGCAATTAGAACATGGACTCGGGTAAAGCAAGAAGGTGAACCAACCAGGGGTGTCGGAAAACCACTAATGAGAGGGCAGGTGTATTTAAAATTACGAGGGAGAATTGAGTTGGGAAAAGTGGCGAATATTGCAAAACTGGAGCATGTAACGGCAGTGGGTGATCTGACATTAGCTACACGGGTCTTTTTAACTAGGGATGTTAAGTGTACTAATTCAGACATACAGTGACTGTTAGAGGGGGATATTAGGGCATATAGGATACTGGAGATCCCTGTACCGAAGTTGAGTGGGAATGGATTTGTTGTTCACTATGTGAGATGCACCAGATTAGATAAATTTAGAGGACAACAGAGATCTGATTGGGTTTGGGTTAGGAGACATAGAGCATCAGATGTGGCATGGCCAGGGATGTTAAATGGACATATACCTGGGAGATTGAATGCATTGTTTAAGTTAAAGAGCAAGGAAGGAATTGTATACCGAGTGGCAAATATTAGTCTTCTTCAGTGCATAGGTGGGAGTTCTGTACAGGGTGCAGAAGGGATGCTGCGCGTTGGATGGGGTGGAAGGGAAGATAGTGTGGTAGTTCAGATAGCAAAAGTTGAGGGTATGGCACACTTGATACCATTGGAACCCAGGGAAAGCTGGTTGGTGAACAATAGAATAGATCTTGAGACATGGGACATGTGGTATGATTAGCAATGAGAGGGACAATGATTCAGATTATATTCCGAGATCGAGATCTGACCGTATAGTAAACATGTAGTATATTAAGTGTTACATATGCAGGAAACAATATATTGGTAGGCAGCGATGAGACGGAGTACAGCGGATTATGGAGAAGAAATGAATTGAAAGGTATTATAAAATACAAAGGCAAAGCGAATGCAATGGTTAGTTCAATAAGCTGACTGGGGACCAAGGTGATAAAATAAATTAAACGTTGAGGACATAGGTCAGAAAGGGACTCCAGAGGTCAGTTTAGAGATACTGGAGATAAAATAAAATGGACATTGAGGACATAAAGCAGTAAGCAACACGAAGCAGTGCACGGAGACCACAGCTGAAATGACAAAAATATTGTTGTGCACATAAAGAAGCAAGCAACGTAAAGGTTTGGTTGGGAATGCAAGCGATACAATAAAAATAACATTAAGCACATAGGGAAGGAAGGAATGCGAAGCACGCGTATGGAGAGAACGCAGTATAACAAAATTAACTTTATACACATAAAGAGGAAAGTGATGTGATATGTCGTACTGAGGATGCAGGTAAAATAATATAAAGTACGTTAAGCTGAGGAAGGTTCTGAAGCGCACGAGGTTGCTTATGCGTCAGGATGCAGAATTTTTTTTCCTAATGTACCTAATAGAAGGTTGTTACGCAACCATGTACTTAGGTTGTATTCATAGGTTGTTTGCACGAGAAAAAAGCAACCTACATTGAGTGGTTGAAGAAGATGTGTAGATTTAGAAGGAAGGCAGATTGGGTGGATATTGTAGCTAAGAGTATATTTGACAACTTGCCATACAACATGAGAGGAATGGCCATCCATAATAAGATATTGTGGAGCTTCATCTCTTCTTGTATAAGGCTCAAAATGCTGCTTCATATATTCCAAACTAAGTTCATCATCCATATATCTACTAGGTGAGACTGCAAATGTTGCTTCATATTCCACCCCCCATTCTTGATAATATGATTCTCAGTGAGTCTTTCCCTGCCATACAATGAATGGTGGAATAACCACCCCCCCTGTACTGATTGTTTCCAAAACACTGCAAAACTCATGAGACCCATCCGTCATAGCAGTACTTCTGCACCCCACTCGTACAATTGCCATAACCCGCCTACTGTTTCTTCCCATAGTTATTCCCTTCTCATCACAATTCCAGATATCCTCCTGAGCTATCTTCTGCCGCCATACTAGGTTAGCAAGCTTATGAAGAAAATCAGCTTGCAGCTCTATATCATTCGTTGCTGCAGCTCTTGCTCTCTCTTGGTACCGAATATAGACCTTTTTGAACCCCAGATTGTGTTCAAGAAATCTATCTACCCAGTGGATGCCAACAATATATATGAGTTTGGTGGAGGTGTTGAGGGGGGTGCTAGTAGTAGCGGAGGGAAGTATTGCACCTTGTCATTGTATACACTAGTTTCTCTGGTCCCGAGACTTGACGGCAGATTGTTGAAGACCCACAATACCCCCCTTGACCTTGTTGAGATATTTGCCTCTCATTAATAATCCCTTGCGCAATCTGCTATAAAAGGTCAGGATTTAGGGGAAATCCTACATCTGCCATAATACCAGCATAGTCTGCGATTGCTTTCTCTTCCTCAGGAGAAAACAGCTGCCTATCTTGGTAAGCTATGAACCTATCCTGGTGAGTCCCTAGCACCCTCTGATGCAACGTGGTATGCTCTACACCATATAGCTCTACAATATGCTGATTAGGTATATCTGGCTCTTGTAAAACATACTTGACTGCATCTCGTAGCTGTTGCTCTATATACTTCGGTATTTTTATAAGGGGGAGGCTCTAGTCATGTTGCCCTGACTTTCGTGATTCGACTGATGTAGGTTGATACCTATTCTATTTGCTTGGGGAGGTACTGCGGCTGGAGAAAGGCTGAGGAGGCATGTGCAGCTGCATGTCTTAGACAGTGTGTACTAAACAGTGGTTGCTCACTAATAGGCTTGCAAGGGTAGCTCTTATAGTAGAAGTCTAAGATATAGTGCCAGTATATGTATTAATAGGCGCTACTGTAGAGGGTAGAGCCTGTTCGGACCCACCGTCGAGGAACTTATTATACAAGTATTGAATGAAGCAAGGATGAGGTGATGAGGGGTGGGGAAAAGGATGGCGGTAAGAACTGGGTAGAGGAAGGCGCAGGAGAAAAGGTTATTTCGATTTTCCTGGCGACTGGACGCTTATGTAATCTGTTGTTACCAAGTCTTCTGAGACAAGGGAACGGGGCCGCCGCATGGCATTATTACCTCGAATCGGCGTACAGGCTTTAAAAAAATTTAAAAAAAAAAAGCAAGAAAAGAATAATGTCCGGACGCAGCTGCCAAGCGTCCTGAAGTTGTCATTCCTCCAGACACCTCTGGGTCTGTCCTCGTTACTCCCCAGACATTAAGGAACTCATTCCAGACATGCAGTCTCTACTTGTAACTTATCTTTATTCTTGAGGTCCAATTTTAACTAACTCCTAGTTTCCGTCATGAATATATTCCATGTGCGGAGTATGTACAGTATATCAATGCGGTTTTATACAAGATAAAGCTCTTCCGATTGATCAGGATTGGTGGGCCATGCGTTCTATATCCGCAATCCTTATTACATGATTCTTCCATAGCAATCCGGCCCTTCGACGTCAAACAAACATCAAGTCATGCCTGTAGTCTTGTCAGCAGAATAACGCACCCAGTGCAGCGTACATGGTGGATATGTGTCCATGGAATTTCAGGAGACGGATGCACTACCTCGGAGTCAGGTCCGACGATGGTTGCATGCAAGATAGATAGCTATGAGTGTTAGGGGTCTGGGAGTTTGTAGATTGTCTATCATATAAGTTTCTAGATTATTATACAGTATATATCTGTTATCCTTAGCCGTCCTTGCAATTTAGTTGTGGTCAGCCCTAATGTATACTCCATCTAGTAGGGTGAATGATTTAACGTATTCGTCAGATATGTGTGCAAGATCACCAATCCATTGTTTGATGTTCCTTTCCCGTATGGCAAGATTGTATGCTTGCATGTGAGTCCGAATGATTTGGGGCATGTGATTACTCGGATGGTATGCATCTTTCAGAGGTTTATGGGAGGCCTCACCTATCTCTGTTGAATATAGAGATCCATATTTGGGGTATTTCATGTGAAATCAGACGCATTTTAGGAAACCTGTATTGTGCTCCAGTGGTGAGAAAGTCATGCACCAATTCGTCAGTTTCTTTTTGGAACTCTCCATGCAATACAGCAGGCTTTGTTGTTTCTCACGAAGGTCTTAGTCTTCGAGAACTTCGTTGCTTGAAAGAGAAGAGATACTTCCTTGTATTAATGGAAGTCCTGGAGTTAACTATCCTTTATTGATTGGATGGTTCCAGGAGTGTAGAGCTACTAGAGTACCTAATATTGTGCAATTTTGTGCAATATATGTAGTCTCATGCCAAGACCCTCTAGTGCTCGAGCGTAGCGAGAGTCTTGGTTCAATCGAGTTTTTTGATTGGTTAATTTGAGTCTAAGTGCATTTACTGCAAAACTCACGTGCTGTGCGTCTATGTAGCCGACAAAACGTTCTGTACGTCTAAGTTGACTTTTACACACACAAACACCAATACACACACAAAACACCAACACACACACAAACCACTTCCCAGCAGCACACAGCCCCCACCACCTTCCGCACGCAGCGGAAATTCTTGTGACTTTTGTTTTCTTTCGAAATTAAAATGATGGGCACCCAAAAATCCAATACTACCAGATCTTCAATCCAAATCAGAGGTGTAGACACAGCTAGTCCACCTCTGGCTGCGACTCTGACTAGTTTGACTCCCACTGTGAAGCCAGCCAATGGAGGAAAGAGGGCCATCATCAAGACAGAGCCTGGGGAAGAAGCCGCGTTTCCTGCTCCTAAAAAACCAAGGGTTATGAGGAAGGCAAAGTATACGTCACTCTTTCCTAGCCACAAAGCAAGAATACAATCCTTGTAGACCAAATACGGAGTGGGGCCAGTGGATACGGCTTTGTAATTAGTTGATGAAGAGTTCATTGCTATAATTGACAGTGTGGACATCTCATTTGATAATTCCATGGCCGTCTCTATCGTTCGTGGGTTCATCAATGCGTGCCTGAGAAGGCTTATGGCTCGGCAGTTCTAGTTGGAAAATGACTTCAGAAAGATCCTTACCCATATCATTGTGCCAGTTTCTATGTCCGAAGAACAAATTGCTGAGTATGAAACTTATCTGTCAAAAAGCTATAACCACTTATCTATCAAATGGAGAAAGATGGCAGATGAGTTATGTCTTCAAGTGCTTGACACCTTCGAGGCAAACATGCTGGAAAATGTACTCATGAAGTCCCTGAAGAATCACCAAAACTTTGTCGCTCGATGGGAAATTTCGCAGGATGACGTTTTCCGTCTCTGGAAGTTTGCGACTCCAATCTTAGCCAGCAGGATTTTTTCGAGCCATAGGGATGATGTGGAGCAAATGTGGTTCAACTTCTTGTCAAGGATCACTGAGATTTATATACGACAGCGGATACTGATGATGTGGAAGTCGGGATGCAATTGCAATACGGCTTCAGGCATAGAGATTTTCAAAATGGCTGAAATCCGCGATGCATCCCAAATGATCTTACTACGAACTACCTCTTATGTTCCACCACTGACACAGAGTCCACCAGGCACTATGAAAGATTGGGCGGGCTTTGCTCTAAAATGTGAGAAGCTAGTTGATGCCATCGATGCGGTTATTGATCTCACACCTCATGTTGGGATTGGAAGTGCAAAGGATAGTACATCAAAAATGGCCTTGAAACAGGAAGAGGTAATGAGCTGCCTTGAGGAGGCTACGAGGTTCGATGAGGAGGAGATGGACGAGGATGTGGAAGAGGTGGACGCCAGCGTCTTCAGGAAATTCAATGATCCTTTGCCCGAATGTAAATTACCTGGTAGTCTAGTTACCTAAGAAGACATAGGGGATAGTTAGGTGCTAACAATATATTCAGTGAAAGTACCTGAAGATTTGAGCTTCGGGGATTTCCATAAGAGGGGTGAATTATTGGCTAGTTTGACCACCTGTGGATTACTCGAATATGCTATGCACAAGTATGAAGTGGAAGAAGAGTATATCGCGGAATCTATCGAGAATCTCATGGACAGAAAGGGAAAAATTGGGGATTTCAGGAAAATGATCCTAGAGAAAATAGAGAAACGAAACAGGAGGGTCCAGCTCATGGAAAATCTGGAACGCAACAGTATTGTAGAGGTCGAACAGATGTATAGAGAACTGGGCCCGGGGCGCTTCACTAAGCCAGGTATTGGTGATGACTCGGTATGGGGCGGGCGTAAGAGCCTTCGCGGAAGTGGCGGGACCGAATTGAAGGCTGGAAGCGACAGGCAAGCAGGCTCTGTGGAGGTGGTGTCTGGGTCCGTGCGTCTGGGTGGTATAAACTTCCTGCGTGCTCCTAACCGGTTGGGGTTGGCTTCACTCACTGTACCCAAGCATGTGGTCAGTCACGAGGGGAACGTCTCTGAGAAGTCTAGTCCTGGTAAGGAAAAGGATATGGCGGGACTTAGTATGGGTAGTCAGATTGCTTTCAAAGGTATGGTATTACAGCTGATGAGATTTCGGAAGTTCATACTGACGTATTCATAGTTCTAGAGCTGGATGCTGATATGGATCGAGAGGATGAAGGGGATAGCAGTACCCAGGAGGATTATGAGCTAAAGGAGGAGGATGCCGCCAAAGATTACCGTGACTAGGTAGTCTCATGCCATTACGATAGGTGTATTCCTTCACTCTTCGGCTGTTGTAGCCAGGATTGGTGTTCTTTTACTTTCCATACTCTAAGATACTTAGCTAGAATCAATTTTAGTTGCTTGAACCAGGCAAAGTCGTATCGCTATAGGAAATCACTGTGAGGTATTTATCATATTATAACAATGACTCGATATTACAGATTCAAGTTTGTGGATGATATCATTTGAGAGTTAGTCATTTATTTGATCATAGGCTGTTTGGATCGGCTTCTAAATACCCATCGAAGTTGGTCGAGATGTTGTCTAAGTAGAGTCTAGGCTCGTCGAAGTACATACATCGGTAAGAGCCAACGATTAAGACTGCTACCCAACGAACGGTGCACTTGATGTAAGTATGGCATAATTTTAATATAGTGGGGAGGGAAGGATTCTACAATTAATATTGATACATCATCAAAATCTATAGCTGTGTAATGATCAAATCTGTTATTATGGTTGTTTTGAAGAGATTGCTGGTTGTAGATTGCCATCAGAAATACGAGAACCAAACCACTTCATCCAAGCACACATAACCCAATCCTACTACGTCTATCCTGTTTACAACAAACCCTATATGGTTGGGATAGAAGCAAGGATGGAAACATTTTTGAAGAGTCCTACAGGGGCTGTTGCTCATGGAGTAACCACTTCAACTGCGACATCGATAGCGTCTATGGCCACGTCAGTAGAGCAAAACAGTACTTCGACGTAGGCAGCGACGACGATGGGCTCTACTTCGACACCTACTTTGACGCCTACTTCGACGTGGACAGCAACAACAATTAGCCCCACAGGAAATTCTCCACTTAAATGGAATACAGGACGGAATAAGCGAAAGTTGCCATGGGTGAAAGACACTATGAAAAAGAATAGCAGGACTTTGGGGGTAGTAGGAGTGAATGTAGTTGCAAAAGCTCATGGTAGTGGACAAGGTGGCCAAGCACGAATAGTTGAGGACGTTCAAGAGGAAGATGGCCAGTTTGAAAGTGATATAGAAGATGATGACGACGATGTTTCACCTGCTGGAAGTCCTTTATTTCATAAGATTACCTACAAGTATAGAAATCTTGAAGAGAGGCGGGCCACACACGTTAAAAGAGCAAAAAGTATTGCTGAAGAGCTGTACCAAATTAAGTTGAAGGACTGGCAGGCGGGTATACCTTGGGATTTGAAGAAAGGCAAGGATGTTATATGTGTTGTCGGCACGGGAGCAGGCAAGACCATGATTGTAGTTATGTATTCAGCGCTCTTTGGTGGAGATTATATTCTGTTTATTTCTCCTTTGGTGGCCTTGATGGAATCTCAAGTAAGTCACAATCACTACAGTTACGGGTGTCTTCTAAGTTACCTACTTTGGAAAAAGCTAATGAGAGTAAGGTTCTTAAATTCAGTGAACAAGGGATTATGGCGATTTGTTTGACCAATGATTATATTAATGCTCACCCGGACATATGGAAAGACATAGCGTAAGGAAAGTATCAAATAGTGTTAGCCATACCAGAAATTGTCAGTTCGAAAAACGGAGGCTTCTGGCGCCGGGTGACAAGTACACGCAGTAAATTCCGTGTCAATTGTTCTCTCATTGTCATTGATGAATGCTATCTAATTTGGGGATAGCAAAAATTTCGTGAGGACTTTTGTTCATTAGGATCTCTGCGAGCGAACTTTCCGAAGGCACCGATATTGACCCTACTAGGATCTGCTACCATGCCTCGACATGTTCGTGCATTCGTACATAAGACTTTACATCTTTCACATCCGACATACCTATATCAGGAGACAATTAATCGAAATAGTATCGGTCTTGTGGTAGCACCGATACTAGGCAGTCCTATCATAGAATTGAAATCAGCTTTTCCCTATAAATTGAATTTGCTTCCAATGATTATTTATGTGGATGACCGCACAGATTGCAAGTTGCTTGCCGTTGAATACCGTCTACTCCTCAAAGAAGAATGTAATATCCGCATTGCAATGGACCTTATTCGACCCTTTTTCTCGGCTTGCTCAGCAGAATATCAATCTGAGACCTTAAAGTTGGTTGCCAAAGGTGTATGTTGAGTGCTTTATGCAACAGCCTATGCATCCAATGGTATTGATTTTCCAGGTATTCGTCGTGTGATCCAGTATGGTATCGATGGAAACATGCTGGATTTCTCTGCCTTTGTACAACGCATAGGGTGCGCGGGTCGAAATATTGATGATGCATGTGTCGGAATTGTGTACGCACCTAAGAAATATTTGTTACCACGAATAGCTGACAACACAGAAGTCGAAGAAACCTTCAGGAAATTCCGTGAGCCAGTGGATCATCCAGGAAGTACAATAATGTTCAATCTCTATATAAAAACACCCTCCACTAAGACCAAATTGGATAAATCTGGGTCCAGGCAAACAAAATCTCAAGTCTATGCTGACTTAGACCCAATCTTTTTGTGGTTCCTTAATATGACGGGTTGTCGGAGAAAACTAATATTAGACTACTTTGATGATCCATTATCGAAAACCTTCAAGATTCCCGAAGGTTGTATCTGTTATGATGTCTGTGAGCGAGATCGAATTACAGAAATTATGGTTGCGGGTGTCTCTTTACAGATATCTTTAACCAACTATTTTGAACTACAGACTCAAAAGAAAAGTAAACAATCCTATCAAGCCTGTAATACAGAAGTATAAGGGATCACTTCCAAGTGGCACAAGACCTTAGCTAAAGAATCGATTCGCTCATGGCATACACAAATGTGGGCAGACATCGATATTTTCCCTATAAGTCAATATAGCACCCCGAACGCCTTGATAGATGATTTCTGGATTAACAAGATAGCCTGCCGAGCAGCTAGAATCACTGGTCTTAAAGATATTCCCCGAGTTTTAGACAAAGATTGTAGATGGGAAGCTTCATTGCTTAAAGACCATGGTATGTACTGCCATAAGACAGAACTAATAGAACTATATCTGCATCCATCTCATATATACTGCTGACCTAGAATTTATTTCACAGCCTAAGGACTTGTCGACATGTTAGTGTCTCTACAAAAACAAATCTCCCAGGAACTTGCTGATGCAAAGAAACCAAAGCCTACAAAATATGCAAGCATTGGCCTTGTCGAGGGTATCGTAGACCATTCATGGTTGTATACCCATAACCCAATCCTAATGCAATGACGACAGCGAGAGCAGGAAGAAGCTCGACAAAAGCTATATGAAATAGAAATGCAGATAGCAGCTGAAAAGGCACAAGCTCAGAAGCAGAATGTGGCTAACAAAGCTGAAAAGCAACGTATTGCAATGGAACAGTGAAAGCAACATAGGCATCTATTACGAGTCAAGGAAGCTCAACAAAGGAAGTTACATATTAATCTTATGAAGCAATGTATAGAACTACAACGTATAGTACTTACGCAACCCTTAAAGGCAAATGGGCATATTCCGAATCTACAGAGTCCAGTTAACGAAATTCCGTCAGAAAACCAAGAACCTGAAACTTTCACAAGTCTATCTCATAGTACTAATACATCTACGGTATGGAAACCTCGACAAAATTATATCAAAAAGTCAACTGTGCTCAATGAATCGACTACCTACTCACATACTTATCCATCTAATGGAGTAATGACTACTCCAAATACTACAACTAAGGCTCCCAAAAAGACTCGCACTCTACGAAAGCCTGGCATTCGTAACCCACAGCCATTAAGTTCTATCAATAGTAATTGTGCCCCAAGTCTTTAGGACAAATTTTTTTCATATATTTGGCAATGTTTTGCTCTATCATTGTAGCTCTATAGCAACTTTCCTACAATATTATTCATGTATATACTTATATTAAAATGTATCCTCTTTCTCATCTTCATCATTATCCTCATCCATATCTATATCTGCATACCCATCATCGTCGCTTCTCCCACCACACTCATCTAAAAGATCAAAGTCTAGCCCCTCCCCTTCAAATTCATCATCTCTACCCCCTCCAATCCCAGTCCAAATCTCATCATCTTCCTCTATTTTATCCACATCAGCCCTCCAGTCCACCCTACTATATAGTAAGACTTCTTTTGCCATCCTCAAGTCACTGTGTCGTGTAAAATTACAAACCACTTCTTCTTTCATTAACTTGGTTGTTCCTTCCACTAATAAATCCACTGAACGTTTATATTCTCTTCCATGCCCTTGAACTCGTCCTGGAGTGAAACGAAAAACCTCTTCGGCCATCACCTCTCTTGCAACTATTACCACATCTCCACGCTCGCGATCACTTTTTTTGAACTGCCTCGGTTTTCTCCCAGTTGTAGCCTCCCTCAACTTTTCTCTCACACTTTTTGTTGACATTGCATTAGGGGAGATCACTTTCCGCAGATAATCGGCAGACGAAAAATTACCATTGGAGTTCCACCGATCGGAAATCACACGGACTACATGTTCCTGGAATCGATCTACCTCTATCCAACCTCCTTTCCTCCCACTCATATTCACCAGTGAATTTTCCAGATAAATTTTCTTGAATTCTAGGCCCCACTCTTTTCTAAAAGACATACTCAATTCTAACATCTCTAATGCATAGTTGTTTAGCCCACTTGCCTAAAGCATTATCGTCAAGAATTGTATAACCAGCATCATACGGCCAGTATCACCATCCCTATTTCACCACGATATCAGTATGAGCTATTCCATCTATATGTAAGCCTATGTTTCGTTGATATTGACCTACATACTATCCTATACCAGACTCAAGATTCAAGGTACTTATGAGATTGCCTCACATAGTGCTCTATAGATTGACACTATTTGCATAAACAGAATCCCATTTTCTATAACAATATCACTTTTCTCCTCACATGAATGCTTCAGCTCTTCATCCTTTGCTACTATTTCTTGCATAGCCATTAATTGATTCCGGTCCTTCTTCCTTATTTGATCATATCCCGTTGCCTTTCTCATGGAGTTGACCTTGCCTAAGTCGAAATATTTCTCACATACTTTCTCAATCACCTCGTCTAAGTCACATTGACTAACAGCTGTACCGAGTGCATCCACATTGTCCACTTGGAGCTCACACATCATTATTGCCAGCAAGTGGCCATCATAGACGTGGTTTACTAAATCCTCACAAGCATGGAAACATGGCAAATTCTCCTTAACTTTGGTTCTCTTCAGCAAATTCTTAAATTTGTTCAATAAACTAGGATCTCGTCCATCCTCATGGCCTATATAGAACCTACAAACACGATCAGTAATCTATTACCCACAGAATAATCTGTTGCCCACTGAACTTTAATACTAGTCTCATGGCATAAGACTACCTCAATACTACTTACCTCAATATCATCCACATTACTGCCATTCTCAAATGGAAAAAGCCTATCAACCCAATTGCATAATTTAGATTTTTTCCTGGTTTCTCCTTATTTCGCAGAAACTGTGCCAACCGCAACAACTTAACAGATAGTTGATCCCCCCATGCGGGAATCCGCCTTTCCTCTAATGTGGCAGTATCTAACTTCAGCTGCATAAAGATCTCCTCGAAAGCTTCAATTGTACCAGTCACTGTCCCCTTATTTTTATCCATCGTTGGCAGGACATGGACGTCAGTTCTCTGCATCTTTAGTAGATGAACGGGTGTGATTTTTTTAGGCTTCCATTTCATCTATGCATTGCTGCCTGTCTAGCTACCTTGCGACCATATCTACTTTGTCGAGGGAAATACTTAGCAATCAACGCCCCAACTGAACACGCCCAATCTCTGCTTGCATAGCTAGAGCATCACCATCTAACAAGAAGTCAGCTCCCCTGAGGCCTTTCCTCTCTGAGGTATGAAACCACTCCTCCAGAATGGCCGGATTCCTCAGAATCTCTTAACTCTCAAGGGAACTTGGAGAAAAACAATCGAAGCTGTCGTCCAGTTGATCATATGTCCCTTGTTGTGTAGGTACTCATGTGTCACCCTAATCAATCTGTTTATATTGTCCCAGATTATCATAAATGGCTCCTTCTGTACCCTTTCAATTAATTGAGCTATAACAGCCTCACTATTGGCAATCTCACTTTGCCGGACGTTCGAATAGGATGTGCTCAACCCCATAGCGCACAGAGTTTCCATACAATTCCTACTGGTACCCTCCGCATGCAAATAATACCCCATTAATGATTGGAATCGATTCAAACTCCACGATCTACCATAAAGGACGATACTCATTGCTGTCACTCCGATCACATTCCTATGCCTCAGATCTCTGCCTTTCTTTTTCCTTTTCTTTGCACCACTTCTATCTTCTCCTTCATCTATTCCTCTTTTTCTCTTATTTCCACCCATTCCTGTTTCATCTACCAATGTCGATCCTCCATCCACAATATCGATTACACTGGCTGAATCCATCCCCATCTTTCCACTTCCTTCGATATTTCCACTTTCTTTGTCATCTGAGCGTTCTTCGTCATCCGGGCGAGTTTTTGCATTGCATAATCTCCGGACTAGCTGCCACATAAGTGGACACTTCTTTTTATAAATATCTTGAAGAATTTTGAAAGATATCTTATCAACCTCCGTGGCGTTGAAATCTCTCGCTGTTCGCCTCACCAATTTACTCGTTTCTAATACATTAATCTCCTTGTCAAACCATGACAGAACTAAGTCGAGGATATCGAGGCGGTGATCCACTGTCAATTGGGAAGTACGTTTATCCTCCAGCCACATTATCAATAATTTTGAAAAGCCACCCTGCAAGAGAAAGTGACTACAGACGTTCTTTAGACTCCTCTCTGAATCAGAGAATAAGGCATACAAGAACTGAGAGATGGAGTAGAACTTACCATACTTCACGGGGATGCCGATCATCACGGGGATGCCGATCAGCTACAGGCCGATCAGTGGCGCAGCATTGCGGGGTAATTCCGAGGCTACAACAACATCAGTTCGCGACGGATTTCAATACCAGCGGTAACATTAGAATCAGCAGTCCTTGCAGCATCAACTCCGAGGGATCCTACACATTTTAGGGTATCTAAGACATAGTTTGAGCGCTGGGAAAAAATTGTCCAGTATTTATCTACTCTTTATATGAGGTTTAGAAAACCGACCAAGTGGAATGTATAAGCTAATGTGGGACCAGTGCAAGCCGGGAACGAGCAATGGGAAGGCTAAAGCAACGCAAGCAAGTTTCAGAGGCTCAACGAGAGCTGCACATTCGGCGCGCAATTTTGGCATTTGAACAGAGAAAATACACATCAATCCGGAAGACAGCAGCAGCCTTTGGACTTCCCTATGCTACATTACATGGGCGGTTAAATGGTGCAGAATCCCGTGTAAAGGGGCATGTTGTACAACAGTTGTGTACACCAGCAGAAGAGAAGGCAATTATACGATGGATTTTAAAATTAGAGGAGTGGGGATTCCCTCCTCGAATTTTACATGTGAAGGAGGGTGTTGCCTTATTAAAAGGTACCGAGTGGAATGAAAAATCTGCAGTAGGGAAAAATTGGATTACTCGCTTTCTGGATCGTCACCCCTTTCTTGTTTCAAAGCTCAGCAGCCAGTTTGACAAAAAAAGAATCAAGGCTAGCAATCCTGAAATTATCCGAGATCACTTCAATAAGCTTTTACAGCTTAAGCGGCTTTACCAAATCACCGATGCTACAACCTACAATATGGATGAGAAGGGATTTAGGCAAGGGATTTCAGATCGAGCTAAGGTTATTTGCTTAAGACGTGGTCGAGGTATGACTGGTAAACTAGCAACAGATGGAAATCGAGAGATGATTACAGTGGTAGAAGCAATATCTGGAGAAGGCATTGTACTACCTCCTTTAATTATATATAAAGGTGCAGGACATTATATGGGCTGGTATCAATCTTTGAAAAATCCGGAAGTGGATTGTGATGGCTGGAAGTTTACTTACTCGAAAAAAGGTTGGACTAGTCATATGTTGGGGATGGAATGGATTAAACATTTTCATGAGGTAACAAAAGAAATAGTGATGGGTAGAGAATGGAGACTGCTAATCGTGGATGGTCATGGATCTCATATTACAGTTGAGTTTGTTGAATTCTGCCTTAGTGTTAACATCATTGCCTACTGTTTACCAGCACACTCTACTCATCTACTTCAACCACTCGATGTCGGATTATTTTCACCACTACAGAAAGCTTATGGGGTACAGGTTGATCATCTTGTTCGGTTTGGGAATGTGGCAGTCACCAAAGGCAACTTTCTTCCTATGCTTATAATAGCACGAACTACAACATATACTAAGAAGAATATCCTCAGTGCATGGCGAGGAGCAGGTCTCATTCCATTTAATTCAAGACATGTCTTAGACAAGTTAACGCATGGACAAGCTCTGCCAAGAGCCCGTGCACCTGCCCCACCATCAGAACCCTCTACACCTCGTAATACAGCCGAGCTTCATCGACGAGTAAGACAGGCTACTCTTCGACTAAAATCCAAAGAAGCGGACCTTGATCGTGCAGATTTGGCAGACTTAATTCAGCAACTTGAGAAGTTTGGTATTGCTGCAGATAAGGACCGGGAGCTAGAGCGGAGAACACTACAGCAGTGGCAAGAGGCACAGAAGCTTGAAGCTAAAGTTGATCGGAGGGAGCTAGGAAGGTCTCATGGTCGGGTTATGGATGGAAAGACCCTCAAGGAGTTATATATTGAACGAGAGGCAATGGAAGCAAAAAAGAAGAAACGGCTGCAGAAGTCCTCTAAACAGCTCGGCAAACCTCTACAACCTAGCCCCCATCCCTTCCGCAAGCAATCTGGAAAACGTAAGGCAGTTTCATTTGTCACTATTTGTTCATCGGATGGGGAAGAGAGTATCAGTGGGGAAGAGCTTGATGAATGGGACAGTGATTTGGAAACTATTTCTATTACCTCGTCTAGTTCTATTTTATCTACTATTACACTCGCTACACCTGCTACAGGGCTCCCAGCTGGGTCAGAACGGCCTCAGACACCCCCCTCCCCTACCCCAGGGCCCTCCCTGACCTCCCATATTTCTTCTAAGGTCTATGTAACTAGATCTCGTATGTCCGGTAGATAGCCGAAAAATTGATCGGTTTCCCAGTGATGATCGGCATCCCCGTGAAGTATGGTAAACTCGCGCATTACTTTCAACACCTTTTTCAAATTTGCGGTGGTTTCTGCACAGGGCTTCGATTTCTCTACCAATCTCTTCTTTCGCCCCTTTGAACCCAATGGCCTCCCCGGTTTACGCTTTTCTTTATGTTTCTTGGTAGTTATAAGAATAGCGCTTCTGGTGCTTTTGGAGCTCCCGGGATCACTTAGTCTGGGATCACTGCAGTTGCCTCCAGGCTCCAGTTCCTCCAAATCATAGTCGTCCGAATGCATCTCCTCCTCTGAAGCATCTTCCCAATTATTTTCAGCGTCCATCGAATTTCCTATTTCGTTGTCTGATGGATGGATGGTCTCATTTGGGGGTGACGTTGAGCTGGACGTCGGTTGTTGGGTCGATTGTTTATTTACATTACATTAGACCTAAGGTACATTACATTAGACCTAAGGTGTATTTGGCATGGCACTTCGTTGCTAACATACAAAAATTACTTAGCCGACATTTGAACCAAGACTCTCGCTACGCTCGAGCGCCAGAGGGTCTTGGCATGAGACTACAATATATGTAATGAGAATAAAGTCGGTTAACTTGCTTACGTATGGTTGGCGGCGCGCAGCCCCACCCTAACAGTGCTTGGCACAAATTATTACGACCCCACCACAAACACGCACCATCTAATTTCAGAGCCGACAACAGCAAACTGAAGCCATCGCAAGTACAACAAGATGAATAGTAGGGAGTTAGTTGGAGGGCTCAGTATGTTTCATTTCCAGCCTATCCGTAAACAGTAGGCCTATGGAGCTTGCGACTAACCGTGTCGAACCCTTTACCAGACCCTCCACAAACACATCCCAAAAACTACAATTTCCCACAAGACCCGCTGCCACTGGTGCAACAGTATATATGCTTCCTAGTAGGGAGCATATTCCAATTACATCCAAATAAAATATTCGGAAAAGGCGAATCGGATATTCACCCCTCTTGTGTGTCTACAGGCCGACCCCATCAAGGCTTCTCTCGAACACACAGATGCCACCATTGAACATCAGTCTCTTAACGAACTCCCACAAGACTCGTTGTCTCTAGTGCAATAGTATATATGCTTCTTGGGGAGCATATTCAAATCACATCCAGAACAAACATCCCGACAAAGCCAATCAGAGATTCACCCCTGGGGCGCATCGGCAAACCAACGTTCCCCAGGATACGGTAGCCTTTATTGAACAATCAGGCTCTCAATCCAGCGTAGAAGGTGAAACTTCTGGCCGAAGCATTTCGGATATTGATCAATCTGATGTGGGACGAATAATACAATACGAAGATTTCCAGCCGGAACAGCATCATAATTTCGAAGATCCCGCAAATGACTCCGACGCTGAACCAATCCCCGAAACCCCCGATTCCCCCCCCCCAACACAAATGCATATAAGACTGACATAATTCGGCAGCTGCCAGCCAGATATTAAGCTGGCCAACTACTCCGAGACTTTCAATTTTGGAACCAGCGTTCCCCCGAATACAATCATCTCCATCCATTCCACAATGCAAGAGATTACAAGCTCGCACGGTTTTTCACCTTCAGCGAGGTACCACAAACCAGGATTGATGATTTCTTTCGAGACAACATTTTGCCGAGCTCACCCGCGGACTCTCCGACGTCAAGTGTCTCTTTTAAATCGGGGTACACATTGTCCAAGCAAACGGACAAAATGGTTGCTTGGACCACAGGCTCCATTCAATATGCGTTACGTCCCAAGTCGGATTTCTACTATCGCAATATCATAGATTGTATAAAATATCTATTGCGGCAGCGAGCATATGTGACCCATATGCTCTGGGAACCGGTAAAGTTATTCAATAAGGATAACGAGAGAATATATTCTGAGATGAATATGGGATCATGGTGGTGGGATCAACAGGTATGCACCCCAATTCACTCTACTATGGCCCCTTGCTTATGTCTTGCAGAGACAAATTCCCGTCGGGCCTATACTGGTCCTATCTAGTCCTTTTGGCGCTAGTCTAGAACCTGAATGTTTGTATGCAACCGATTCAGATAAGATCTTGGTGAGCTAGCTGAAATAAACGAACTTTTCGGGGACTTCCAGCCAGCGGACCATATCGCAGACTCTGAAAATGACTCCGAACTCCGGAAGCTCAGAAGTATATATGGATTCCCCTTCCGTCGCAAAGCCATACAGACCGATGTCACTCCATGGCTGCCAGCCAGATATCAAGCTGGCCAACCTCTTCTTCAGTTCTCATTCTCGAACCAGCAATCCTCGGAATACAATCATCTGCATCCTTTCCACAATGCATGAAATTACAAGCTGGCTCGATTTTTCACCCTCAGCAAGGTTCCGAAAACCAGAATAGACGTTCAAGACAACATTTTGCCGACGTCACCCGCTGACCCTTCAACGTCAAGTGTCTTCTTTAAATTGGGCTACACATTTTACAAGCGAACCATCGAAATGGACACCAATCTTCCGTGGATCATTATTCGGGGATATGACTTTTTCAGAGGACTTGCTCGTCTCAATAATGCACTGTGTAGCTGGTGAGCTTCAAACGGGTAACTAGCCTATAAGAAACATGCTGAATACTAGTTTTGAAGACTGCCACCGGTGAAACGGCTTGAAAAATGTACCGAGGGATTGATGGCAAAATCTATGAAGAAAACAACATCCCGCAGCCATTCAGTCTTACCAATCTATAGATAGAAAAATATAGCGGGAATCATAGTGCTTCTGTGGAAATGGAAGCTGCTTGCTGATAGTCAGTATGCTTCAACCGCAAGTTCCAACTGCGGGTATTGGGATCTGCTTGGAAATACACTCGACCATAAAACAGTCACCTCAACGATCTACCCTGTTTCCGCAGTCTTCGACTTTAAGAAGGATTCATCTACCTCCTGGAATGAACATATTACTCAGGTTCCTCTAAGTCCGATCTGACCTACAGTCAAACTCGAACTCGGATCTTAGAACTCTCTTCTGAATCTGCAACCGCTGGCAGTGCATTACTTACACATAGCCATCGGAAGAAAACTCAGAAGAAGAAGCCACATACTAGCAAACCAACTATAACAACTCGTCCTGGCATGCCTCCCTCTAATGAATGCTCATATTGCTGGAAGCGCAATCTTCCTTCTAAGAATCATAAGCATAATGAATGTACGTTCTCAAGAAGACCTTGGAAGAGCAGAAAGCTACCTCCTCTGGCTCTGCAAAGATATCTCAAGTCTCTACTAACGATTCAGATATCTCCTCCGATTTTGCTCTTGTCTCTTCTGCAACCTCCTCTACTTCTTCGTCGCAATCTATTAACCTTGGACGTTCTTTATCAAGCCTTATATCAATATCACAAGAGGTATGGACCTTTGATACTGCTGCTACACACTATATAGGTAATGGCTGACTTCTCCTGTCTCCTAGATTCCACTTTAGTTAGGGAATGCCTTCTAAACAAAAAGTTTTCTATTGAATATATAGAAACTATTAAGAAACTATTACTAAGATTGGATGCTCTAAGTTCATTTTTCATTTGCTTCATTCTATATTGCATTATTGTACTCTAAAGTTCTATTCAGATCTACTCTACTAAAATCACTTCTGCTGCCTAACAAGATATTCTAATATATCTTTTGTTGTATCTTGCAATGATTAAGAGAATTTAGGAAAAATTGGAGAAGGAAAGAAAGAGTGGATGTTCTGGCAGGGATAAACTCGAAGGAGAATTTCTTGAAGTGGAATAGCATATATAGCTACCTTTAACTCAATAAGTGCCCGAACTATCTATAATGATTCTAAACCATAAGGAGTATGGACAAGCAGACTAACTACCTATATGTTTAAGCAGAAACAACCCTACTGTCTTCCATTCTTCACGGTTCATAGTGGAAGAAAAGAAGAAAGAGATATTTTTTTACAATATACAATTTTAGCACATTGGTAGATGAAGGCTCAATAGTAGATGAAAATCATATCAATCGAAGTCATCAATATACATCAATACCGCTTACCATCGCAGGCCACCGACGATGTTTCAAATTCAGCTGGTCTTGGTGGCGGACCTGAATATAATAAAAACCATGTAAATAAAACCTTTTTTTTTCGATCGAACAAACCAACTCCTCGATTTCTCCATGGCATCTGTTAACAAGAAACCGTCTTCGGGCCATCCTGTATTTGGTGACTTTTTTTCATCCTTGCCCGCATATTATAGAAACATCAACAGCAAACAAGTGGTAATGGAATTGCTTGAGGTATATCCATATTCACTAAATGAAATTTTGCGCTAAATATAACCTTTTAGGCTGTGCAACAAAGCAAGGAAACCGAAGGTTGTGGAGAAAACGCTGGATTCGTTGATCCTCAGGTACCTAGTTGTGGTAGCGGGAAGACCAAAAGTAGATTGAGTTGATGGTTTTTGTCTTCTGGTTTTGGATGGGAGGGGGGTGTAAGATTACGAGGTTATTGAGCGGAGGAATCTTGAAGAGAGAAGAGTGTGTATATATACGGCAATATGACGGAGCTATCTTGATATCGCTATAAGTCTTAATGCTTACGGTCCTAGTGCTCTATATATCCAAAGAGATGTTTTCCTGCGTACTTTCCGGCTCTTTTATCCTTCGCAGTCTTTTCCCAATTGCCTTAATGCGGAATCCCGGTTTCTCCTTGCATTTCCCAATTGCCTTCTTTTGGTTGCTTACTTCCCGTGACCCTTCATGGGTACCAGCGAGAGTTATTCACAACAGGGGGAGGTGATGTAGTTATGACGGCTTTTACGCGATGAAGTTAATAAATCCCTTATGTCACTTCAATATATGTTTCTTTAAAAAAAACAGCTAGACATCTATGTTGGTGCTTTTCCTTCTGATATGCTTTGTGGAGGGAAGGAGCTCGAGGGTGTGGAATACTTTTACATCAAATCAGAAGCTTTCCAAGCATCTGGAGGGATTTCACAAAGCGTGAATCGCAGTGGCCTCCGTTGGCTGATTAGAGTCTGGTTGGTAGAGGGAAGTAAGAAAGGATACGAAGGTTAGGCTATTGCAGTTATATACCTTCCAACTTCCTTTCTTCCTCTATCTGCTTTCTCCCTTCCTTTGCCGTCTTTTGATCTGTCAGATCGAACTTGACCAGCAGGTTCGTCACGTTTGCCCTCAACACGACCATTTCTCTATTGGAAATAATTATAGCAATCTCATTTATTGTAAGAAAATTGTGAATGGACCACATTCGGATGTGAATGGAGTAATTTATAATGAGATCCCTCCCTAACAAAGTAAGTGAATAGCCTTAAAGTCCAAAGGGGATGAACATCCGTCGTTCTGGCCTTAAGCCGCCGAATTATGGCTGTGAAGTCCTCACAAGCAAATTTAAAACCTTCATAAAAAAGTGAATTCTTTATGTATGTCTAGGGAGTACTCTGGCTTAGAGGTGCATCGGAGATCTTGTTTATATAAATATCAACCGTAAACGAGATCAGAGAGCGGGAACAACCGCCACAATTTTGAAATCGCTCTAGACTTGAGATATGTATGTGGGTCAGACTCGTAGTCAGGAATGAACTATGGCGAAGGTGTTCCGTCAATAAACTCGGTGATCGCTCCGATTTCGATGATGAAAAACTAGAACTGGCCATCGCTGTGCGTAGATGACAGCTCAAAAACCACAAGACACAAATTTCCTGAAGATTTCAACGTGATTTGAGTCGATGTTAAGGAGTTTGGCGGACTCCTGCCGCGGGAAGTCGGGTTCAAGATTTGGATATTGTGGACCAGTCGACGGGTGGTGCGGTTGTCTGGGTGGTCCACTCCCAATGCCTTCTCCCTCCAAGCAAATACTCGCTCATCGTATATGTTTTGGCATGTTCATAAATTTTCTAAATGTCAATTCCGTGTCAGATGTTTGTTGTAGGAGATTAACTGGAGCTAGCGAATGGATTTGGGTGCAATCCCGAGCATGGAAACAAAAAATTGCAAAAATAGATGAAGTATTTTTGAAGTGGGTTGGGTCATGAAGGGACATATTTATATGTGAGAAATCCATGCATTTGGGACTTAGAGATAGTTCTGTGGACATGTGATGGCAGGCAGATTAGGAGTAGATAAGTCTTCCTGGAGGGAAGACGTTGCACTGATACACTTCGATTTAGAATACCGTGGCAGAAATGGTGCTTGGCATGGAGAGTTGATGGCAAAAATTTGGGCAATGCGCTTTGTTACAAAAAATGAATCAGCAAGTAGATGGTCAGTAGGAAAAATTCCACTCACATAAAGTCGAGATATTTCTAAAAGGCACTACATTTCCAGTTGAAGAACACGAGAAAGATTTACACTCTGAGAATGTTGTCCGTGCACACAAGTGGAAATGGTGTAGGCAGTTGAGAATACTGGGGCATTTGCGGAGGCCGGAGACAGTGGATCTCCCATTCTGTCTCCTACGCTGGATGGAAGGAATTTTGTGTTTCTGGTATGGTCATTGGAGCATTTGATTCAAGGGTGGGAGAGCGGGCAGTTTTTGCTGTTCCACAGTCCAGGATTTATGATCAGATACATGCTCTAACTGTAGTAGCATGGAAACTGGATATTTAATGATTCCCCTCTTCCCTCAAACTGAAGGATTTATGGTATTTGACCGGCAACTTGTTTCCCTTTTTGCTTTTCTCTGAAAATAAAAGATGAAATAAATCTGTTCTGGCCTGCCCGAGAATTTTTGCTGATTCGCGAATGGGCCGGCCGGCCTGCCCAGGAAGCCACACGATTCTTGGAAGGGCTGGCCTACGCTATGGACTCTAGGTACAATCAGAGCAGTGTGGTGCAAGTGTGTCTGACAATTACTCATTTAAGAAATTGTCAACACGACGGGGTTCTAAGGAATAATCCATGATGACCCCTATCCTTATGATACGTCCATAGACACATGGAGGTGCTACGGTTTAGGTTTCATAACGATCCGACCACTGGTTCAATTGTTAGGTCCAGACACAGTTAGCTACTATATGGCATGTGTTACCCTGAACTCACTTAGCATTACCCTGAACTCAGCGAAAAAAACCTCGGTAAAAATAAATTAAAAAATGAGGGCACGAGGGTGTATTTAAGGGGCCAAAATAAAAAGTTATCTGGAAATATTTTTTGAAGGTGCTACCTAGGCCTACTAAGCGCGCTGATTCCATTTTCTGAAATCCATTCCATGATTGGGATAAAACTCAGAGGTATAAGGCCTTGAAATAAAGTCCACCAAACGAACTGAAAACGAGAGGAGTGCTTCTCTTCCCAGCTCCAATAAACAAACTCGTCCTCCGTGGGATTGGCTGAACGGTATGTACAGATGGTTCTAATGGGTCTTCGCACAATTCTGCATGGCGAAAAGCAACAATTACACGAGTGGGATATATACCTGACGGCATGGTATTCTCTATCAATACACGAGTTATCCGAATCCACGGATACACACCAGCCCAACTGTTTATGGGATTCAACCCTAGAGCCAGAGTGGAAGATCTGACAGTAAGAGAAGGCATTATCGGAGTGGTATTGGCGACCCACGCAGAAGCTTGGGAGGAAGAGACAGAAATGGAAACCTGGGCACAGGAAAACACGGGTAAGAAAGAGCAAGCAGAAGACAATCGGGGATGGCATTGGTGGGTAAATATCGCGAGGGTCGAAGAAATGAGGGAACATGCACGGAAATCAGTGTTGGAGGAACAAGGCCGAATGGTAAATAGAGACAACAGACAGAAAAGAAATGAGATGAACCAGGAAAAAGGATACTTAGTATTATTAAAGACGATTTGCCGTCGATAAGGACAAGGGAAATAAACTAAGAGACGAGATGGGAGAGACCGTACAGAGTGCTGAAGTTGGGATTTTCGGGGGCATCGGTGGTTTTGGTTGATATCGTGACTGGGAAGGTTAAGGGGAGATATTTATTGGATGCGGTGGGGTTGTACACAGTTAAGGGGAGCTACGAGGGGGATCTCGTACCAATTGGGAAAGCGGAGAAGCTTAGGAAGGGAATAATGGGAGATAGCTTGCATTTGTGATGAGGTGGAGCAGGTTGTTCAACAGAACCGACCTATTATAACATACTCCAAGTCACAAAATGTCCGCCAGTTAGCTCTTATGATTCCGAAGACCTAGAGCAAACCGAGTGCCCGAACTATCAAATCTTAGAGTAAACTACTGAAGATTCCCCCAATATCTCTATAGCATGTAGTCTGGAAATAGTTTAACTAATGTACTCTGTAGATGCCATGGTTGACCAGGAAAAAGAGAGCCTGTCGGGCTGCCACATATGCAAGTCAACTTACTCAACGTCAACAGAAACGCACGGAGGTTCCTGAGCTGGAGGATGAGATGGGGGATACAGAAGAGGAGTGGGAGTCTCTGGCTCAAGTAGGTATTGAAGCACAGGTCATTTAGTTATTTGTTTTATAACAAATTCATTGTGAGTTTAGCTTCATTGAGTGCTGCTAAACGACATGTTCACGAGAACTGTGAGTACTCTTAACAAGGTTTACGGGGTATCATTATCATTGAAGTCTGTATCTGAACTGACAATCTAGCGCTTCTATAATAAATGTCAGCGAACAATGAGTGCCTATAGAGACGGATGTCAATATGGAAGTCATCGTTCGCAAGCTAGCTTAGTCATCTCTTTTTTTTTCCCCCTATTTAGGTTACTTTTCCTGCCATGTAATCTCTCATACAAAATTTCTTCTTTTCTTTCTCTTATAACTTCTTTAATTTTCATTCTTTTTCTAATTCTAAGAGCGAAGACTTCTTCTACAAGCCCAGTTCTATCGATATATGCTTTCATTTAATTATTTAGATATGTTAAGGTTGTGGAGTTAGGAAAATTCGTTTGTAGATATCAATTTTGGGTCGGTTCCTTGTTGCCGGCACCAGGGCAATCATTAGAGCTCGTTTGGCGTCGGGCTCTGAATTCCACAAAAGCCAAAAAATATTGGCTATCAAACGATCAGGAAGGAAAGGTTCAAGCTGATGAGGGTCGGAAGATGAGGTCCCCGACGCGGGGGCCCAAGGTACAGCCGTTGCGTTCTGGGTGAAGAAAACCTTTGAAATACCCTTCGCTTACTGTGAAATGTTCCTTCGTTTAGTGGAATATGATTACCAGACTACTGATATGACAAGGACTCAGCAAGTTCGGTCGGCATAGGTAAGAGCACTTCCAGGCCTCCGACATGAACACCGTCTCTCACAGGATTCCCTAGGGTTATTGCAGTGATTAGCCAGAGATTTTCTGGGGGTTGGCCCGAGTGGTGTTGTTTATGTATCTCAATGTTAAGAGCTTCTGCGTAGATAGTTTCTGAATCCATTGATATTTCCGCTGCCTTATTGAAGTTGTTCAGGTATAGCTACGCTGCCTCATCGCAGGTGCACACGTATTCAGAGGTTGCAATCGAGTATCCCATTCATAACATAGCAGATGTAAGCTATGCATTGTGCAGCCGGCATCACAGGAACCAGACGCACAGGGCGGGCGGGTCCGTCCTGACGCCAATATTTTTTGGGCTGATCAGTGCGTCATTACACGTTCTTCGAGAATCCAATGCTGAGAGCAATTATTATCTGAATCCTAAGTTGGACAAGATCTTGAGTGCATCAAAATACGGTAGCACGTACATGATATTCCCTACCCCCTGACGTCGAATACCCACAGTATTCACTCGAGAACTCGGGCATATATGAATGTAATTACACACAGCATTATCGAAGTCTTCGCCCTGTCCAGAGATAGCAGCCAATGTGAACCAATTGTGTTATTTCAAGATCGATTTATATGCTGTGAAGACAGATGAGAGGTCAAAGAATCCAGACACGTCCAATACCCGTTTAGACTGATCAATGCCATTTCCGAGGAACTGATATATTCCGAAAACATTTCACGGGAATTAAAATGCGAGGTAAATTTTGATGATACATTCATTGATTCAATTAATGAAATGTTCATTTTCCTCGTCACCTCTGCCATGCGTCATTGCCTCAAGGCATGGACTACAGGCGTTAGATGGAAAGCTCCAAAAACAGCAGACTTCAAATATGATACTACCGTCAGTAAGTATTTATTATCGAAGCAAGAAGGTCAAAATCTAACAAGTTTAGGGTCTGCAGCTGTCCGACGAAGCCAAGACAACCTCTTAGACTCCGAATATTCAGGATGACGAAGGAGAGCGGGTCTGACGCGTAACTCAGGAACTCAGGCGTCCTAGCACGATAAGCCACGATATAGTGATATGACCTGATGATGATCCTGGCGATAGAGATCACAAATCCAACGAGAGAAGTTGAAAGGAGGAGAATCAATTGAGTTGAACCAGGTTACAAAAGGAATACACTCGGTGATAAATATGAAAGTAGAATTACGTACCTGCCCCATAAGACCTCGTGTCTAGTGCACGCCTCGAACGGGTTTCGGACGGTCGAAGATGGTCGGGGACAAAACGTTACCGATGTGAGGCATATGTATATAATTGTGGAGATGAACGGATTATGCGCCACTGTATGGCTGATAAGTTCCTTTACCCCGTTTGGCGGGGGGATTGTGCCAACCAGACTAGCCTTCTATAAGTCTGGCTTGCTTCCCTATAAGCCAGTCAGGTCGCCGTGAGAGGAACTATGATTCACTGTAGTCTGGTTGGCACAAGCCCCTATATTCATTGTACTGGATATGTAGCCGAGTTTGGCGACGCCACACACAATTTGTTTTTGTGGCTAAACTTGAGCATGTATGCATATGCATATGGGAAGCTTACGGTACCTAGTTCAATTGCCATTGCGAACTTGCGCCAATCAATCCCGAACCGGTCATGAGAACAACTAGTCTTCCCGAGCGCCGTTCTAGCCCTGTCGGCAAAGGCTTGGGCGAGACAAACTCTGTAGCGGCCAGCACGTGGTTTCAGGTTTCGTGTCTCAAAAAATGTTTATATCGTCGTCCTTTGTCTGCCGGCTCTTGACCTGGGGTTGGATATTCTCGCCGAAAACGAACACTCAGGCTCATTTACATGGGTCAACCGCCTTCTCCGTTGTCCCTAGCAACGGCAGTGTAAACACAAGTGGACCTGGGGGTCATGTAAATAATAAACCGCTAACTAGACCTCCGTACACACAACGGAACCTCATCATAGAATATGCAGGTGAACCCTGGCAAACCGCTGGGAAAGCATGTTTAGTATGCGTCTCCTCGCGAGGCAAATATGTAGAACAAAAACTCCAAGATATAACATACATCCCTGTTCTCCTGCAGCTTCAAGATGCAGCCCTCACATTGTACATAACATCGACACTTCAACCTCAACTTCGCTCGCAGCTTCACTTCTTCTCTGCCCTTTTTTCTTTTCCGGAATAGGCAGGAGTGAAGAAGCACGCCACCCCTCCTTCTGGTACCTTTTCGAGTGTTTGATGCTTTGATAAGCTCTCCAAACCTCTTACACCTCTCCATCTTCTTTCGCCATCCTCGTTCGCCTTCCTCTTTCGCCTTCCTCTTTCGCCTTGCCGTTGATGCTCAACTCCTACACGTTTTTCTTCTTCTTCACGCTCGTTCATATACCCATCTAATTCATACCTATTTGCCCGAGCCGAAGCCAAACAGCTTGAAAAATGTTCAACACAGCTTCACCGACCCAACTCCATGTCCCAGCCATGGTGCTAGAGCTCAATACGGCTTCATCGTTCAAACGCAAATCCTCCTACAGCTTACAGGATGAGTATGAATCAGGACATTCCATGGGCATGCAAAGAGTTGATTCCCATGATGCTAAGGTATTGTATAGACTCCGATACACGTTAATGATGTTGCAGACTATTCTAGGCCAAAGTAGCTAATGAGCCCATTGATTTTCAGAGACGTAGGGCGCCAATGGGCACGGACATTCTTTTACTACAGTCACCAATAGGCGCCAACGAGGTCTCGCCGAAGGTCAGTGAACACCTTCGTGAGCCACTAAATTTTCACCACCAATTTGCTCAGCAATTCCCGCTCCAGTCTCATCAGTTCCATAGCATTCTTCCGGACTACACGCATGACGGGCAACAAGTCCAGCTAAATACCCCACCACTAGACTCTCCCAATGGATTCCAAATCTCGGGCCATGCGAGAAATGAGGATAGGGATCTCGACGATGATATGATTATGGAGGACTATTGTCAGTCTACATTTATCACCACAGACACAACCACTACAATCAACCACTTTACGCATCACAGTCACACAGCTCCACCGAGCCCTGTCACTCCAAGTGTGGTACCTGCTGATAACTATGATGACACTAGAAATGGCATCAAGTGGGAGGGTACCAAGCACAAAGGTTACCCGCGGGATACTTACGAAGACCCAAATGCAAACCTTTGGACTGGAGGACGATTGCTTAGAAAGAATATGGATGGTCAAGTGAAGGGTTTCAAGATGGGATACTTGGAGGGCTGTGAGAAGTGTAGGGCCCGAGCTAGAGGCCATTTTGGCCACTTCATCATGGCGGATTCGATCTGAGAAATTGTTGATTCCCTTGGTGAGATTGAAAGGAATGGTGGTAATATAGGACCGCGGCAGCTTTGTTGACAGGATATGGCGGCGGCGGAGGTCGGTTTAGGATGCTTGTTAATTGGGAGTTTCCCCTAGCGGTGATAGTCAGCCTGCTTCCCATTTTTTTCGTTTATTTTCTCTGCATTTATACATACCGGAGTATATTTGTTTTATGGCTCTGGCTTGCTCGTTCATGGTTTTCCCCTGGGGAGGAACCCTCTTTTCTATTTAGGTTCGCTTTTCTGTTATTGAACCTTACTACAATTGTCACACCTGTTTCCTTGTATTCCCTGCGAGATTGTGAGATTGTGAGATTGTGAGATTGTGAGATTGTGAGACTCAGTAGATAACTCATTGTTCGCCTCTGAGCCAATCATGGTTTATTATATAATAAATAGCCTCATACGGACCCAGCGCATTGAAAGCTGCCATCGTACCGTATTCCAAACAGAACGCCGAAGGGGGTCACTGTAGGCTCAGCACTTACTAAGCCACACTCTGCGACAGGGCAGCTCTGTCTGTCTCCTCGTTCCGTCTGTCCTCGCTCTCTCTGTTGATCTTTTTCGTTTGCGTCCCATTGGACCCCCTCAGTAAAGAACCATACACGCCGAAGCATCCCAGCGGCTCCAGCAGAACCCGCAAGTGGAACAGCAATCTCAGCGGTAACGGACGTCGACTGCCTAGAAGTACAGAGCTGCATGCAGACTGCCCTATCTACTAGCTACTAGGTAGTAGTATCCCTAAGGCCTCCTCTTCACAGTGCGATTTGCACCTGGATTTGAACTTCCACTCTCCGACATCTCACCGTTTTACTATCACTTCAAAGTCATATTCCTTCTTTTCCTCTCTTTCGCTAAACGCCGTGAACTGTCGACGGAAGCTTGCTTCGGTTTCACTACAAAGCCCACCACCTTCAACTATGGCGACCCGCGCTGCGAACAAACGCCTTGTACGAGAATATAAGAATATATCAGAAAACCCACCTCCATTCATCCAGGCTCATCCTAGTGAGCATAATATTTTAGAGTACATATACATCTCCCCGGCTGCCTTTTCCACCCTCAAAGGAACTACTAACTCCCACTCCCACAGATGGCACTACCTTCTTACCGGCCCCCCCAATACCCCTTACCACAACGGCCAGTACTGGGGTACCCTCGTGTTCCCCTCCGAATACCCATTCAAACCACCAGCTATCAGGATGCTCACTCCCTCTGGCCGCTTCCAAACAAACACCCGCCTCTGCCTCTCTATCTCAGATTTCCACCCTAAATCATTCAACCCTGCATGGGAAGTCTCCACCATCTTAATAGGCCTCCTATCCTTTATGACCTCAGAAGAGATGACCACAGGATCAATGTCCATGGGCGAGAACGAGCGGAAAGTATTAGCCGCACGGAGTCGATGGTGGAATTCAACTGGTGGCGGCACATGTTCCGATCGGGGATATGGGGATCTTGATGATGCCGGAGGGGGGTGGAAGAGCTCCGTAGGCACGCCAGGGAGGACAGCGGGAGGGGTGAGTAACGTTGTGAAGACTGGAGATGGGGGAGAGAGGTTTAGACAGGAGTTTCCAGAGGTGGATGTGGAGAATTGGAGGTGGATGTGGGAGAGGAGGGTTAATCTACAAACGGGGATTGCGTTGTCTCCGGAGGGGTCGTCCGGGATGCAGGTGAATGCGGGAGGGGTGTCACAGTCTCCGTCGATACAGCAGCAGCAGCAAAATCAGGGGCAGGGTGCTGCAGGGGTGAGGAGGAGGCAGGTGGTTGCTGCTGCTGCCGTGGCGGGGGCGAGTGGGGCGGCGGGGACAGCGGGGGCGGTGGTTGACCGGGGGGAAAGCTGGTTGAGACGACATAAGATATGGTGCGCGGTGGTGTTGCTGTGTGGGTATGTGCTGTTGGCTAGGTTGTACGAATAATGCCTGGGTTGGAGTGGGGGATGCTTGCGGGCCGTAAAAACGAGCACTGTGCTTGAGGGGAAAGGAGGAATGAAAGAGATATAGGCGATATGGGATCTGAGGTAGTTGACATCGATCAACAGCTGGGCCGCATTCAGAACGTCTTCGAGTTCTTACCATCACTTACTATTCTCCTTCTCCTTGGGTTAGCATTTTGCCCTGGGTTGTTGGTTTATGTGGATCTCGTCTATGTATTGCGGAGCTGGATTCTTATGCTTCCATTAACATTTGCTTTTTTGATTTTATGAGGGGCATTACTATTAACTACTGGTGAGGGAGGAGAGATGGACAGGACAAGTTGATGCATGGTAGTAGATGGATGAATAGATTTTTAGATACTCAACAGGGCGATTGGATGAGAAGACTAAGTTAATGGTGGATGGATGGATATTCGAATATTTTGTTGAGGTTCTGGTGGTAGATTACATTTGTGCATGGAATGGATAGAAAAGGAAGTTGAAGTTCTAGACCAGTAGTATCTGTGGTTGTGTTTGGTGTTTTATGTAGGAATAAGTATACTACTACTAGTAGTAGTAGTAGTAGTAGTAGTAGTAGTAGTAGTAGTAGCGGTGATGGTGTGGTAGTAGTAGTGGTAGTAGTAGTAGCAGTAGTAGTAGTAGATCTGGGAAATAATCTCAAGATAGTTTTCCCTTCATCTCCTCTTCCTCGTCCTGGTAAACAGTCTTTGTGGGTAATAGGTACTTTGATCTATATAATCGAACTCGCCCGCGGGGAGCCTTTCTGAGGAAACATAACACACGCTTATTTACTCTGGGATTGAGGATGCAAAACTAGACTGCTACTAGAAAGATACACACCACCGTGCTGAAGCCTAACAAGGGAGATAAGATGCATGATAGGGGTGAGTGGGCTAATACTACTACAAAAGTAACATAATGTATGGAGTAGGTTTCTTTTCTAGAACATGACCAAATAAAAAAATAATAATCAAACTACAAAGTTACTAATAGCTACTACACTAGGCTAGGAAGTAAACAAAATAAAATAGAAAAAGGAAAAGGAAAGAAAAAAAAGGGCTAAATTTTCCACAAAGCTCAACTTCCCCCTCTCAACTCCGCGTTCAAGAATCAGTTTGCTTCGAAACGCCCAACATCAATAATTTAAATCAATCAATAATTACCCTCAGCTACCCCCTCCCCTCACCACTCCACACCCACCTACGCAGCCTTTCTCTTCTCCCCCCCCTTCACCGGCTCAACCCTATCATCCACCACTGCCTCCTTTGCCCTCTTTGCCCCCTTCAAGATTTCCAACCCCTTCCTCACATAGCCCTCATTCACCCCCACCTCCCCGCCTGCCTCCCAAACTGCCCCCATAGTAGCCAATCCCAACACAAACAACACCACATCCCCATTCTTCACACCCCTCCACCACCCTCTCTTCACCCCCGTCTTCCACAACGACACGAGCGCAAGCCGGGCTGTATACGTAAACGCAGCTCTACTCGTTCCCCTCCTCACGGGGGCTCGCGTGGCAGTGGTAACAATAACGTCCCCATCTCCCTTCTCCTCAATCACAGTAGTAGATGTAGTCAACTTCCTCGCACCTGGGGGAACAGGCGACCCAAACGCCTGCACGAATGCCCATAACCCACCCACTGCTCCGGCGAGATATACCCTCGCTCCAGCCCTCCCCGCTCCAGCCTTTCCAGGTAACACCCTCTGCATAGCGCACAACCCAGCCCAGCTGGTCCCCACTACCCCAGAGGTGAAGGCAGCACTAGCGACCGAGCTGCGGATAATCCGGCCCATACTCGAGAATGGGGCTTTTGCTAAAACGCGGATCTTAGGGAGAGCGGCGATGAGGTAGAGGATGAAGAAGAAGCGAGATAGCCGAGGAAGTTGGTTGAGGAGGTGTGTGATGTATGTTGTTAGGCAGGAAGGTTCTGACGGATGGGTGAGTGCGCAATGGAGACGTGTATGGAGAGGATGGGCCGTAGATGTGATTGGAGAGAGGGAGGTTAGTGGGGGAGGAAGGAGCGTTGAAGAGGGGTTTAGGATGGGAGGGGTGAATTTCCTAGATAATGAGGGAAGATGTTAGCTTCAACTTTCACTTAACCTGAATTCTGAATGGAAGGGGGACGCACGGATAGTGGAGGTTCGCGATATTAGCTACCCCATCGAGAACATCATCGGTAGAGGGCCATCGGAGACGGGCAGGGTACGTTTCTGGTCGAGTGGGGATGTAGTCTCCTGAGAAATTGAGGAAGAATTTCTTAGGCCCATCAGGGAGAGTTTCCCTATCAAAAATCAATGCGTGGAAGATTTGTGCCTGAGATAATGGGAAGAGAAGCCAGCTTCCGAGCCACTACCCATAGGATATCGTCTCATGTTAGCCATACTATTTCTACCATGATATTTAGGGAAAATGTACGTACCCAAGGTCTTTCTCCCCATAGCTGCCTCCCCTCTGCTAGATTGAATGCATATTCCAGAGCTTTACATACAACCCACACCGCAACCCCGTTCCTCGCCTCTCCTTCTGGGTGAACTGCGAGAGCAAGACCAGCTAAACTCGCACCCAAGGCTGGTGAGATTCTCGATGTGAGGAGCCTTGTTGTTTTAGGGTGCCTCTTGCGGAATGTACGAGCGCTTGGAAGGAGTAGGTTCGACCGTAATGTTGTAAAGAAACGAGAGAGGAGTCGGTGGAGAAAAACCAGGAGGGCGAGGGAGAGTGCAGTCCGGGTCGCAGGGGACCGGAACCGTCGATGCTTATGGTGGGAGACACTGCCCAAAGATGAGTCGGCCATTTCAAGTCCATGGGCAATGATAACAGGTAACTCACATTATGCCCTTCCTTTTCTCTAGGAATGTTTCAATAGCACTCCAGACTGTCAATCCTACTCTTGTCAACAAGAAAGCTCTAACAGCAGCCCTTGTCGCACTCGGTAGAAAATCATAATCCTCCACATGTTGAGTTGTTTCTCCAAGCTCTACACTCCTCACACTGCTCCGGGCAGCGGCTTGCTTTATCACAGCATCAAATTCTCTCCGGGGTGGGACTGAGCTGGAAATAGCGCTCGGTGCTCGGAATTTGAGTATTTTTCGAAGAGCGGCGTATTCTTTCTGAGAGACCACGTATCGCAGGGCTAGGATAAAGTTTTGACGGGCTGTGGATGTTGGAAGAGGATACACTGGAGGAGCAGCTGGAGGAGGAGTAGGGTCCAAAGGAGGGGAAGGTGGGGGAGCCCCCAGAGATGTCATTGCAATTAACGTACCCTGTGCGTATCTAAACGCGGGATAACTTCCACGATCACGATAATGAACTGCTGTTTGTTAATAGTATAGATAGCGTTGTTATGAGCTGATGAGTTTGAGTTTGAACACAAATTTGGCTCTTGAATGGAGATGTTACTTTGCATATTCCTCGGCTATCGAAGGAGATCTACAGGACTGGTTAGGTACTTGTAACAGCCCCATCCAATAATGGGTAACACCTCACCTCATGGGCTTTCTTCGGGATATATGAGAAGGCAGGGTACCAACTCTACATTCTTCGAACACAATATTAGTATTTCGAGCTGATAGTGAAGATGTGGGCCTGAAGTAGATCTAGGTGTAGTGGGAAACTATAATATCAGTATCAACGTGATGTTAATCATTGAACCAAATGTTCAGGAGCGGTGTATATTACAAGTCATAGTTGATTTAAATGATGTTTCCCCAAACAAAATAGCACAGTGTGAGGTATCTGAGATATCGTCTGAGTCTCGAGGGTTGATAGCGGCCGAGGTAATCGAACAGAATATATGTGTGGTACTCTCCAGTCTCACTGGACCAATAGCGATGTGAGATATCTAGGAGCACTTTGCTTGGAGCCCGAGAGCGTGGTTTTGTAAGATATTCTACAGTGCTGAAGTGAGCAGAGGGGGTTGTAGGATGGACAATTCAAGAGATCACAAATATAAATTACAACTGATTGGGAAGTATTTACATTTGGTCTCCACCTACGTCATTTGAGGGTAAATGCCCCATCACAATTCACAGATGAACGCGAATCATGTGTATTGTGTATCGTGTCGATCATGGCCCAAGATCCTTTTGTATATACTGTATATTTTTGCTACCCGAAAAACCAGACAAAACCAACACTGAAGAGCAAACACAAAAACCCCATGCCAGTAGAACCAGATTTAATTTGATGAAAAGGAACAAAGGCCCTAATCCGGCGATATTATGAAACACACACACACCTCTCTCTCTACTGCACAGCTCACCCACGCCCCCACACCCTATGTGGGGCAATAGAAGCAAGAGACCGTAGGGTTGTGGGTTTTGGGGTCCTACGGCAGCATTTGAAGAAGGGTGGATATGAGAGTGATGATGGTGGATTGTATGAGAAAGATGTAATGAGATTCGAATAAACAACAAGGCCAAATGGAAACCCAAAGAATGAAACAAGGATTCTTTTGATTCGTAGTTTGAGTTGTTTAACGGTAAGACTTTTGGTACCTGGCACGGGCACCTGGACCACCGAACTTCTTTGGCTCGCACCGCCTGTTGTCGGCCACGAGGAGGGTGCGGTCGTATTGGGTCAAGGCTTGCTTAAGCTGGTTCTTGGAGTGCTCATCGACGTACTTCTGGTAGTAGGCGACGAGGGATTTGGCGATGGCTGTTGTAAGAATTAGCATATATTGCTGATGCTAATCCTGCGCTTGCCTCCCTGTTGTGCACGAGTGTAACACAGGGGCTGATCAAAGCTGGTAGGTGTAATCTCCTTACCTTGACGAATAGCATACACCTGGGAAGTGTGACCACCACCAGTGACACGGACACGAATATCGACGTTGGCGAACTTGTCAAGTCCGACAATAAGGAGAGGCTCGTAGACCTTGAATCGGAGGACCTCCGGCTTCACGAGAGCAAGGGGAGATCCGTTGACCTTGATGAGACCACGGCCGGCCTAGTTATTGGATTGAGAGTCAGCCATGCTCCTGATCCTTTCCTCAATTCCTTCAGCATGTATTGCGAACCTTGCAGTGGGCGACGGCGGTGGCTAAACAAGAGAAAGATACATATTAGCCGATCTAGTCCCTTGATTACAATAACACATAGGTTCATAAGTTCCCCGTCTGGTGAAATTCCATGCCCCAGTCTCGTTCGTATAGGTTCAACATTTCCTTCTCACATATAAATTTCTCCGCACCGTATTCCCCCCATTTCTCAATTCTCTTCCTTCCTTTTTCGAACCAAACTTAAATTCAATAAACAAGGAATCTCCATACCCGTCTTCTTCTTGCCGAAGCACTGAACGCTCTGGGTTTGGGCAGGGGTAGACATGATTGCGGGTGTGAGGTCGATCGGACGGTCGGTCGGTCGGCGTTAGGTGGGGTTCGCTGGGGGGTTCGTCTGTCGTCGATTCGATATTATGGTGCGAATTATTTTCACCTAGTACGTGTATCAATTGGTGTTGAGGCCAGTAGTGGGATGGCCAAGACGGCACAC
This sequence comes from Terfezia claveryi, assembly GCA_015179025.1. Lineage (NCBI taxonomy): Eukaryota > Fungi > Ascomycota > Pezizomycetes > Pezizales > Pezizaceae > Terfezia > Terfezia claveryi. The sequence goes on along the minus strand of WHUX01000034.1, from coordinate 156,064 downwards.
TTAGGGTATGCCCTAGACCTAATCTTATCTTATCTTATCTTATCGTATCTGATCAAGTCATCTTGCTGAGAACCAACCTTTGATGAGCCCTATACAATCCGATGACTTTTGCGAGAGGATTTCAACCAGGCGATGCAGTTTATCCGCCCAGACTACAATTTGTCCTACTAATAAGTAATTTGAATTTCTAAATTCATAGGTGTTCGTTTCCTCTGACATTTAACTGCCCATCTCCCCTGCTGCACCATGCCCCTGTACTCCTTCGGCTCCAACGGCAACTCCCAGCTCTCCCTCGACCGCACCACCGACGTCTCGATCCCCACCCTCTGCAAATTCCACCTTCCCCCTCCCCCCTCCTCCCCACCATCATCCATCATTCCCGGTGCGAATCACACACTCCTCCTCTTTCCCACCGGCGAAGCATACTCCTGTGGCCTCAACAACTCTGGGCAATGCGGCTTCGCTGACCGCAGCCACTCTCTCGGCGCATTCCACCGCCTTCCCAATCCCCCCCCGCCAGAAGGAATCACTAACCCCTCCCCCGAATCGACACAATGGGGCTTCATCACCGCTGGGTGGGAATTCACTATCCTCGCTACGAAGGATGGGAAGAGAGTATTCGCTTGCGGAACAGGAGCTAAAGGCGAACTTGGCCTCGGGTCCGGAATGTTAACCACTGTTCCGCAGTTAAGAGATATCCCCACCCCAGCGATCCCCGGGACGACAATCCATCAGATCCCCAACTTCCCTCCAGAAGGCACATGCGTTATATCTCTTGCCTCCTCTATTATGCATGTCATTGCCGTCCTCAACGACGGAAGCTGCTTTGGCTGGGGCGCCTCTCGGAAGCATCAACTCCACCACCCCAAAAACGACCCTATCCCCGTCCCCAAGACCACTACTATCCCAAGAACAATATCACCATTCCCCACAGATCCCTTCCCGGTAGCTAAGGCAGTATGTACCCAAGAATCCACCTTCCTCATCTCCTCATCCGGAGATCGACTAGCCCATCTAGGCTTACCAACAACAAAGTGGAAGGTCTATGAGCAGATGCCCCCATCTTGCCTAGGATACGTAGATATCCAAGCCTCCTGGAACGGGGTCTACATTCTCAAAGACACTGGTAAGATCGTTGCCTGGGGAAGAAGTGATAACGGCCGATTCCCGCCCAAGGGGCTAACTGGGGTTAAAATGATGGCTGTGGGAAGCGAGCATGTCATTGCTGTGTTAGAAGAGGATGGGCGAGAGAAGCTAGTTGCATGGGGCTGGGGCGAGCATGGGAATTGTGGGGATGTGGAGGGGGATAGGACTGTAGTTCCGCTGAGGGAGGTTGAGATCCCCGGGGGTGAAGGTAAGAAAGCGAGGATTAGGTGTATTGGGGCAGGCTGCGCGACGAGTTGGGTTTGGGTTGATTGGGAGTAGAGAGTGAGGAACTGTACCATATAATTATATTGTTATAAGGCATATATATATACCCAACGCAGCAGCGTTCATACACCCTATCAATACAACGTGATTAATTTCAGTTTAATCAATTTTCTTACATGATAGATAAAGCTAGATCTGGCACGGCTAGAAGCGGCGCTGACAGGATTTCCCCTCATTCTGTTTATATTTGTGCTAGCAGTTTTTTTTTTTTTTGATCCGCATTGCTTCTTTCCTCAACATATTTATTCAAAAATACCCAAAAGTATCATAATATCACTTTCCAGAGCACACAACAAACACCCCCAATTATTTTACTCCTGCCACATAACACAGGCTATATATTTCTTCACTCTAAGGAAGCCGCAAAGGGAAGTACGATAGAAAGATATCCCAAACAAAACACCCCCAGCTTCAACTCGCTTTACAGTGCCTCAGCCTTCCTCTTCGTGCCATTCTGAGCTTTAACTAGGGCTCTCCTGTCTCTAACTGCGGCAGCCAATCCATCCAACATGACGACGGTGCTATCCCAGTCAACACAGGCATCTGTGATACTGACACCCCTCTTGAGTCCAGACTTGCCCTCGGCAGGGACGTCTTGCCGGCCCTCTGCGAGGTTTGACTCGATCATGACACCGATAATAGCGGTTTCGCCGGCGCGGATTTGCGATTCGATGTTATTGCAGACCTTCGGTTGATTCTGTGCAAGAAGTATTAACATCAATTTCCAGAATGGTGAAGGGGGGGGGATGGAGATTTTGGAATTGAGTGATACCCTGTGGTTCTTGAGGGAGTTTCCATGGCTGCAGTCCACCATCAATATCTCCTTCTGGCCCTTCTTCTTCAGCGCCTCCTTAGCGGCTCTGATGCTCTCAGCGTCGTAGTTGGGCCCCTTGCTGCCACCGCGGAGAATCACGAAGCAATGTTCGTTACCGGTAGTACGGGTGATGGCTGCAAGACCTTGCTTGGTCACACCCATGAAATGGTGAGGACAAGATGCAGAGAGACAGGCGTCGACGGCAACGGCGAGAGAGCCGTCAGTGCCATTCTTGAAACCAACAGGGAAGGAGACACCGGAGGCAAGCTCACGGTGGAGTTGGGATTCGGTGGTACGGGCACCGATGGCAGCGAGGGAGAGACAGTCGGCAAGGAACTACATCAGGAGATTATTCTATGTTAGCACTTGATTTTTATTATGCGAAGGGGGGGAGGGTACCTGTGGGGAAACGGTATCCAACATCTCACTTGCGATTGGCATACCCAACTCAGTCAGTTGCACAAACAATTGCCTAGAGATCCTCAAACCCTTGTTGATCTGGAAGCTCTCATCGATATCAGGATCGTTAATCAATCCCTTCCAGCCGACTGTTGTCCTTGGCTTCTCAAGATAGGCTCTCATAAGAATGACAAGGTCATCCTTAAGACGCTCCTTGACTTTGAATAACCTTCTGGCGTACTCAAAAGCAGTCTCGGGGTCGTGAAGGCTGCAGGGTCCGACTATGACGAGCAGACGGTCTGACTGCTGGGTTATTACGTTAACACTATTCTGGCGTCCTTGTATGACGGTTCTCTTGGACTCGATTGGCTGTGAGGGCCGGAAGATCAGCAATTGCCGAGCAAGGATTCAGTATTTAGATATCACATACCAGAGGAATCTCATGTTGAAGCAGTTGCGGTGGGATGAGAGGGTCCTGGCTGATGACTGTAAAGGGGTTTAGCAGCAGCTATACAAGAACTTACATTCGGTAGTGGGGTAATGGAATTGGGGGGGGTGGGAAGGGGGAGGAAACTTTTCAATTCTTTGACCATTGACCTCGGAGGAATGTAATCTACGTACCGCGAACGTCTTCTGGCTCATCGGACTGCAAACTGTACGTAGCTGAACTCATGTTGAAAGGTGGGCGGGGTTATGGGGTATGAAGATAGTTGATCGAGTGCTAAAAATTCCAAAGCTACAGCTTCTCGTCCAGGTGCCGGTAAGCTGCTGTAAACGGAGGATCCCACGCAACTTTAATATTAAACATTTAAGCTTCTGTATCCTGCCTCGGCCCTGACTCATAGTCGCCAAAAAAATTAATTTATCTCACCCCTCGCTCAATTCCCCAATAGCAACCCGCAAATCAGAACGTGAAACACACAGGCAGTAGAGATGCGATATAAAAAGTCCACGCCCAGTTGCTACTGAAGTACAATTTTAAACTGGTGCAAAGGTGGGGTATTATATCCGTACTTCCGCCCGTCACGGCGACAAGCGGCGACGCTCTTCCATTTCCAATTAACGAATTAAATGAACATTTAGCTTTCTCATTTACGTACACATACTCTTTCGCATTTGTGGAACTTGTGGAACTTGTGGACCCGCCGGCAAGGGTGTTTGGGTGGTGGCTAGCGATATGTCATGTGGGCCATTGGAATTTGGTCCCCGAGAAAAGAGAGTGGCTTGAGGTTTGTGAGCTCGCCTTTTATACAGTGTTTAGCAAAGGGTGCAGGCTTTGGTTCCCTGTTGATACCTGCTACACGGGAAGGACTTCCAGACGGACGACACATGGTCTTTGGAATTATTGGGAGCATCGTGATGGATTGAACGTTGTGATGCCGGTATGTGAATTATTGTGCATTATCTGAGGATCGGGAATTTGCGAACAGATACGATTGCGAGGTGAGATGAACTGAGGGGGGAAGTTTACATCCAATATCACGTGCTCCCAGCTCACCTTACCAGACTTGGCATATAAGATCTGATAAGGGCACACGCACGTCTTAACCCTAGCGCCCACGACTGCTTTCACACAAACGAGGCGCTATCGTGATTAGGACACCAAGAGGGGAGAAAATATCGGATATTCACGACACACGACGACCCACCCCTTGACGGCCAACCACTACGACACTCCCCAACCGACGCAATGGCCATCAAACACAATCAGGTACTTATCAAAATTTCATTTTTTGGAAATTTGGGACTTGTGCAAGGTACAGATATTGGTGGCAAAGCTGGATGGACGTTGGTCAAGATGGGAGAGGAATAACGCCTTTGGGGAGGAGATATTCAAGAGCCGGAATCTTAGACGATTTGGACGGTCGCTTGCCGTTGAACTTGGGTTATTAAAATTGTCACTAACGTCAATTTTCAACGCCGCAGCAAATCCCAAACAACCATTTCCGAAAGCAGTGGCAGACTCGCGTCCGCACTCACTTCGACCAGCCCGGCCGTAAGCTCCGCAGGGGGAATGCCAGGATCACCAAGGCTGCTGCCGTTGCCCCCCGCCCCGTCGACAAGTTGAGGCCAGTTGTCCGATGCCCAAGCATCAAGTACAACCGCCGTGTCCGTGCCGGCAGGGGTTTCACCTTGGAGGAGCTAAAGGTACGGAAGGATATGAAATACCCCGGGGGCTAGGTGGATGCTAAATCAATGATGTACAGGCTGCTAAGATCGCCCCTGCTTTTGCCCGCACCATCGGTATATCCGTCGACCACCGCCGTGTCAACCACTCCGTCCCAACCTTCACTGCCAACGTCGAGCGTCTCCAGGCCTACAGCTCGAAACTCATCCTCTTCCCTCGCAAGTCTGGCAAGGCAAAGAAGGGTGACTCCAGCGCTGAGGACCTCGCTGCCGCTACCCAGACCGTCATTCCCTCGACCTTCCCCATTGCTCCATATGCCGATGCCGTCACTGAGCGCAAGATTACCGCTGAGGAGAAGGATGCCCCATCTAAGTACAGGGAGCTCAGGACTGCCAGGAGCATCCACAGGCTAGCTGGAAAGAGGGCGAAGAGGCAAGCTGAGAAGGCTGATGCGGAGGCTGCTGCTAAGAAGTAAACGGGGTGAAGAGCCTGTTGGGTCTGGCGATAGAATGTTCGGGTCGGGTGTACTGGAAAATACCAACCACGTGAATACAAAAAAGTTAAATCAAGGTCTACGAAAACAGAATTTGGGACAAGGGGGAATAAAAACCCCTGCCACCATCTCGGGAAGTGGATACTTGCGGGCTTATTTCTCACTGTGCGGATTTGGTCGGTATGGCGGGGTAAGGGAGTTTTCACTTTGTCATAATTGTGTATTTTCCCTTTGGCTTTCATTGTTCCTGTTATTTACAATTTTTCATCGGGTTCCTTTTATTTTCTTTGTTTGGTTGGGGACAAAAATTCAAGACATGTCAATTGGTATATATCGAGTGCGAATATGCATATGGCAGTCCACCACACCACTGTAACCTACTGTGACAAATTTGCCCAACTCACTTAGAATACAGATCGGTGTGATCGATTTCTCGTGAAGCTGGGGGCCTGTCTGGCTGGAGAATACCTGACTCACCCTAGTTTCCCTTTCACATGTTTCCGAGACAAGAACCAGGGCGTCCCTAAGTCATCGTTCACAGTCAGTTGATAAACCTGACATGCAGCCACACGGATGAGCTGCAGCGGCGGTCGGATGACATCACAGAGCCCAAGAAACGGCTTTGATGTGCGCCCCACCCAAAGGGAATCGACGCAGGGAAATGGCCCCCAAGAAACCAAGGCAACGTAGAGGGCTGCCGTTTGGCGTGCGTGAGCGTGTGTGTGTGTGGCCGGCTTTGGTGGATAGCTACCTACCTACCTAGATAGATGCTGCTAGAATGGAGAGGGCGGGGAATACGTATGAGGGTCTGGTTATATATGACGATTGATTGCCCCCTCTCCGCCCTACCTCTGAAGCTACAAGAATACTCACCAGACTACAAGAATACAATCATCCTCCATCCTCCATACCGTATAAACCTCGCTTTTACGCATACCTGGTCAAGGCATATCACTTACATTCCCATACATTCCCATACCCTCCAAATCGCAGCCATGCCCGAAACCACCACCGTCCACGTCTCAAACATCTCCCCCGCCACCACCCCTCAGGAGCTCAGAGACTTCTTCTCATTCTGTGGCAAAATCAGCAAACTCTCCCTCTCCCCCACCTCTGCTGACCCCGGTGCACCCCAATCCGCAACCGTAACCTTCGAGCGTAGCTCTGCCGCCAAGACCGCCCTTCTCCTCGACCAAACCCGCCTCGGTGGAAATAACGTGCACGTCGAAGCCGCCCATACCCTCGACGAAATCGCCGGTGGCCGAACTACCAGTGCAAACGAAGATGAGCCAACTTTTGGTGCAGACACAGACCCCACATATGCCGGTGAACAGGGTCCAAGACAAGAGGATAAGCCGAAAAGTGCCATCTTGGCTGAATACCTGAGCGCGGGGTATGCTGTTGGTGACACTGCTTTACAGAAGGGTAAGTGCTACTTCTCATGGACTCTCCTCCCCCTCCTCTGATGAAGGGAGAAAAAAAGGCCAATAGCATGAATTTTGTTCACAAAGCGTCTCATGTTCGTCTTCACACATTAATTACTTCAGTACTCACACAACCCTTCTCCTCCGTTATAGGTATTGAGCTCGACCAAAAAGCCGGAATTTCAACCCGCTTCACCTCGTTCCTGCAATCCCTCGACGCGAAATTCCATGCCATCGAGAAGGCCAAAAACTATGACGCCCAATACCGCGTCACGGACAAGCTCAAGGAAACCCAAAACACGCTCACCCACTACTTCGAAACAGCGCTCAACACCCCCACAGGGAAGAAGATTAGGGATTTCTATGCTACGGGGGCGAAGCAGGTTGTGGATATCCATAATGAGGCGAAGAGGCTGGCCGAGTTGAAGAAGCAGAGTGCGCAGGAGAAGAGTGCGTGTACTTGTGCTGCGAATGAGGGCAATGTGTGTTCTTGCCCTCCTGGGAAATGTGAGTGTGCGGGGTGTCAGAAGAAGAGGGAGGAGGTGCCACTTGCGGAGGCTGGGGCAGCGTAGACAGATGATGTAGTTAATTACGGCGAAGAGAAAGGATTAAACTACTAGGGTAGTTGAATAGTCTTCGTTTCTCTCTTCTTTTCCTTTGGGAGTTTGAGGATGTTGTTTGCTTGACTAGGCTGGCTGGCTTTTGCTTGTATTTTATATGATTGAATTGACACACTCAGTATGAAGCTTCTTATACAATGGAGGAAGGAATTGATTTATGGCGATTGACTGATCTTTCACGTTTGACGGTAATGGGCGTGATGCTGCCCAAGTCCTAAGATGCACTTCTCAAATTTAAGGTAAGGATCACAAAGTTGGGCAATAATAAAAGATGTGATGATTATTTTTATTTTTTCCCTTGTGCAGGGTGAAAACACATTTCGTATATATGCGGAACTGAATTTGTAGAGTTTTATATTCCTTCATTACATGAGCATAACAATATACTCGCGAGCTTCAGAACCCGTCGAGGAGAAGGGCAGATTCAGTATAAACATCATTTATTGCTCTGCATCCCTCTCCCTACTTCCCGCTCCCCACATATTACTTCCCTCCCGCCCGCCCTCCCTCACCTACACTGCCCCTCTCCTCCCCCCTTGACCCCAACATCGTCCCCGTCTTCTCCACCACAAATCTCTCCAACGGCCCTCCATCCTTCGGGTTACTCTCCAACCTCGCCAGTCCCTCGCTTATCCCTCCCTCTCCCGAACATTGCCCTTGGTCAGGTTTCTGCATGTGTCCTAAACTCGGGGCTTCTCGGCCTTGGGATGGTTTTTGCGTGTCGGGATGGGGGGATTGGGCGCCGGGGCGTTGGGAGGTCATTGTGTTTGTGTTTTTGCGGTTAGTTTTGGGAGGTGGATGGCTGGTGAGTGTCATGGGCCGTCAGCTAGGGTATGTAGATAGGAAATTGGTGGGTTTTTTTTTTTTTTTTTTTGGGGGGGAGAAACTTACTTTTTTAAAAATGGGTATGGATCTTGTCGACTTTCGATTCAATATCTCGTTGTTAAATGGATTGGAAAGAAGAGGATAGTCGTCTCTCTCTTGTATGCTTATATACCAACCCAGTGACGCCTTACGCTTACATTCCCTTCCCAGTTCCACTTACAGGTATATTTCACGTTGCCGGGTTCCCCTACACTGTAAGAGAAGCAGGCTTCAGAGCAACATGGCAGTTCAGAGCAACATGGCAGCCGCTGGGCTTGAAGTTGGCTGTGGTAGGTTCCTGTGACGCCAGTTCGACGTTCTGGTGCCAAGAGTCCCACAAGGCGAAGGTTACATGTAACTAGCTGAGCTTCTGGGATTGAGTTTGCTGCCCCAAAAAAAACAAGCAGTCAAAATCAAAGTATAGGTAGTTCGGGAGATTGTTCTCCCCATAGGTTATTGTGGTGCAACCAGACTAGTCTGGTTGGCACAAGCCCTTGTAAACCCCCGTCATCATCTGCAAATTGTTCTGGTTGGAGTGCTGGAAAGGGCCTACCGGGAAAACTGGTGAATAAAACTCCTTGTCTGTATCTTTTTTGTGATAGGCGCGTTAGCAAGCATTCGCGAAGAGGAGTACATGTAATTTCGGTGTGGTACGTCAAGGCTAGTGTCGTCAAGGCACCATGTGCACATAGGATTTAGCATGGCGCTCCTTTCAGAAGACTGATCGAAGGAGACAAAACGCTCTCGGCACTACAACACGCGGGGAATCTTGTTGACGATTCCGACAGTGGACTTGAAGCGAAATGTCACATTTTACCCGTGTTCTGGTCAAGCCCAGGGTCATTGCTGGGTTTGTTCATGCTAGACCCGCACATCTATGGAGGATGAACACCATCCAGATTCAACAACGAAAGATGATTACCAGCGACGATTCAGGCGAAAATTTATGGCTCCAGGGTGAGCAACAAACAGTGTAAAAGCTTTCTGAGGCAGAAAAGGTACCGTTTACTTGTCCTGCATCATGAATGTACTGACTAATTGTTTGCTCAAGAGTTCCTTAGGGGCCCGGATCTTTCGACTTGAAGACAGTTTTATTCAGGTCACCAGGGTATGAACTTCTGAGAGTTTTCGTGCAAGGGATGGAAATTTGATTGTTAACAGGCCGTCCTAGGACATCGGGCAAATGAACGGCCGGATTGGGACTATCGAAGGCCGGATTGGGACTATCGAATGGCAGACAAAAATCATTCTTGCAATCTGTTTGACTGGCACGGGCTCAGTAAGTGATTATAAAACCCTTTGTCGAAGCCTTAACCTAGCGTATCTTCTAGGTAATGATGTATCTACTCAAGTGCTATTTCGACGGACTCAGAAATAGCAATATGCAAAAGTCAAATGAAGCAGCAGGTGAGGCGAGGATACGGGCGCTGGTAGAGGAGGGTTTTAAGCACGTGTTGGAAAATATGAAGTCTGAGGATGCTGCAAAGAAAAATATGAACACGCGATAGACATAGCAGGATGCTGCTCAACACTACAAACGCTCTCCGGTGGTTTAATGTTTTTTTTCGGGATTAATACTGGCGTTTGTTTTTACACTGGTAGTATAGATGACTCGGAATGGATTTTTTGATTATCAAAATGGGGGGGGCGTAGCCCAGTACTACGGAAAGAGTTTATTTACATGTATCGCGGGTCGCGTTTGTGAGATTGAATATTAATTACCATTGGCAACCTGGTAGTGGTCTCCCGGACGACCCACTAGCAACTCTACTCGCAGTTGTGGGCAGATTAGCGTCCTTGACTCTGATTTTGAGAGTATGATTCAGATACAGACAAGGGGTCTTCTTCACCAGTTTTCCCGGTAACATTGAATCCAGAGGGGCATGAATTGTGCATGGCTTTAAGCTATATGTGATGTGTACACGGAGTATAAGCATGCAACACCACATGTAAGCCTTCAAGGGGGGAGTACCGTACGGATCCGGTACACAAGTACCTACTCGGCTCGAGCAATTACAACCTGCATCCTCAGCGGAAATATAATTAGTGTTTCTCTACATGGTGGGTACTGGTATGAAATTTGGTTAGGCCTAACCTTACACTATCACACTCTTCAAACTTGAATCGCAGGCACCTACGGTTACGGGTGATTGCCGACGCCTAGTTCGGTTCGAGATCTACAGTACCTAACGTAAGGCTTCTATTCCCCCAATGTCTAGCTGTAACCGCTGCAGGCCGCCGCTCGGTTGAACGCTGGGCTGTGGGGCGGTTAATACGGGGGAAAATGGGGATTTATTGAGTTTCGATTTTTTTAGAAGTCTACTGGTTCAAATAATTGGACTACGGTATCCCTTGCGTGCTGATCAATAGTCTAGGTACCTGGCCAAGCATCGATGAATCACCTATTTAGGAAAACGCTTTAACTACGACTGGTAGTCTACAGTAGTGGAGGGGTGACACGGCGCAAAGTTACCCTGATCATCAAATTCCATATTCCAAAGCCATGCATGTAACGGCTGCCCTGCAGTCTTATTGTGGTCGGCCGCCCAATCTGCGCGTCTCCAGAGCTCCGGTAAGTCAATTGGCTTCCCCCCCTGAGATGCTCTGCGGCCCCCTGCTCGGCGTAATGATGGGACGCGAAGAGGGTCTTTGCGTCTGTCTTAGTGCCCGTCCGCAGTCCGAACAATTGTCAAACCCTAGTCTGGTTGGTCAAACCCCTTACTGACCCTTACTGAGATTCGGGTGTGAAATCCCCCATATCACTCTCCTGAATCTTTCTTCAGAACACACGAAAACTGGCTAGAATCGTCCAGGAAACCCAGCATCATCAAGCACAAGACCACTCATTGGAAATGTCAAATCATGCCTCAGATGTTTTGACTAGACTGCCCATGGCGAAGCCGTCTGTCTCGTCCAGATTGCCTGTTCTACGGAAGCCCAGCGGTGCTCAAACCTCAAAACAAATCACCTCCGGCGAAGCTTCCCCACGGGGAGCAGCCCATCCACCCTCGGCAACCCCGAAGGCTCCTTTAATCGTGAAGAGGAACACTTCACTGAAAGCTGCAAAAGGTACGAATGGATTGAGCGCAAGCCTAGGAAATACAATAGGAAGCACACGAGCAGCTGAATTACGAAGAGCCTCGGCTACAAAATCCGACCCATTGGCTTCAACTCCAGAGGAGGGTGCTCCAGGTAAGTTGCCCTGCTTCATACGGTTCTGAAATGACTCTCTAATGATGATGTAGAAGCAGATTCATCGTCCCCCACTCCTTCATTAAGCTCATGCTCCTCCAAAGACCAACTAAAGTCTGTGAAAGAACAGCGCAGGGCTTCATCAGTCTATGTGCCTTCTTCACTTATCCAGAGGAAAGGGTCAAGCTCACAGCTTGAGGCCCCAACAGTCAATAGAAGGGCCTCCGCATCACAGCTACCTACTCTTAGCAGTTTAAGTAAGAAAGTCTCAAGTTCTTCGTTGACAAAGAAGCCCTCAACTTCTCAATTGGCATCATCTGCTACTTCGGTATCAAAGAGGCCTTCTATAAACGACCTGAAGACACTTACAACTATTGCTAAGAAAGCATCCGCACCGCAATTGAACAGGAGGGTATCAAACAGCACCCTCAGTCTTCCATTGAACAAGAATAATACTTCTCCCGGATCATTGTGCAAGGCTCCAAGCTCTTCCAGCTTGAAGTCACCTGCTCCACCGCAGACACCAACCACACCCACTACACCGATCTCAACGCGACCGAACTCCAAGCCGACTGGCCGGCTGGCCTCAGGGCCTCAAACACCAAAAGCTACACCAAGAGCTACACCAAAGGCATCTATCAGGCCTTCTTCGTCATCCACAACAGCTTCAACGGACGCAGATTCGCCAAAAAGGCCAAAGGGGAATCAATCACAATCCTTGAGGGATGCAATTGCGAAAGCACGAGCAGCAAAGGCAGCTTCACTACAGCAGGGAAGTGTAGGTACAGTGGGCAGTGGCGATCATAATAGTTTCGATACAATCGATCCTTTCAACATTGGGGCTGGTGGGACGACTGAGCTTCAACGGAAAATCAAGACAGCCAGAAGTGAAGGAAGGTTGAACATTGCAATGATGGACTTGAAGGAGATTCCAAAACAAGTATATGAAATGTATGATATGAAAGGTGAGGATATGGATGGCGGAGATAACGGACCAAAATGGTACGAAAACGTCGATTTGGTTCGGCTCATTGCCGCAGATAATGATATTCAGGAAGTTGGAGAGCAGTTGGCGCAAGTGTTTCAGGGACTAACGGCAATTGATGTAAGGTCAATGTCCTGCTGAAGAAGTAATAATTACTGATGATTTTATAGATGCACAATAACATTGTACATGCATTGCCGGAGAATCTAGCAACATTGACGAACTTGACGACTCTGAATCTCGTGAGTCTGGCCAACCTATTACCGCATGAAGTCCACATGGCTAATAAAATCATGGACAGATCAACAACAAGCTGGGTCACGAAGCTCTAGAACTCATTTGTGAGATTACAACTTTGTTGGATCTAAAGATTGGAAAAAATGCCATTGAAGGTGATCTAACACCACTGATTGAAAATCTTACCAAGCTTGAGGTTCTAGAGCTGCAAGAAAATAAGATTACATCTCTTCCTAATTCCATCGAATATCTTAGCCGTTTGCGAAACTTGGATCTGAGTAATAATAGTCTCACAGAGATTCCGTTCCGGCTTTTGAGAGAGTGTTCATTGGCCGAGCTGAACCTCTCGCATAACCGAATTAGAGGGACTCTAATTGAGTCTGAGGTGGGGGAGCTGAGATTTCTTCAGCTTTTGGATATCAGAAGTAACCGTATCTCTATTCTAAGTGAGGGTAGTGTCTCTATGCCAGCACTCAAGAATTTGTTGGCCTCGAACAATGAGCTCTCCATTTTCCCAGCAATGGATGGCTGGACCGAGCTGCTAACATTCATCGTCGAACACAACCGTATGGAGGAACTACCAAAAGGATTAACTTCTCTACCGAAGCTGAGGGTTCTAGATTTAACCGCCAACAATTTCAGCTCGTTCGACCCGACCCTTGGTACAATGGAATCGCTTGAAGTTCTGAAATTAGACGGCAATCCATTTCGTGAAAGGAATCTGCTTGGAATGTCCCTAGTTGACCTCAAGAGAACTTTGAAGGGTCGACTTGCTCCACCAGCTGTCACTCTTGCTGATAGTACTGTTGACACTCGGAGCACTGAAGATGACGAAGGTGAAGAGGTGGAGGATGAAGTGATCGAGCTTCGACCGGGGGGGGTTTTAGATTTGTCCAAACGAGAGATGGACTTTATTCCCCGAGACCTTCTCGAGTGTGTAACACCTGCTCCGCTGTCCATTGAAGCTCATCACAACCTTCTACTGGCTATCCCGCAATCCATTGAAATGTTTACCGCTAGTTTGACGACGGTAAATCTATCACATAACAAAATGCCAGGGGACAGCTATCTGCCCAAGAAAATCAGCCTGAGATGGCTGACTACACTTTCAATTAACAATAACTCTATCACATCGATTAAGCCTTTGTTGGATAACTTGGATGCGCCAAGGCTTGAACAGCTTGATTTGGCCACAAATAAAATAAAGGATATTGCTGGCCTTCGTCCAACCTTTCCACAATTGACAAGGCTTTATGCGAGGGACAATTTGATTGAGGAAATCCCTGTGGAGACTGTCGATGGAATGAAAGTTCTGGATCTTGTAGGAAACTCAATCGCGGCACTACCGCCAAAGCTGGGCTTGGTTACAACTCTGAGGGAATTGAGAGTGGAAGGGAACTGCTTCAGGGTCCCCAGATGGCAAGTGTTGGAGAAAGGGACAGAGTCAGTTTTGTTGGTAAGTGTTCGCCACTATTTTTAGATCTTGGAGAATACAGGCTTATGTAGTATGATGTGGTAGTGGCTGAGGGATAAATTGCCTCCAGATGATACCAATACCGAAGATGGCTTTGTGAGTGCTTTGGAGGATTGAAGGGACGAGCCACGGATCTTGAAGGGGGCAGAGGAGATCATTTCCCTTGGAAATCTGGAGCCAACACCATTACTGACCCTGACAACGGTTCGTGGCTGGTTTACTACAGTGTCGAACAATTGGGATGAGATTAAGTGGTGGTAGGAGAACAAGGGGGAGGTTATGACTTTCTATGCATTTGTTTTAGTTACCTCGCTTTTTAGAACCTCTACTTATTTTTCATCTTAGATTGTTTTATATTCTTTGCTTAAGGTTACTTATTTTTCTTTATTGTCCTTAATTTACAGTATACTTACCGAGGGAAGAAGAGGGGCTAGGAGGAGCTGAAGTGATATGGGTCACAGAGAAAAATTATACATCTACCACAATCAGAGAACACAGCACAACATAGAGCGTTACACGGCGCTTATAAAGTCATTAACTTTTTCTCCCTTTCCTGCGGCGCATAATTGAATCAACCTGCATGCTTTGTCGTGGTGTCAAGATTCCTGTTCATAGACAATTTGCTGAACTTACAGTCTCCGCCGTCGTCATTTTCGCCTTCCGGCTTTCCCTCGTATGTCAGTGCAACCGCATGTCGTGCGAATGTCTCATACCCAGATCGGCACTGCCATAATGGGAAGTCACTTTGATAGGATCTCACCTCATCGGGCTCAACCATGAATAAATACCTTCTGATGTTTGTTTCTTTCCCCTCACAGTCGGCTGAGCTTGCTCAGGTCTTGATGCGCTTCTCATAAGTAAGTAGTCGTATTACTACTACTCGGCTATCTGTTCATAAGAAATATTATTCTCGATCATTCTGTACTGCTCTTGCTGTTTCACACCATTCTTTCTTGAGGCATTTCGGTCGAGATAAGCATGCCCACAGCAACATCCAGCCCCCCAACTGCTCCATCTGTTCCATTGCGAAGAATGTCAACGTCTGTGGTTACATCACCCCTATCCGCAGCATCGAAGTCCGAGTCGCCGGTGAACAGTATGCCACCCTTCCACATCGATATCGACAAGACGGATAGGTCATATAAAGAGCGTTTGGCTCTGGCATCTAGTATGGCGAGTAATATGTCTAGGGGGTTGGCTTCAAGTATTTCAAGGGCCCTTTCTCCAGCTGGTTCCACGCTTGGAGCGTCAGAGAGAAGGGAGAGAGAACAGCAACTACACTTGATTATGTTGGTTGGCTTAAGTGCTAGTGGGAAGACGACATTGGCACGCAGTGTAGTAAAGGCTTTTGGGGGCTATGTTCTTGTGAGCGGTAGTTCTGTGGAAGAGCAAGATCTGTGGCAGGAGGAGTGGGATAAGTGGTAGATTCCCCTGGCTCGTATTTTCGCAATTTACTTGGGTTGCTAAGTTCAGGGTAATGGTATTTATAGTGTATTTGCTGCCAGAGCAGCCTTCGGGTCAGGGATGAATGTCATCAGTGACCTGACAAATGAGACAGCAGAGAAACGCCGGAAGTGGATTTTATTAGCGGAGGAGTATGAAGCAAGTATCGATGCTATTGTGTTGGATACTTCTATCTCTGTTTGTTCCAATGTGGTTCCACCCTAACTTCAATCTGGTCACTGACATAATGACTCCATAGACCTGTCATCAACGTATAACCAACATATACACTAAGCTTCATGGTGATAATGTACATGCTCTAGAGCTAGCCCAACCACATTTCAACCGTTTACGCCGAATTGCAGCTCAATATACAAAGCCCGCACCTGTAGAATTTGCTGGAAGAGTTATTTATCTTCCGGAGGGAGTTCAGAGCTCTGGGTATTGGAGTGCAGAGAAGTTGAGGAGATTCTTGCCAGACGTTGTTTCTCAGCCATTGAGCAGAATCTTGAATTCCAGTACCCAAGGTTTCGACGTCGAGGGTGGAGATCAGGCACTCGAAAGTATTACAGGGGAGGAAGCCCTGGCTGAGGCTGCGAGGGTCAGTAACCTGCCTATGGGAACAAGCGTCGAGTCTCTCACGCCGGATAGCTTCACCGGACAGGTGGTCAGAACCAAACGATATGGAAGCTTATCTAGCAATCTTAACGCCCTTCCACTCCTAGATACTAGCCAGGAGCTACCACAACGGAGGTGTTCCCCTAGTGCTGTTGCAATTAGGGCTTCCCCCAGGCGCAAGAAGCGGACTCATGAGAGGAAGCTCACGGTTGCAATCAAGGTCACCGATCTTGCAGCCAAGGCGTCCCCACCTAAATTCAGCGAGGAGGCAGAGAGTCTGATGGGTTTGAGGCAGGGCTCCACTGAGGGTCAAGGGAGTGATGACAGTATAAATGAGCTCATTCTGGAGTGCCCTACTTCTCCTCAAAGGACTCGAGCTGAAATTGTCCATGAACTGGACACCAGAAAAGCATTTGTTGGTATCATGGATCACGGAAATAGTCCACCACAGGCCACAAAGAGGGTCACAATCACACCCAGTTCAATCCCAACCACATTCTCGCCCGTGAGGTCAAAAAGCGCCAAGGAAAAACCGTCTGTCCGGGTACACCAGACGAATTCTTCAATGCCTTCATCGGTTCGAAAAAAAGAGCACGAAGATTTTCCATTCGCTAGCGAGCATACTTTCGAGCCACCAGTACCTCCACTACACAAGTTTGGTGATTATGCAGAGGAGAATTCGGGATGGAGGGACACGACTTCAGAGTCACAGTTGCCGTCTCCTAGGGACAAGGAATATCAGGCCTTTGGCTCTTCCCCAACAATGCTTGGCTTTGCTTCAAACTTCATGCAGAATATGTCTAGGCAAAAGCATTCTGATCAGAGTATAGAGAAAGAGACCGTGCAGAGTCCCCCAGCACATGGGACAGCCCAAAGGCATGCAAATACAAACGAATACGACGACTTTTCGGCACAGTTCAACAGCAAAAATAGATTCCCCGTACACGAACTCGATGGGTGCAGTCTTAATGAAAGCAACCTTCTTGATAAACTGGTGTCTGAAGGGTTCTTTGGCTATAATTCCAGTAAATTCATGGCCGATCACAGTCCCAAGTGCCTACCTAGGCAGTGCGAGACTCCCAGTCATGAGATACTTCAGAAGCATTTAGAGAAGCATGACTTCGCGTACTCTACCTCCATTCAACTGGAGCAGTCGGTTCACGAATCTTATGAACCTAGCAACGACGGTCGGTAGAACAAGACGTCCTTACGGAGGGCTAGAACGTTCCATAAGTCATCATTAGCTATAAAAGATAGGATTGATAAGAAAACATTAAAGGAGTTGCCTAATGATACAGCTGGGCATGGAGTGGATGGGGTGGGGCCAACCAAGTTGGAGAGAACGAAAACTGTGGGTTAGGTTAAGGTTATGACCACCACCTTTTGATACCTTGGCGTTCTACAGCTTTGATAGATTCACCGGAGTCTTTGAGCTGGGTATTCTATTATTATGAGAAAAGCGGATATAGCTCCCAATGTACATCTGCGTTTGTTTCCTGTTTCTACATCTTGAATTGCTTGCCTGATTGTATCTAACTTTTTCTGGGTTTTGTGAGCGTTTTGGCATTCTGGAACAACTTAAGTAAAAGGGGAGATAAAATTTTATCCTGTCACAATGCCTCAGAGCATCGTTTATCTTTTGTTGATGTTGGTTGGCACGACCCTAGGTATGTTGCGTGAATTGTACGAGAAATGCGTGCCAACAAGGGACTCACGGCGCTAGCTACTTATGGATTTGAAGCGCCGTTTTGGGAGGGACACATAACCGGACAATGCTAGACAGTGCCCCCTCCTTGATCACTTCGATCTTCTCATCCGCATCTCCTTGGAAATACATAACTGAAGCCCACACCCCCGCTCCACGAGCTTAATCCTATCAGCTCTTTCTATGATTGCTCAAGAGCCGGACACTGACAGCACACAGAACTGGGATTGTGATACCTGCACACTGTTTGGCTGTACAAGCCATTGAAACACATATGAACGCTGGAAGAGCGGGAAAAGAGGCTGCTATATATTTATTTAGACACAGGTATTTCGACGGGGAATCTGCTAGGCGGAAAGCCAACACAGTGATTTACCGATCACGGCGCCGGTTACGAACATAATGAACAAGGTACGACATTCGACTGCTCAAGAAGAGTGTTCAGAAAATTTCAGGACCTGGCTAGGTAATTTGGGATTGATTGGAGAGTCAGCGATGGAAACTATGGGCAATCTGAATGCTACATAGGCTGGGCTATATCGAGACTTGCTGACCATCGCTTCATGGAATCGAGAATAGGAGACGAAAGGCTCAATGTCCGTTGGGTTGAGGCTACATAGCAGTAGGGTTTAATGCTTGTGATACCCGGCTCAAGATCTTGACCTTATCTGGCAGTCAACATTTGGAACAACCGTCAGCCTCCGGCACAAATACACTGCAAGCATCCTTTTCAGACAACCACGTTACCCTCGGCCATCTGACATAACAGATCCTCTTCTATTCAACGAAATTCTTATGCTCGTACCCGACTTTTCCCTTATGGTTACCGCTTTCGATAGTCCACGCAACATTGAGCAATCACCCGCCAAGTATCATAGGAACTCTAAATGTGACAACTTTACTGGGGCTACAACACAACACTCTCTTACACAGTGATAAGGGTGATCAAATGGAATGATAACAACTATGCAGCCTATCCTCATCAGACTGTTAATTCGTCGGGATATATAGAAGGCTCCTGTTGAGACACCAATCAGAGAGGTACATGCGAATCACCGTTACACACCTCAATGACTGGACTCAGTCGGATAATGGGATATGGATATTATCTTGCATAATTATTGAGGGCAATACCGGATGGTATACGACATGATGCATAGATTCTGGTTTGGGCCTGCTTGTTCTCAACGTTCGGCGCAGACTATGAGGTCTCAAGCTACGGGTTTCTGTGAGGTTTTTTGGGAAGAAAAATACGCTTGTGAAAATCCGCTGGCAACTTATGCTCTAGGTCTGATCTGGAAGCCTCGGAAAGTATTATGGAATATTCTGGACGGAACCCTGGACACCTTCTCTACAGAACACTCGAAATTGGATTTTAACATGTTAAATTGAAAGCTAGCAAATTCCTCATAAAATCCACCAAAAACAAAAGAAACCAGAAGGAGTTAACAGATGATGAAAGAGAACAGGATCTCGAGCTCCGTGTACCCATCCAACACCATCCCCTCAATACAAGCCATCCCTAACACAATGTCCTCGCTAAACTTCACCCAATTTCCTGATATCCGAACCAACTCTGTTGCCTAGCGGCTAGGATTGACAGTCGCTTGTGGTAACCGACTTTGCTAGGCTTCCATTGGAATTATCGAAGAAGAGTATTTACTCGTGCTAAACGGGCTGTTATTATCTAAAATTGTCGAACCAAGAACTTGTGAAACTTACGGAGCACCCCGAACAGGTACAGCCACAGCCGGAGCTGCATCCACAGGGACCAGCAGCAGTGCATGCACAGCCAGACATTTTGTTGATTGGTTTGGGGGTGGTTGGTTTTGGGGAAAGTGGTTTGTGGTTGTGTGTGTGTGTAGGTTCTTGTTTGCTTGATCGGAATCGACTGCTTGGAGAAAAAAGAGTGCCCACGAAGGCGAGAAAGGAGCCTTTTTATCCCCTCTGGAACCCCCCCACCTTACCTCTACGGCACATCCACTGTCCAATCCAATTACCTGTGTGACCGGTCCAGAACTAGCAACTGTGAGTGCATTATTGAGCACATTTTGCAGGGTTCTGAGATAGTAATGCACCGACTTTGTGTTGAGATGGAAGAGGGTGTGCAACTACCTTGGCTGGCCATAGTTGAAAGGGGGGGGGACTGGCGTTCAAGAGTAAATGTTTAAGGTGAAATACAGTTCTATCCATAACCACTCAGGTCGTATTAGAGAGTTCATCCACAGCAATGTCAGAAAGTATCCGACATGATTGTCACGAGCCACTAGTCCGGCCTATGAGTGTTCCTGGGAAGAAAAGACACGGAAAATGCTTGTGACTGAACGAACCTGCTGAATTTATGGCAATTAATGCTCAAGGTCTGGAATCTCCAAAAAATATTACAGAATATTCTGGACGAAACCAATAGACTGAACCCGAACCCTGGAGACTTAGCTACGGGTTTTTGTGAGGTGTTTTTGGGAAGAAAAATACGCTTATGAAAATCCACTGGCAACTTATGCTCTAGGTCTGGAAGCCACGGAAAGTATTATGGAATATTCTGGACGAAACCCTGGACACTTTCTCTACATGGCACTCAAAATTGGATTTCAACATGTTAAATTGAAAGCTATCAAATTCCTCATAAATCCACCAAAAACAAAAGAAACCAGGAGGAGTTAACAGGTGATGAAAGAAAACAGGATCTCGAGCTCCGTGTATCCCATCCAACACCATCCCCTCAATACAAGCCGATCCCTGACACATTATCCATCGTTAAAATCCCACCAATTTCTTGATACCCGAACCAACTTTATTGCCTAGCGTGCTCGGATTGACAGTCGCATGTGGTAGCCGACTTTGCTAGGCTTCCATCGGAATTATTGAAGAAGAGTATTTACTTGTGCTAAACAGACTGTTATTATCTAACATTGATTGGTCAGGAACTAATAAACTTACGGGGCATCCGTCACAGGTACAGCTGGCACCGCATCCGCAAGCTCCAGAGGAAGCGCATCCACAGCCAGACATTTTGTTGGTTGCTTTGGGGAGGTGATTGGTTTGGGTAAGAGTTGTTTGCGTTGAGTTGTGAGTGTGGGGGTTCTTGTTGCTTGATAGGAATCGATTGCTTTGAACCAAAAAGAAAGCTCACGAAGGGGAATGAGATGCATTTTTATCTCCTCTGGCAACCCCTCCTTAATCACTGGCCGGGCTTTGTTGACGCCAGCGCTAGTCAGTTCAAGTCTGAGTGCATTTTGCGGGGCACTGAAAGAGTAATGAGTGCGTTGAGCACGCCAAACGTGTGCTACAGATGAAGAGGTGGTTGAACTGACTGGCATTCCAAGTTCTAAAACTAGTTAGGCAACACACCTACGGCCTTGCGGTTGAGGTTCTTTTGCGTTATCATGTTTTCTCAGGCAACATCCAATATTATAAAATTCATTCGTACTCTGACGAAAAGCGTTCTATCACTGGCGACTAGAAAAATCAGCAATCATCATATCCGACAGCGGCATTCCTAGTCACTATGGGATTGTTTCTTCTAACAGGGCTAAAATTTCGAATCAGGAAATACCTGATCCGCTGGCTTGGCATTGCCCCACCAAGCTCCAGCTCATGCGCTAAGACCTGGGTACAAGGATAGCAGAGCCGGCAGCCCTGCAGGCTTCCACGAGACACCCCATACTAACATTTGAAATTGGCCGATTAGGCACAGGATCTTGGAACAATATAGCTTTCATGATAAACCTCACAAAAAATCCGCGTACGGCATAGCGCCCCACCGGGCTTATGTTTGGTCACTACTTGACACTGCAGTGCCAGTCTTGGTTACTACTTGGCCAGGATATTGCTGACGCCCAAGCGTGCAAGTCGGGTGCAGGGGAAATGGGTTGGGCACCTCGTACAAGGTTTGTTCGGTTGGGAGCGATTTGTGCTGTTTCAGCCAGAATGTGTCTCATGTTTGCTTCTTGGCGTCGGGGGCGACGTTGAACGAATCAGACCCTGGGCAGCGTGCATCCTGTGATGGTCAGAGCCATGGAGGAGGTCATTTGGAAGAGAGATTTGTGCGGTTTCTGGGACATACAGAATACTAGTGTTGGGTGGGGGCATTTCTGGATTGAATGGAAAATCTATTGCGGTGAGCTCATCGCGGTACTACTATTGTTGGATGGGGGCATTTCTGGATTGAATGGAGATTCTATTGCGATGTCGCGGTACTATCCGAAGATGCACACCTGCGGAATGATCCTGCAATTGAATAGATGTTGTACTCTACATCGGTACTATAAAGGTAGAGTAGAGTACTTGCGTATGTTATGTTTCTATATTAATTAATGTCTGGGTTATTCAAGGATCGTGATCACAGCTTTCAGTTCTGGTCTAGGTAGATGCGTACTTGGATATAACTAAAGTATTGTGGCGGTTGTATTGACATGGGACGTAAAATAGCAGGTAGGCTAGTCCTCGGCATCTAGACATGCCTGGTCATGCCAATCACAATATACAGTAGACTTCTTGCCAAGCCAGACTAGTCGAGTTATGTATTCGAGTTATGTAATAGTTGCGGTACCTAGCACGCAAAATTAATCTGATGGGCAGTTGGATTTATCCCAGTTCATTCTGAGCAGGATGCATGTCGGGGCGGGTTACTGGGCTACTGCTACCGTATATTACATCCGTGCCCCGTTCGAATCAGTAACAGCTTGCATGTTTACAGTGCACCCCCGGGGCTTCTGTATATTAATGGGTAACGATCGAGACTGTGGGTAACAACGGACCACCTACGATAACTACGAGGGTCTGATCGAGACTACGGACTACCTGCAAGCACCAGACTAGAGTTTGACTAGTCTGGTTGGCACAACACCCTCCGGATGGTTACATACCCTAGACCAACCAGACTAACCCAACACTAAGTATATATGTAATGAGATGAGGTTGTCTGGTTGTAGATGAGGTACATATGTACTAACATTCACATATGTGCATATTGGGGCCCGATCGCTGCATAAAAAAAGTGTGCGCGGTACACGATAAACAGTTAGTATGTATGTTATATAAATATGCCAGCAAGCGTAAAAAGCCACACATTATCCAGATGATAACGAATGCCATGACAGGCTGCCGATCTATCAGATGATCCAGCAGTCCTGGAAAACTGGGGGCACAGCCTGCTATTCATTTATTACGAATCAAACCTGAAAGCCTCGTATGCCAGATGATTGGTGCACACCTCGATCCTATCTATTCTCGTTTCTTGTGCAGAACTGCCGTGATAACGGATTGGTTCATACTCACTCAAAGAAAAACTTAGACGTATAACTCTGTACCGGTAGATCAACAAGCGATCGACATGATTGCTGGTGATTAGCCCCCCTGCCTTTCCGCCAAAAACCGGGGGCCTTAGTCTGGTTGGCACGGGGCCCTACGGATAGTGATTCATCAGTATAGTGGCGATGGAGGACTCATGTGGTTGCACTGCCCCTTCCTAATACAATATCAGCAATCTCATGTTGCGGATGGGGGTGCTTCAGATATGCACCAGTGCCAGCTGATACAACATGGAATGGCTAATATGTCATTGATGAGTTGATTTTGCTTTTGACCTTTTATTAAACTCGAATTTTGATGGGAGCTGTAGTCCGGTTGGCATGGGAGCTGTTCTTATGACATGACTAAATCTCGTGAGACTAGTCATGAGTGCTTTGTACCAGACTAAGTGCTTTGGGTCGGGGCACGAGACTAGTGCTTGGTGTTGTCTTTGTTGCTGTTTGCAGCTAGCCTAATTAGTTTAGTCTCAATCAAGTTAGTCACGGCCCGAGATTTCTACATTAGGAAGCGTGGTTTGCGCGGTGCCAAGACTTCGCCCAAAATGGTATGTAATACTCAATAGTATTAGCGGGCGTGGTCACGAGCAAGAATACCGTACGGTACCAATCTCAAGCCCAAAGCTTTTCGGTTCGCAATTACTAAATCTTCATGCCACTTACCTAGGCCTGTCTATAGCATCGGGGCTCGGCAACGAAATGCGGGGAGGGAAGCCGAATCCCTAGTAACGACATGTATACCTTATACTGTTATACATATATAAACCGAGGCCCACTCATTTATTATACAACACATTAATATAAAAAACTCTGACACATCCCATCCTGTACACCCAATTGAGAACCTGGCTGTTCAAGACGTGATGGCTGCCGACAAGTACCACTCGATCCTCTCCATTGATGACTTGGAAAGGGCAGCTACGGATAGGATGGATAGGATGACTCGGGGTTACTTCAATTCTGGGGCGGACGGGATGGTGACGTGAGTCTTGCCTTTTCTTTGCCTCAGTTATGTTATACCCAAGTGTCTTACATGTTGTGTGACGATACATGTCATATGCTTCAACTCAACACCTAATTTGTTTCTTGAGCCTGGGCGGGAGAAGAAGGAGGAGGAGCAGGAGTTGTCACAACACTTTTCTGATTCATTGTATGAGTAGCCTATCCAATGCGTGGCTCGGTATTGCTGGGGTTAGCATGATTGATTGGTTGAATGATTGATTGGTTGATACTGACTTTTGAGTTTCAATGCTGTAGTCTACGAGACAACATCAATGCTTTTGATAGATACAAGCTCCGTCCAAGAGTGCTACGAGATGTCACGTACATTGACCCAAGCACGACATTCCTTGGAAAGAAAGTTCGTCCGCGCAATGCCTAGCCTCTGTCCGGGCTCTTGGGAGTGGAAGCTTCAATGAGGCTTACTGACTGACGATGTCAATGGTTAGATAGCCTTTCCACTATGTATAGCACCCACGGCAATGCAAAGGATGGCTCATCCAGACGGCGAACTAGCCACGGCAAGGGCAGCGGCAAAGAGGGTATGTTATTTTTTTTTCGCTTCTAGGCAGAGATTACGGATTCGGAGAGAACATCCTTTGTAGTTGAGGATTTCAACTGTTCTTGGTGAGATGATGCCGCCAGACTAACTACGAAGGGCACACCACCGTTCGCATTTTATACGGGACCGAGAGACGGACAGCTAACGGTTGGTTACGCATATGCAGGGTATCGCAATGGGGCTGAGTAGCTTTTCGACAACGCCTCTGGAAGGAGTCACTGCTGCAGCCAAGGAGGTCGGGGACGTCGATTATGTCCTACAGCTGTATGTGATGAAGAACAGGGGGACAAGTGAGAACCTAGTAAGGAGAGCGGAAAGTATATCTACCTATTTCACATATATATTACGGCATTGAAACTTGTTTCGGCAAGATACCTAATCCGAGAAAGGCAATCTGTGGGGTTTATGCAGTCTTTGGGGCAGCTGAATTCAGTGCTGCCCCAGGGATCGTTCATTTTACTTTTGCCCCAGGAGATCGTTTCATTTTACTTCTGCCCCGCTTTGCTCGTGCTTCTTTCTCGTAACTTTCCACGTTTTTCAGCTAAGTAGCATGGAATCATCTCTTCCCAACAGAAGCGGGATACAAAGCCATTTTCCTTACCGTAGATACTCCGTATCTCGGCCGCCGCTTCGCAGAGACTCGTAATACCTTTACCCTCCCACCACACTTGACCTTGGGAAACTTTACTGTTCCCAATCCGAAAGATGGGGAATCAACACCCAATCGAGGAGAGGGGGGAGCAGCAAGGGTACCAGATAATGATATTGTGGCGGTAGCAAAGGATATCCAGGGCAGTGGCCCTGAGAAGGAGCCTGTAAGGGCGGATACCCTTAGTGAACAGGGACTGCCGAATTTTGGGGTTGCGGAGGCGGATGGCGCAGTGGATGGGAATGGTGAGTTCATACTTGTTGGGGATGCTTGGGAATGGATAGTGGAGAGTGAATTGATTCCAGTATTGACGGGGACTAGATACTTCACTGAAGTGGGAGGATATCAAATGGCTTCGATCGATTACCAGAATGCAAATTTGGCTAAAGGGAGGTACGTTCATTCGTTCTCCGGAATAACCTCGTTTTGACAATTCAAGCTCACCCCATACCTCCCAGTCCTAACTGAAGAAGACACCCACCTCGCCATCTCTCATGGCGTGGACGGTCTCCTCATCTCCAATCACGGCGGCCGGCAGCTCGATTCCGCCACCTCCACTCTCGACGCCCTTCCCGAATGTGTTGCTGCAGCCAAAGGCCGAATCCCCATCCACGTCGATGGGGGTATTAGGCGGGGTAGTGATATATTCAAAGCATTGGCATTAGGTGCTGATGGAGTGTGGGTTGGGAGAGTCCCGCTTTGGGGATTAGTGTATGATGGGCAGGCGGGCGTAGAGTTGGCACTGTGGATTTTGTATGAGGAGTTTGTGTTGTGTATGGCGTTGGCGGGGTGTAGAAATGTCGGAGAGATTGGGAGGGGGCATTTGGCGAGGGTGGGGTTGGATGGGAGGGTAAGTAAGTTATGAGGGGTTTCTGAACTTCGAGTCTGGCGGTTTATATATTTATATATGTATGTAGATACCAGAACTTGAGGATCTCTTACCCGCCAAACCGCTGCGCCGCTCATATTCACATAATCTATCGTTAACTACGAGGGTACTAATCGAGACTCAGCATTTTGTTCATCTGCATCCAGTATATCTGGTTATGTCCTCTTTGGCGCGCCTTTTCCAAATCTCGTGACTTGGTTTTTTTTTCTCGCAGAGCTTGCTTACCTAATACAAGAATCAGACGCAGAACAAACCCCGCGTCCGCCCCTACGGCAGCAGCCAACAAAAGCAATACAGCCTTATCACAAATAATATCCCAAGAGCCCTGCCGAGTTGTAAGATACTCACATCCACTGCAAAACTACAAGACATGTATACGCGCTTCCGCCGCCGCCGTTGAATGTGGAGGTTGATTCGGAGCTGGGGATGCCGTTGGATTTCGTGCATGTGAAAGGGGTGTTTGAGAGCAATGAGAGTTGTGGGTACTCAATTTCCTGTAGAGAGGGTGGGGATGTGTGTGTAGGCAGGCGATCAAGAAGACTGACGGAGGCGGAAACCGAGCTTATGGAATTCAAGTAACCAGCTAACATCCGATTTCTACCCTTAGCACTCCGCCCCATGGATCTCCACCCTCCAGTACCCCTCTGACCGCCTTCTCCTTCGCCCTGCCTCTGGTTTCGGAAAAGCCACCCGAGCTTACAACTTCCGGCGCACAGAATACATCTCCTCCCGGTCGACATTCAAATCCACCTCCTCCGCTCCGCTCATCACTAACGTCCTCTCGCCAATCCGACCCTGTCCGAATCCTCGACGCAGTTATGCGCGGGTTCGATATTGCAAACCCGGAGACCGTGGGCGCAGAGTACGTGGCGAACGCAGGCGAGGATAAGAGTACTAACTTGCGGAGGAGAATGGGCGGAGTCTGAAACACCTGATGAAGAGAGGCTTAAGGCAGTTGAGACGTATCCCGTTTAACCGGACCGGGAGGCCCGGGTGAGTTGAATGGGTATTTGGTGTATAAGTTCTCTGCACATCCGCTGGGTAGCTATGCAGATGCAGCGGTAGGTTAGGGGGTGAGAGGCGAGAGAGTCGATGTGATTAGGTATTTGGCTAAGGGGGTTAAGGCCGCGAATCAATCCTCGCAAGCGCAAACACAACTGCAGAAAAATACCGAGAGAGAAGGAGAGATGACATTGGACCTCTACATCCCTAGTGACCCGGCTATTCCTGCTGTTGGAGTTATCAAAAGGAAATTCTGCTCCATTGATGAAGAGGAGTCACCAGAGGGATTTAAATACCAATTGGTCCACGCCTACAACCAGCTAGCAGTGGCAACCGCCACCTCAACATTCGACCCTCCAGCCCCTCCCTGCACAGCTCTGAGAAAACGAGGCCGGGCCAGGGTGGAAGGTGTAATTGTCCGCTTCCAAAAGGAGCGTATTCGTATCCGGTTGTATTCCGCTCATAGCTTAGGCCGAAGAAGAATGAGAAGGCTGTGGAGACTTTCTTTAGAACACGCTGAAGACGATGAGGGGTGGGCAGAAGGGGGAGAAGGATGTGGAAGAGGAGGGGAGGGTGGATTTGCTGAGTGTGAGAGTTAGAGATTTAGTGGAGGAGGAGAGGGGGGAGGAGGGTGGAGGAAGGTTTCTGGGCGGGATTGGGGCGTGGGGTGGGGTGGGGGTTAATGTGGATAAGCAGTTTCAATGTCGTTGCAATTTATTTATTTTTCTTTTTATTTTTATTTTGTTTTTGGCAGCTGTACCCTCGGAACTTTCTATACTCTATCCATGTCATCTTATGCATTGGCAAAAAAAGGATAAAAAACGTTACCCTCAGCTGCTTGCTTCTCACCGTTGTAATATAACAGTACAGCAGAAGTTTACAACACAAGACAGGACCCATTAATTTTACCGGGTTATTGATGCAAAGTTTTTTATGATTTTGAAAATACAAACCGCAATCTCTTCCCTGTAATAGCAAACACAAACAACAAAGTATTCAACTATTATTTTAATATCTGGCTTCATTTCTAGTTGGGGATAACGCATGTGGACATGAGGGCGGATAATATAGATGTTTGTTTTTTGTTTATTTTCCCCGGGTCTGTAGATACTTCACAACAGTTTACCAACTCAGTGCTTACTAATCTTTATTTGTTTTGTTTTCCAGAAGGTGCTACTTACTTGAGCTCGAATGTTTTGATTTATCATGAGGCTGCGTCATAGGGGTAAGTTAAAGGTTAGATGTCCCTCGGCTAACATATCTTGACGCTCGACACTTGATATATTGACGGCGAGCAACTCTGGAGCTTCGTCTCACCACTCGAACAACTCCAGCAATAGCTACAGTATAGGGTATCCACATTCACGAGCGCACAATCCACTCCATCACAGAAACAGGCACCCTCGCACTCCGAGTCTTCCTCGACTATGGCTCTCCCCCCATCCTGGAGCACTCCCCACCTTCCCCCACGCTTCTACCCGCGATCCTCCACTCCCTCAAACTCTTCATCCTCCTCGTCAGCAATAACCCCCTCAAACCCCTCTGGAATAAGCTACACCACGCAACTCACTCCGCGGATTAGCGACAGGCTGGTGGGGGATAAAGTGCTGCTTCCGCAGAGGTCGCTGGAGGCGCTACTTTCTTCTGCCTCTGCTGCTGCTGTGTCGTCATCATCGGTAGCAAGGGCTGGGGGGGGAGAGGGGGTGGGGAGAGCTGGGAGGGGTGGAGGGAGGAACATAGTGCCACGAGTGGAGGAGGAGGAGGAGGTGGTGGTGGTGGTGGTTGGGTAGGGGGAAGAGGTGGAGATGATGGACTCCTCCCACACCCGATTACCTTCCGCCTGTTTAATCCGCTGAATAACCGATATACGCATGCGGTGCCGAGAGAGTTTTCGGCAGAGGAGGGCGTGGTTGTGATTAGTCCGTTTTTGGGGGAGATGTTGGGGTTATCGCCGTCACCTGAATCGTCACCACCATCTACACCCGAAGGATCAGCGTCAGCATCGACGACACCATCACCTCCTTCCCAGAAAATAACTATATCATTCCACCCCCTCTTGAAAGCAACCTATGCGCGCCTCCGCCCCCTCGCCGCTGGCTACGACGAAGCAGACTGGAAGTCCCTTCTAGAGAGGGAGCTTCGCTTGGGTTACTCTACGCTCACTGTGGGTGAAATCCTCACCGTGACATCTGGCGGCGGGAGGTATAGGTTTTTGATTGATAAGTTGTTACCGGAGGGAAGCGAGGGCGTGAGTGTTGTGGATACGGATATGGAGGTTGAGATGCTGCCGCTGAGTGAGGAGCAGGCAAGGGAGACGGTGCAGAAGAAGATGTTGAAAAAGAATGGTCAACAGGGGAAGGGGTGGGAAGGCGGTGCGGGGGCGAGAAAGGAGAAGGGAGGAAGTGTCCGCGTGGGGGAGCTGGTGCAGGGTGTAGTGGCTAGGGGGGAATATGTGGACTTTAAACTGGAGGAGTGGGATCGTGCGAGGGGGGTGGCGGTCGAGTTGACGATTGGGGGAAATGGGGGGTATCAGGAGGTGGGGGGGTTGGTGGATCTGCTGGTTGCTACGAGTAGGTATCGAGGGGCGGATGGGAGTGGGAGTGAGAGTGGGAGTGGTGGTGGGGGTGGACGTGAGAGTGGAGGAGGCGCGCCGAGGGAAGATGAGTTCATTTGGGGGGATCTCAGCAGCCAAAGCACCAAGCGGGTGGTGATTGGGAAGGGGAACGTTGAGCTTGCCCCGCTGAGTCCGGAGCAGGCGGAAGGGAGCGGGGAGGGGCCTGAGGGTGTGGAATATCTGAGTATTGCTGTTCATGGGTACTATTCTGAACCCTCGCCATCACCACCGGAGGGGGAAGAGATTCTCTTTCGTCTCCATATCTCCCAAGACGAGGACGATCTCTCCCCCCCCAAAACCACCGCCCCAACCCCCAGCGCAACCGGGAAAATCTGCACAAACTGCAACCAGCCCATCCCCCTCGGCACATATCCCCTCCACACAGCCTTCTGCCATCGCAACAACACGCCCTGCGACTTCTCCCCTCCCTGCCGCACCATCTTCCGCCGCAACGGCCCTCCCATCCGCAATATCCATTGGCACTGTCCCCACCCCGACTGCTCTGCCCTCGGCAATGACGCCGCAAGGGGTGGTCTACAAAAACACCTCTCCGCCTTCCATACCTCGCGGACATGCCCTGCCTGTGGCTTTTCTGCACGGAATACACCCCAACTTGCCGCCCACCGCGTCGGCGACTGTCCTTCGAAATTAGCACTATGTCGTTTTTGCCACCTGCTCCTGCCACAGGAAGGGGTTAGGGATCAGGATACCGATGCTGTGGGGGTAGGAATAGAAGGCGAGCGGGAGCGTGAGAGAATATCTCTTTACCTCCTCTCCGGCCTTACCCACCACGAACTCGCCTGCGGATCTCGCACGACAGAATGTCCCGTCTGCCGGTCTAGATGTAGGCTGAGAGAGTTTGCCGCGCATAAACATATGCATGAGTTGGAGAGGCTGGCGCGCCCGAGGCCGGTCAAGTGCGGGAATGTGAATTGTTATAGGATAGTTGACGGTGGGGCTTGGGGTGAGCGAGGCGGGAATGGGCTGGGTTTATGCCCGATTTGTTATGGCCCGTTGTATGCCCCGGGCGTGTACGATCCCCCGCCGTACGTGAATCTGAAGAGGAGGGTAGAGAGGAAACTACTCACACAGGGGTTTAGCGGGTGTGGGAGGGCGTACTGTACGAATACATGGTGCCGCACTGGGCGGGGGAATCTTGGGCTTGCGGCGTTTGAGGGCGGGATGGGAGGTATTAAGAGGGAGGTTGTGATGCCGCTGTTTGAGAAGTGGGAAAGTGAGGGGGGGGAGTGGGTAAAGGGGGTGGAGTGAGGTTTTGTGTGGATGAGGAGACGCAGAGGAGGCGGGACTTGGTGGAGAGGGTTTGTGCAGAGGAGGGGTGGGAGGTGGAGTGGGGGTGTAAGGGGGTGGAGGAGGCGATTGGGAGGGGTGGTGGGCGTGGTGGGAAGGGGAGGAGCGGGGATTGGAGGAAGAGGTGAGGACGTGGTTGGGAATGTGGGGAATTAGGAGGGGGGAGAGGTAGACTGGGGGTTTGGGCTGTAAAATATTCATTAGCATATTTACGGAACTGAACTGAAGGTAAATAAAATACACAGAGAGAGAGTTAGAGAAAGAGAGTTTTAGAGAGAGAGATAGAGAGAGAGTAAGAGTAAGTTGAGGGTAACGGACCCCCTCCTGCCCCCTTCACAGCCTTATTTTTATTTTTATGTTAGCGCGCGCGCGTGTAATGCTGTTATTGTAGAAGTAACCGACCACCCCATCCACATTACATATCCTTCCTATTGATTAGTGGAAAGGCAAGGGGGAGAATTCCAGAAAATATAACCTTAAGCCACTTTAAATGATGAAGTACCGTATATACTGTGCTTGTGTAGTTAACAACAACTCATCGCCTTCATCTCTGATGAATTAATGGAATAGAGACGAGGGTAGTGAGTTTATTTATTGCTACTGTTGAAATTGCAACGTTTTCCCTATGCAATAGGTTTATTTGAAAAATTAGTTTCTTATTCACGGGTCCATGGGGGTTTATAGAGACGGGGCTTTATGGTTCAGGCTATATAGAGACCATCTTGTACTGAACATCGATGCACTATATAGAATTCAGTGAATGACTATATCTTTTTTTGCAACAACAATTTATCCCCATAAGTAAGAGATAAAAAAAAAAAAAAAAAAAAAAAAAAAAAAAAAATTCTAGTTACTCTGATTTGTTATTTGCTGATACTTTAAGAATAATCTATATCAAAATTTTTTTTTTTTTTTTTTTTTTTTTTTTTTTTTTTTGGTAATTCAGTACTCATAAACCTTTATCAATACAAGTGCATTTATACACCAAATTGAGTAATTATCCAAAATTGCCCATGAGTAGCCTAGAACATATACATACAGATAATACATATATATATATATTAATAAAAAAAACAACGGAGTAGGTGTAAGATGTAAGGTGTAAGGTGTAAGGTGTAAAGTGTAGGTGAAGGTATAGGAGTGGGTTGTGGTGTATGTATTAGAATAGAATAGAGTGGAAGGTTTCCCTTTGAAATTTATTATTTTTTATTTTTCTCTAAAACCAATCAATATAGGAGTAGTAAGGAAAAAAAAAAAAAAGAAAAAAGGGAACCTAGAAACTAAGTTATGGATTCAAATGAATAACATATGATATATATTCATATGATATATATATAAAAAACTCAAATACCCCACCACCACCACCACGACGACACTCCAAGTCCAAGACAAGACCAGATACCAAATCCAAAAAAGAGTTCAAAACATTTACTAGCAGATTTTCTTATCTATCGCCCGCCTCCTCCCCCAGCCACCTCACCCAACACACTCCTAACCCTCTTCACCCCCGGCCCCCCACCGCGAACTACATATCCCCCACTCCCCCCCAGCACCTTCCCCCTCTTCCTCCCCCTCGGCAATGGGCTCCCTGTGTGCACCAGATGCGCCAAGTAAGCCTTCTCCTCTGGATCCTCCTCTACATCCTCAACCCCCCCCACTACCCCCTCCTTCTCCGAGTCAAGGGAGGTTGTGTCTTGGTCGTGGGTGGAGGCGGTGTTTGTGTTTGTGTTTGAGAGGGAGAGGGAGAGGGTTGATGAAGATGAGAGGCGACGTTTCTTCGAGCGGGGGTGGGGGTGAGGGCGTGAGTGTGGGGGTGGGGTAGGTGCGGAGGTGAGGATTGGGGCGGGTAGGGGTGCTGGGGTTGGGCATTGAGACGGTTGTTTGTGGTGGTGGGGGGTGGGGGATGGGGGAGGTATATTTCGGCGTAGCCATCAAAGAAGCAGATTGTGCGAGACTATTTTTGGTAGGAGCATTTACTCCGCTCCGTCGTCCACGGTTGTTGGTAGGGGTTTTGGGGGCTCTTCCCACTTTAGCAACTGGGCCAGGGTGGCACCGCGCCTGGGAGATGGGCGTGCTTGGGACTGTAGTAGCTGTAGCTGTATTTGTGTTTGCCCCTCCACCGCCCCTCACGGGGGTGGTTGCGCGTGGGGTTGTTTGCTGTGTTGCATGGGCGGGACGACCGTGGAGGTTATTATATTGATATTCGCGGGATGATGTTTGCGAAGTAGGGAAGGATTCCTGGGAGAGGACTTGTGAAGCGAGGAGGCCGAGAGTGGTCAGTGCTGAGGAAGAGGATGCGGAGGAGGTCGAGGTATGAGTGGAGTTATGGTGATTCTGGTTGTTGGTGGTGGTGGCACGCCGGGGCTTTGGGACAGGAGTTTGCGGGAGGCGGGATTGGTAGGCTTGCGGTGGTAGGATGGGGGGAGGGGAGGAGAGAAGGTGGGTATGATGATTGCTATGAGTGTGGTTGTAGGTAATTCCTATTGACGAGGAAGGCTGAGGTGTGGGCTGTTGATAGATGCTGTGACTGTTTGGATATTGAGTCTCAACGTACTTGTACTGGTGCTGCTGGGCCCTCGGGGTCGGAGGTCCACTACTACTGCACCCCCCAGTATACCCCACCGTATTACCAATTCCAACACCAATCCCATTCCCAATCCTAGCCCCCCCCTCCTCCGGATAAGCGTCATCATCATGACCATCCTCCCCCCTCTGCACCTCCCCACTACACCCCACCTCAAACTCAAAGTCTCTCATCCTCCTCGCCCTATTCTGCGCAATCCTCCGTTTCAGCATCTCATTCTCCCCCCTCATCTGCTCCACCTCCTCCCTCGCCTCCCTCAGCAACGCCTTCGTCCTCCTCATCTTCCTTTTATACCCTGCTAGCTCCTCCTCCAATGCCCACGCGTATCTCTGCTGCTCTATCGACCCACCTGCACCTGGCCCTGCCCCTGCCCCTGCCCCAGCATTCCCGGTACCAACACCACGGAGTACCTCCACCTCTCTCTGCGCAATTTCATGCTCAACCTGGTGCCGCTGCATTGCCTCCTTAGTTTCAATCGTCAGCAATTGGTGCTGGAACGTAAAGTGCGCCGCCTGCGCGCGGGCTTCACTCAGCGAACTCGATAATCGAGTGAGGAGGCTATTTGAATGTGTAAGCTTCTGCCTGAGGGTATTTGGCGAGAACGACGCGATCTCGGATGGATACAGCGTCTGCCATGGTTCCGACCCGAGCTCTTGCTTGAGGAAGAGCGGAGGCGCGTTGAGGGGACTTGTTGCTGGGGGATGTTGGGGAGGACTCGAGCGAGCTGCTGCACTGGGGTAGACTGGTGGTTGTGAAGGGGACTGCACCGGGAAATGGGGTGTTAAGGGGGAGTAGGCGATGTTTTTATTGATGCTGTTGTAGGGGTGGTGAGTTTCCCATGGGTGGATGCTTCCTCCAGAGCGGAGGGGCGTCGGGGCGTCTGGGGGTGAGGAAGGAGGGGAGGGAGTGTGTGGGACGAGGACGGCCATGGGGCGGTATGATGAACGGTCTAGGTTTGGAATGGGTTAGATGAGAGACCACAGTATTATATCCACAGTATTATTACATGCGAGGAGATGCGAGATACGTAGTATGTATATAATATATCGTAAAGATGCAGAGTTGTGTAGTGGGGGTTGCTTTGATTTATGTATTATGCAGAGGGAAAAGATACCCGTAACATACCCATGAGCTCCAGCAGCAGTTCGTCGCGTACCTATAAGGAACACCAACCGAAGAGAAAAAAATAGACAATCCTCAACCACCACCAGGCGGACCGTAAAGCACGAAACCAACTACAAGAAGAAGAGAGTAAAGAGGGCGCGGGGCCGGCAGTTAACCCGTATGTGCATATATATTCCGGGGGGGGGGAAAGATTGGGGAATAGTTATTGTTTTTTTTCCCCCTCCCCCCCCCCGCTTCCAAAGAATTTTGCTACCCCCCCCCCCCACGGCGTACCGTAGATTATCAAGCTGTAAGATTATGCAACATCACACGTACCTACAATACCCCGACGCGCGGCGGAAACCACGCGTTTTTGAACAGGGGCCGTTGATTGGTTTTGTTGGGTTGGGGGGGGGTGGAGTGGGGGAGTTGGGGAGAAAGAGGCCTTGTGTGAAGAGAAAACCAAAATGAAACAAGCCGAGAGGAACCCGATACAGAAGGAAAGAAAGAACGGTAATTCATAGGCCAAAGGCAAAGCATTATTATTCCAGCTTCCCCTCGTGGTTGTGCCGGGAAAGTGACCCTCGCATTGTTACAACAGGCGCCATTACCCTCAACTTGCCCCTGACCAGGCGCAAACCCGCCGACTAGGAGGACGCAAACTCGCCCGTGGAATATTCACTGTAGACAGTGACACACATATACTCTCATGTATGTACTGTACTTGTGCTGTGCTGTACTGTGATTTATACGGAAGTCACCCTCCCATCGATCGTCAGTGACAGCCCTGAAACACTATGCCAAATACTCCTTTCAATAACCAAAATAATTAGTTTAGTAATTTCATCCCTTGTACCGGTACAAAATGACTTCACATCAAAGCGAGCTTATTTCTAGCTAACGCCGTACCCTTTTGAACACCGCAATAATGCAAACCCTGACCTCATCTATCGGCCGACATACATGTCCGAAAGAACTTCTCTAAAACAGTACCATAGCTAACTTCATAAGCTATTCTTTGACATCGGCTTTTTGCCATGATCTGCATCCGGCTGAGAAACCACTCTACGCACGACGTCTAAATCGTTCTTAGGCTGACCTTTAAGAGATAAATTGCTTTCCGCGTAGTCCTTGACAAGCCAAACAAGAACCTGCAGTAGTTACGTTAGCTAGTATACCTCATGCTGAAGCATCGTATTGTACTTACGATTGTTATCCCACCAAATATCAAATGAACTTGCCATTTAGTCAACTTAAAGTCGGATTTGACGCTTTCAATTTTCGTTTCCAACTGCGCGAACTTTGTATTCACTTCTTCGAACTTTTCTCCGAACTTTGTATTCATTTCTCCGAACTTTGTATTCATATCCGCGAAACCTTTTTCCATCGCTTGTCCAAGTTCCCCGATAGATTTGTGAACGTCCCCTTTGAAGTCTCCCAAGTCCTACCATCACCGTCCCTAGTTAATCGTTATCAAGTATTTACAATACTAGTATGATCCATACCTTGCTCAAGCCAGCAACACGGTCATCCAACTTATTGACATGACCCCACTCCAAATGACCATCAGTTGAGTCTGGCATTCCGTTAGATGTTAGAATGACTTACCAAACGATCATTGTCATTGACGTTCCAATTTTGATTTGCTTTCGGCCTGGCTTTACCAGAAGCCCTCTCCTCCTGCTTGTCTCCTGATTCAAACAAGCCCTTCCCATCTTCAGATTCATCTCCGGATCCATCCATAAATCGTCTGAACTGAATATGTTGTTGTGCAATGCGGCAAGTAGCCACACGGACTCCACGTTGGCTAAATAGTCGAAGCATCATCTGCTTTGTGTCGGAAGCTTTCGGTTTTGCTGCTCTCTATATTCAACTTCGACTGGACTGTGTGATTGCAACTGTGTAAATACTAGCGGTAGTCAAACTACTGGTATCTGTATCATGTACGGGGGTTTTCTGTGCACACCTTGGCACCTTGGCAGGAGCACTTATTGGCCGACTGCCTGGTGGCGTCACAGGGTTTCAAGAGTCCCTCTAGCGAACAGGGATGGGCTAACGAACCCCTGCTTGCCAAGCACCTCACGATACATGCAACACTCCTAATATACTCCTATATGATATATATATATATTGGAACATATCCCTAGATATCATATATTATTACACTCGTAAGTAACTTATTCTTTATAGTCACAATTTGCTATAAGGACGGAGAAAAAAAAATGGGGGAGGAATGGGGGAGGGAAATAAATGCACACGTCCACACGACCTACGTACCAGGTAGTGTTGTTCTCGTGACAGTTAACCCCTCTCTCTCTCCAGAGTCATTCAGCCAGGACAACAAATCCATCAATGTCCTAAGATAATAGTATAACAATACAGTCCAATAAAGCCGAATAAGTAATAATACAAAACCACCAGCCCCAACTCCCACGCCTTAGCACAAATAGCAAATATAAATTCCCACCGAGGCCCTAAACCCCCTCCTAAACACCTATCTCTGCTTCAATCCCTCCACAAACGCCCCCAACTGCTTATACTCCTCCAACAGCTCCCTCAGCTCTCCCACCTTCAGCACGTCCACATCAGTCACCTTCATGAACTTCTCATTCACACACGGCACCTCTCCTGCCTCCTTGCCTCGCCGTAGCAGTGGTGATTCTAAATCCGGGAACACCTGAAAAACAATATCAACATCCAAGCCACCTTGAAGCTAGAAAGAGACCCCTAAACCTACACTTAATAAATCACTGACCGGCGGCGCAGGACTCAATGCCACCGCCTCGCCCGCTCCAGGCACCCCTACCGCCACCGATGCACTCGTAGTCGCAGGCACAGTCATCGCCTTCTCCAACACCTTCTCCGCCAAGACCTTGTCCTTCTCCTTATCCAAGCTCACATTCGAGCTACTCCTTGCAAACCCCCTCATAACCCCACTTCCCATCCCCACTACCCTCGATAGCCCTGTACCCACCGCCGCAAACGCCCCCACAGGGTTCGTACTCTGTAAACCTCTTTCCCGTTCCCGCTCTCCCGGCCGCACTGGCAGTGGTGGTGAAGCCGACGGCAGCGGGGGGTTTGCGCCCCATATACTACCCTCCTCCATTGGTGCAATCACGCCAGGTGGTGTTGGCTGCTCGACCAATTTCCGTGCATCCTCCAGTGTCTTGGGCATCTCTTGCTTCTTTTCGTTCATCTGGCCAAATAAAAATTTGTAACTTCCACCTAATGCGTCGCCAATGGTTTTGAGTCCTACATCAGCACCCATGACTACAGATTCGGCCACATCCACTACTGGATTCCTGGCGAGATAACTCAGTGCCCTATTCCTCACGACTTCCGCAGCCCCTGTTGCTGGGGAAACTGGTGTTAGTGACGTCTTGGGCGGTTGCCGTGCAGAGTCAGGGAACCGACTGGCCTGCGGGGACGGAGTCCTTGACACCTCTTGTTCCCATGCCTCCTCAGCAACACGGAGTGAATGGTCAATCTTGGCATGAAGGAGTTTGGATGAGAGATTAGTGAGGGGATCGTCTGCAGGGACAAATGGGGCGGAGGAGGACTCAGAGCGATTACGGGTACTGCCTGTGAGAACGAGTTCGCGGGCTGGTTTTCGGCCACGGGAAGCGGTACGTTTGGGTGGTGTGCCAACAGAGCTTTGTGCTGGGGCTGGGGTGCTGGAGTCTGCTGCTGACACTGCCGCTGGACTGGCCAAAGAAGTTGGGGGAGTCGTGGGCTTATCATTCTCCTCTGTGGTTTTAAGCGTCTCGCCCTCGGCAATGGGGTTATCAACCTTAAGGGTAGCGAGATCAACTGTTTCCAGGAAACAAATCGCGGCTTCAAGATTAGTAAGGCAATATGCGGCTTCCCCATCTATGGCCTTATTCATGCGGAATCGCTGGATGAATAAAAGATCCGAGACCACCGTTATTGTAAGAGGAGAGTGTATCAAGCAGAATATCAATGTGGGGAGGATACGGTCAGCGGAGGAATCGGAATTGCGCGAGGCCAGTGTATCTAGATGTCAAGGTTAGTTAATGTAACTATGCGGTCTCGACATGGGAACACACCAACTATCTCTTTATGGCTCTGCCGTAGTAGGCCCAGCTTCGCTATGGGTGACTGCACGTCCGTCATTTTGAACAATGCTAGGGACAAACATAGAATCAGCAACATGAACAAACTCCGACCCTTGAGTGTAGCCATTGCCATACCCTCCCTAGCCGGCCCTAGTGCCTCAATCATATCCTCATCCTCCACCCCTGCAACCCCCAAATGCCCTAATCCCACCCCCAGCACCTTCAGCGTCTCCCGCTTACTCCTTAAACTCTCATCCCTCGCCTCATCATCCGTGCTTCTATGCCTCCATATCTTCTCATATAATGCTCCCGTTACCCTCCTCTCTACGGACTCTTCTAGAGCAGACTTCTTCGCAGCCAGCATTCTCCGGCCTTTCTTCTTTTGGCTAATCTCACTTAAGGGTAGCATCTGCGTCTCGGGGCCACCCCCAGTCATCTTCTTCTTTTTTGAGGATAGAGCGAGGTAAAGGGAGTTGATGTGCATTTGGATATTCTCAAATGCAACATTGTAAAAGCCCTGGTAAAGGTCGGAGAGGCGTTCACCGGTAATTGGGACGGGGTAGTTTTTTTGCTTCAGCGAGTCTAGAAACCTACAAGTGCGGAAGATACGTTAGCTCCACGAGGCTCATAGGGAAGCGGAACAAGCGCTCACTTGTCGCAGAGGGTGACAATCTCGGATGGTAGTTCGTCCCATCCGTCTGGTAGGGGATCCGGTATCAATGGGGAACCGTCGTCTTCATCATCGGAGGCCTCTGGAGACTCTACCGTCTCTGAGACAGTATTTGGGTCGAGCTCGAACTTGAGGGTATTGCTCCGGATGGACCGTGCGGGGGACGAGTCGAGGCGGGAGAAGGAATGTGTGCTGCGGGCCATTGCGGGGCGAGCATCGGGCTTCGCCTCTGGGATGGTGAAGTAGGTCGGCATCGGTGGGGCAGGGGATTATAGCAGGGCCGTGGCGGCGGTGTCGTCGGGCTGGTGGGATGTGTGTCTATATGCAGACTATGGGCTGTTGAACATGCTTGCGTTCTACTATTTAATTCTCTATAGGAATGTGTAGGGTACCTCCAGATTTTGTATGCTTGCTGGCAGGCTGGCAGGCTGGCAGGCTGTCTGGATGACTCGATTTCTGGCGTTGTTGTCCTGGGCTGTCGTGAGGCTGACGCTCTGCCCTTTTGTATGGTGGTGACACTTCTAGGGCCAGTCAACCAGTACTTTACTTACATCTCCCCTCCCCTCAGCGACTCCACGTTCGCTTATGCAACCCCGCCATGCCCGCGGCAGATCATGGCCACACATGAAACAGTTCGCGTGTCACTGGAATCTGAAATAAACAAAGTACGGACATCGATCTCTGGCCACGGCCCAGTCACCCCTCGGAGATAGCCCTGCTCAACCATCTACCATCTTGGAGTACTCTGTGGCATACACATATGTAGGATGTAGTGGATGCTGCATCCTGCATATGTATGCCATCCTCCAGCAACGCATCGCATCGCAAACGTTGCTTGGCGAACAGCTCTTCCCACACCCCCCCAAATAAAAACTTTCCCGGCCACACACGTCACTTAGTCATCTGCCACCCGCTTTGATGCTGACCATCCACCCAACCTGCCTCATCGTTATAGAGGCTCCCCGGTCTCCTGCCCTTTCAACAACGAGTCCCATCCAAGCTGGTTGGAATCTATACCTCGCATACACAGCACGAGCATCAAGTGGATCGGAGTCAAGCATACCTGTAGCTGCAACACGTTCACCCGTTCACGTTTCCCCCCGGTCCCTGGAGCTAGCAAGCAAATGCGCTTTTTCGACAGACGCTCATCTGATTGCCCTCGAGCTTCCACAGGCCCTGCATCTCCCGGTGCGGGATTACTGTTGGTGCTTTTAGCATTATCGCCACTGGCTGCAGCGAGCCCGCCGCCCCACGTACCATATCCAATACTGCCACCGGGCTTTCCCGGGGATGCGCCGCAGGGACCAGCAGGAGCTTCGAGGGCCCAGTTATTTGTATGTTCCTGGACCTTACGTGTTTGGAGCTTGGTTGCTAACTTGCGTTTGTTCAGAAACTACGACACGTCCTGCATCATGGGTCTCACAAGTAACCTAGCTCTCTACATTGCCGAATTCTACTTTCACGTTCTGTTGCTGACGTTACTTCGCGACTAGGTATCCCAGGCTATTCCGACGGCTTGACGTCAAGCCCAGCGACACCTTCTGGGTAGCCGACGATGAATCCGGCCCCAAACCCGTCCCAGCACTGAATGCGAAATCCAACCCAAAGCCTATGCAACGCCTCATCAATCGCGAAAAGGATGTCATGGAAGAATACATGATGATGCAGCGATACGGCTGGGCCCAGTCCCTCACCGCCGACGCTTGGACCATAGAGGAAACCTTGCAGCCAAACATCACTGACAAGGCTACCATAGTCAATCTAGCAAAAATGTCAGCCGACGCCTATGTTGAAGTACCCGGCACCGAAGACTGGATAGACATTGGTGGAGGTTGGAACACCACGGACGACTTTGGCTGGGAAGGCGATGGGTTACGGGGTCACATCTGGGCGGACGATGCCGACACCACTGTTATAGTCGGGTTGAAGGGAACCTCTCCCGCAGTTTTTGACGGCCCAGAAACAACCACCAATGACAAGATAAATGACAACCTACTGTTTTCTTGCTGCTGTGGACGCGTTTCAAGGTGGTGGAAGACGGTCTGTGATTGTTACTCTGGGACGGCATATACCTGTGGGAAAACATGCCTTAAGAACGCTCTCATGGACGAAAATCGATACTACAGGGCGGCCTTGAATTTATACTACAATGTCACACAGTTGTACCCTAACACTCCAAACATCTGGTTCGTAGGGCACTCCCTTGGGGGTGCGGTCTCGTCTCTTGTGGGTCAGACTTATAGCCTTCCAGTCGTCACCTTCGAAGCCCCAGGGGAGGCCCTCGCCTCATCTCGCCTTGGGCTTCCAGCTCCCCCAGAGGGGAGCGAGTATAGCGGTACGTACCATTTTGGACACTCTGCCGACCCGTTATTTATGGGGTCGTGCAATGGAGCTACCTCCCCGTGCAGCATCGGCGGGTACGCAATGGAATCTGGCTGCCACTCCGGATACGAGTGTCTATATGATGTAGTCGGGGATAAGGGATGGAGAGTCGGCTTGGGATATCATCGCATTCAAACAGTGATCAAAGATGTTATAGAGGCGTATCCGGCTGTGGCTGAGTGTAAGCTCAGGCCGGACTGTGTGGATTGTGGGCTCTGGAAGTTTATGGACTCCAATACTACACAGCCGACGAAGAAGTTGACTTCGACTACTACTACTATGACGACAACGTGTAAGACGAAGGGGTGGTGGGGGTGTTTGGATGAGCCGACGGGAACGACGGGTTTGACTACTACGTTGCCGACGACGGTTACCACTACCAGTATTACTACTACAACTACAACTACTACTAGTACAACTTCCATTACAACCGCAACCGAAACCACATGCACTTCATATGGTTGGTTCGGTAACTGTCTTGATGGAGTTGCATCTCCTCCAACACTCATCACGACTATCAAGCCTACCACTACGGAGTCTTTCTCCCCAACAACAACAACAACAACAACAAC
This sequence comes from Terfezia claveryi, assembly GCA_015179025.1. Lineage (NCBI taxonomy): Eukaryota > Fungi > Ascomycota > Pezizomycetes > Pezizales > Pezizaceae > Terfezia > Terfezia claveryi. The sequence continues at coordinate 113,517 of WHUX01000034.1, read as the reverse complement.
AACAACAACAACAACAACATCATGTACCCATCGTGGCTGGCTTGGAAAATGTCTTGATGGGATATCATCCACCACTGACGTTTCCCCTTCTGCGTCCATAGCCCCCTCCCCACAATTGCCAACACAGACCCACTCTCAATCTGTGACGCCGACACAGAGTGAGACGTGTAACCACAGAGGGTGGTTTGGGGGGTGTCTTGACCCGACTTGGATGCCAGATGATCCGGCAGAGACGGAGACTAAGGCTCCGGAGCCTAAGCCCACGACGACTGCGGTGGGAGGTGGGGATTGTAATTGGTGGTCGTTTTGGTGTGAGGATGGGGAGGGGAGGAGAAGGGGAAGGAAGGGGAAGGCAAGGGAGGAGGAGTTGAGATGAGTTTTCTTTCTTTGGGGAGGTTGGCGTTTTTTTCTATTTTAAGGCCCCGGCAGCTTTTAGAGCTGGGGTGGTATGAATATTCTAATTAGGGACATTATTTTGTTTTGTAGGGGCTTTCATGTCTTGGTTTAAGGTTGCATGCATTGATTGACAAATAAGTAACGAGCATACATGCTTGCATGCATGGCCTACTACTACTGGGTTTCGTTTGGTTTTGTGTAATATCATTCTCTAGTTGAGTTGCGTTGGGGGTGGTGGTTTGGTTTGGTTTGGTTTGGTATACCATGACACTCGCTTTTGATTATGGAGGGGGGGTGTTGTATTGTGTTTATTCGAGAATGTATCTGTTGGTATGGGGTATAAGTGTAGCTAGCTTGTTTGTTATTGCATATATAAATGAAGTGTTCAGTACAGTTAGGTCTACGTTGGGCTATCAAATATATTATATATATATGTTCTGGGCCGCTTGCGGGCAATTCATTGAATTACTGCATTCATACATGGAAGTGCGCTGATATGGTCTTTCATGACAGATCCATTTTATATTGTCCATCAGGCTCATGGAGCATATCAATTAGATTAACTTGAACCCGTTCAATGTGTCTATATTTTTTTATAAATTCAAGTGCGGTATGTACCAAATGCAGTAATTAAATAAATTGCCCGCGAGGGGCATAGTAGGTATGCCGCCCGCGAGCGACCCAGAACATATATATGCATCGATTCAATTACGACCCAAACAACCACCATCACCACCACTAACAATTCACAAAAACAAAATTACAAGGGAATGTAAGACCCCCTCCCCCAAACCCCCCCCCCCGGCGAAAATCAAGGAGGGGGGTACGCGGCGAAAAGTTTGCAAGACCAGAAAGGTTTCTACATATATGGGAAAAATACGCAGAGATTTCCGAGTCTCTCTCGGTAACGAACTTGATGTAAGCAACTCTTCGGCACAGCTGCGGCAATGGACGCCATCCCCGGTTAGGAGGGTGGGTATGCTTGAGCTGCAATTTGACAGGAGTGCTAGTGGGTGGCTTTGGGAAGGGAATGGGGTTTGGATGGTTGTTTCTTTGATGATGAAGGCCGGCAAGTGTGGAATAGCTTTTGGATGAATATGGTTGTATCTCAGCTTTGGCAGGTGTGGTCCTGTGCTTTTGTTATTGTTTCCTTTTTTTTTAATGCTCCCCGATCCCAAACCTCAAGCAGGTAAGCCTAAACCTGCACTGAAGGTATGTATGTAAAAGAAAAAAAAAACCTAGATCCGAACAAACAATAGACCAATATGAGAGAGTAAAAAAAAAAAAAAAAACTTTGTTTATGAGTAAAAACCCCGAGGGACGGAATACAGAACAGCAAACACCAATGATACCCATACAACCGCACAAGCCTACAAACGACGACCACGGCGACCTCCCTTCCTCCTGGTGCTGTCGCTGGGAGAGGGAGTCACATCCTCGATACGGCCGATCCTCATACCGGAACGGGCGAGAGCGCGGAGGGCGGATTGGGCGCCGGGGCCGGGGGTCTTAGTGCCGTTACCTAGTGGGATAAGTTAGCATGGCTCAGAATTGTAGAGTGCTTTGTTGGTTTAGCGAGGGGGGCTACAAACCTCCGGTAGCACGGATCTTGATGTGGAGGGCGGTGATGCCAACGTCCTTGCATCGCTGGGCAACGTCCTGGGCTGCTAACATGGCAGCGTAGGGGGAGGACTCGTCACGGTCGGCCTTGACCTTCATACCACCAGTCACACGGACAACGGTTTCCCTTCCACTGGAGTTTGTGAAGTTAAGGTCAGCCTCTCTTCCATACCATCCTGCTTTGGGTTTCGAGATATTGTCCCCTCAATTGGGCTGCACTGCACTATCACTCCCTCCGCCTCCCAGCTCTTCTATTCCTTTTCGAACCCCACATCCACAACCCCCCATCGTGATAGTACTACCCAATTCCCCCCTACCCCCAAACGCGCGTGCTGGGTTGATGAAGTGTACGAACCTGAGATCGGTAACATGAACGAAGGTATCGTTGAAAGACGCAAAGATCCTCGCCACACCAAAGACAAGTTCACCTAATACCCACAGAATTCATTTCCATCAGCACAAGCACTGGGTTCAACAGGGTATCGCCCCCTCGCCAGGCAGAGTGCGGAAGAAAATTCGTACCTTCGCGGATCTGAGGCCCGAGAGAAATGTTCTCCTCCTTGCGCTCTACCTTCTTTCCTTTTGGTGCCATTGTAATGTGTTAGTTGGGGTTGTGGGCTGGTGTTGGGACGTGTGGTCGTGTGCGTGTTGGTTCACCTATTTTCTAGCGACCAGCGGGGGCGTTTGGCTGGTGTTTGGTGGGGGAAATAAGCAGTCACATCAGGATGGCGTGCCAAGTACGGATTTGTGGGCGGATCAGTCAGCTGAACCTTGGCGCTGACTCATGACTGTCACAAGCCTTGAATAAGGCATACCTATGCAATGCAATGCAGTGCAATGCAGTACAATGCAACCGGGCTTCTCTTTGTTTTGATGCGCGTGAATAAACAAGGACCACCACCACCACCATCCAAGCCCATCCATCCCACCACATATTTTGAATCTCACCGTCCTACAGACAGACCTTTTACCGTACTGTACTTGATATCCTCACCATCGACCATCAGCAGCCAGCCTAAAGTATAGCTAAATGCCCGTCACGCGCACATAACATTAGCTGGTTCCGCAACCCAGCATCACACATCTCACAATTACACGCCCCTCCAGGGCCCATCTTCTACAATGTCCACCTCAGCCACCCCTACCCCCAAACCCCACAAATCCTTCCTCAACACCTCCGACCCCTTCGGCAGCCCCCTCCGTCGCCATCCTTTCACAGGCGTTGGCTTCGCATTCGACCTTGAATCCCTCAAGCAGCACAAAGGGGCTTCACCTGTCAAGACCCCTGGAGCTATTGCAAGCCCGAACAAACAGAAACCTACAGTCGAGGGAAAGACGACGATGCTGATGAAGGATAAACCTGTGAATGCACCGTTGGGGAGGAAACATGGGAATGTTTCAAGGAACAGGGAGGGAGGGAGGGAGGGGATATACAGACTCCAAGTCGGTCACAGTTGCAACGGAAGGAGAAAAGCCAGGCATCATCGTCATCAATAAACATGTTCGGCCCCACAAAAACATTACGTCGGACACCACCCCCACAATCACAGTTACAACCACAAACAAAAGAACTCTCTCCTTCCCCTGTCCGGTCTTTCGGAAAACTTCGCTCCCCTAATATCCACTCACCACCTCAAAAAGCCGCAAGCATCAAGAGTGTAGATTTAGATCACAGGGAAGATGTACAGGGTGACTTAGTCGCAGCATTACTAGAGCGCAAGCGGGTTCTCGAAGGTGAATGCCACGCGGTCAAGCGGAAATGTGATGAGCTCGAACTATCGAAAAAGGAGGCGGAGGAGCGGAAGAAGAAGAACAAGTTTGCTCTCTCGTCGGTAGATCGAGATTTACCGGGTGGGGATTTAGACATTTTAATCCAGTCCTTACTTGCAGCGAATGACTCTAATATTACAGTCCCCAAGCCGCCAAAAGTGGCAGCGATTTCTATATCTACAACCACAACTACAACAGTACAGGCCGAAGGAGACACCGACGTCATCCCCAGTGCCCGCCCCCTCCCGCCCCCCTCTGATCCATCCCACCCCCTCTACCGCACCTTATGCCCGTTCACTTTCACCTCCCATACAATCACACTCGTCCCTAGCGCCGACTACCCTTCCACGGACCCACCTACAACAATCTCCCACCACACCCTCTGCGGCCATACTCCACACCATCTCCTCTCTTTCCGCTTCGAGTTTGAGGTAGCCCGGGCAATGGTAGCGGGGAAAGGATCAAGTACTATTATCGACCTATCTACCACCGCAGTCTCATCCCATGCACAGCCGGAGCTAAGAGATATCTTTGCTGTTGCTCGAGCAAGGAGGGACTTGTTACTGGCGATGACGGCACTGGGAGAGTTTACCCGCCTTGCGACGATAAGGGCCGAAGGGTGGAGGGTGATTGCTAGGGCATATGAGGGGATAGTTAGTAGCCCTCAGCGAAGAAGGTTGAGGAAGGGTTTAGGGAGTAAAAGAAGGAGGAGGAGGAGATTAGATTTACTACCGTATATTGGAAAACGGGAGATGTGGTTCCGTTATAGTGGGGAGGAAGAGAAAGGGCAAGAGCAAGGGCAGGAGGAGATGTGTCTGAATTGGGAGATTGAGTTTGAGAGGACGACAGGGATGGGGTGGTGTAAAGTTGGGGTGGAGGTGGTGCTGCCGGGGAGTAGTAGTGGTGCAGGAGGGGGAAGTAGAAGGGGGAAGAAGATGGGAGGGGAGGTGGCGATGGTGGGGGGATTGAAGGGGGAGGTGGAGAGGGTATTTTTGGAGTTGGTGAGGGAGAGGGGGATAGTAGGGGGGGTGAGGGCGATTGTGGGGGTCGTGTTTGGGGTGGAGGGGGTCTGGGAGGAGGAACAAGAAGAGGAGCTGGAAGAGGAGCTGGAACAGGAACAGGAAGGTAATGGGGAGGAAGAAGAGGAAGTGTAACTGGGGGATGGGACTGTGGTGGGTTTTTAATAAAATGGAATGGGAATGTTTTTTGATAGATTTGGGTTTGGTAAAGGTTTTTTTGGTTTGCAAAGGATCTATTGATGTGTCTTTTCTTTCCTTTTCTTTTTTCCTTTTTTTCTTTTTGCTGCCGTTGGGAATACTGCTAAGGATTGGTGTTTTTTTTTATTTCTAATTCTTATGCTCTGCTCTGGTGCGTTTGTTGCCTTCGCTTGTGTTATAGTTTTGTAAAGGGGAATACATACCTACTGACTGTAAGATACAGATACCTTCTGTAAATATCTCCTCATACAGTATCATGATACATGATGGCCTCGATCTGGTACCGTCATCCAGCTCTCGTGATTCTTACACTTCAAGATTTCCGCCCAATTCTGGTGCCATGTGAGCATTTGTAGCGCTGTAGTTACCCTCAACAGGCGGCGGCTTCTAAAGCGGCGCCACTGGCACAACCGACAGAGAATTTTCCCTCCCCCAACCCCCCCGAACCCCCACCTTTCCCACCCAAAGTCAGAGAAATGCGGCCCCTTCTCTCCCGTCTAAAACCGCCGCGGACCCTCTGTGCCCTGCGGCAACCCAACACCAGCACCACCCCAACTGCAATTGCGTCTACCCGACGAACAGTCATCACTACCACTCCCCTCCGCGCCGAGGAATCCCTCAACGAAAGACTAAGACGGCGTCTTTGGGGTGCGAACGCGCCCACGAGTACTCCCCCGCAGGTCCCACCCGTAGAAGACGTCGACATCGCGGAGGCTGAGACTGGGGCGAAGCAGCAGCAGCCGCCGTTGGCGGACCCAACGCAGGTAGAGGGATATGTGCCCAAACATGATGGGCGGGGGCTGAGGGTTGTAGGGATTGTGGGCAGGTTAGGGAAGAAGGTGGGGGGGTTAAAGGTGGAGAGGTAATCCTTACCTTGCCTATACACCCAGCACAAAGTGCTGATATGAGATATAGTTTTCATACATTGAATAAGGTCACGGATTCAGATGCGCTTGAGGCGTTATTGAGGAGGGCGGTGGTGGAGACGTATACGAATGTGTTTTATGGGAAGGAAGCGGACGAGGGGCTTGTGAGGGAGGTGGGAGGGAAGGATTTTACGAGGGAGGTGGAGGTAGTGAGGGGTGAGGATGGGGGGTTTAGCTTTTTGTATAAGAGTGAGGAGGTGGTGGAGGGGATACTCGGTCAGGGGCGGGTGGTTGAGGTTGCGAAAGTGACTGATGGTGCTATTGTTGAGGCTACTGAAGCCCCAGATACTGTTGAAGCTACTACAGTCACTGGTGATGCCGCCGCCGCCGCCGAACCAACCGAAGAAGTGGTCCCATCGTCGGATGTGGCAGAGAATATCGTCTCGGAAGCTTCCACGATCAACCCCACCGCCGCCGCCGAACCAACGGAAGAAGTTGTCCCATCGTTGGATCTGGCAGAGAATATTGTACCGGAAGCTTCCACGGTCAACCCCACCGCCGCCGCCGCCCCCGCCGAACCAACGGAAGAAGTTGTCCCATCGGTGGATCTGGTAGAGGATATTGTACCGGAAGCTTCCACGATCAGCCCCACCGCCGCCGCCGCCGCCGAACCAACGGAAGAAGTTGTCCCATCGGTGGATCTGGTAGAGGATATTGTCTCGGAAGCTTCCACGATCAGCCCCACCGCCGCCGCCGCCGCCGAACCAACGGAGGAAGTTGTCCCATCGGCGGATGTGGTAGAGGATATTGTCTCGGAAGCTTCCACAATCAACCCCACCATGTCCACCCTCACCCTCTCCCCCACCGATGCTTGGCACTCCCTCCCTCTTCCCCTCCCTCACCTCCTCGCCATCCACAAACGCCTCCTGCTCACCACCGGTCACCGTCTCCCCGACCAAGCGCTAAGCTACTCCCCCACGGCGCTCAACCTCCTCAGATCTCTCCGCGAAGCCGCCAGCCCTGAACCAGAAAAGCTCGACCTCCTCTCCCTTGTGCCGGAGCTAAATAGGCTGAGGAATGTGAGGGTATTGAAGGGACGGCTGAGGCCCTTGGATAGGGAGATTGATAAAGGGAGGTTGAGTCCGGCTCAGAGGGAGTGGCTGGAGAATAAGAGGAGGAGGGACAGAGGGGAGGAGATTGAAGGGGAGTGGATATATAAGTGGGACGAGGGGAAGTATTTTGTGGCGTAGAGGGGGAATGTACATGGGATGAATGTAAATTATTATTATTTTTTTTCTTTTTGATTGTTAAGTATTCCTACGCGAGGCATGGCTTTCTGCTTTTCTGCTGGTGGACAAAATGCACAAAGGTTAATTAAATGGGAGCTGAGATCATGTAAACCTGATCAGATATCCTTGAGAGCCTCGAACATCACATATCATGGCCAAACTCAACAGGAAAGGGCGAAGGAGGTGATGGTAACTGTGGAGGACCCAAGTGCCAGAATTACCCTCAACCGAGGACCACCAACGGGCCGGCGATTCAAACGCTATAAGATATAGCAAGTCGACATCTCACACGTTGCGGCGAGGAAAGCCCAGATGTAATCTCCTTCGCCACTAATATTTTATTTATCTACTTTTTTTTGTCTCCTGCTAATATAGAAGTATTTCTTCCATAAGTTACAAGTATTTGGGTTGGGGAGGTGGCTGCAGTAGATCTTCATCGGCTACGATAGTTAGGTTACAGGCAAGTTTTCCGACAATCACCAGCGACCTCCGAAAACTACATCTATAACTACAACCATTCTCCCCATCTCCATTTCATCACGTACCCGGTAAACACGCGTAGCCGAATATCCCCAAACATGTCCGACCCAAACCAGATCAACTCCGAACTAGCTCGTCTCCTACAGATCCTCACCTCCACTGCCGCAACACCAACAACAACAAATCTTGCGCCAGCTCCACAACTACAGCTCCCGCCTCCTCCTCCACTCCCAATACAATTCCCTCAAATTCTCCACCAACAAATCCCACAATGGCCGCCCCAACCCAAACCACAAATACAACCCCTTCAACCGACCCCCCTCACCGACCCCCGCCTGCCCCCCTCAAATCCCCACGGCTCCCTCCTCTCCCACCAGCAAATGGTCGACCCCTCAAGCATAACTACCTGGCCCACCGCCCTCCGCTACATCACCACCACCATCGCCCCCAACGCCCCTGTCATGGCGAAACTCTTCCGAATGAAGAAGAATCAGAGGGACAACGAGCTCGTGTGGCACCATTCTCGGGAGGAGCTAGTGAAGAAACACCGGGCTCGGGTGGAGGGGAACAGGAGGGTGGATGAGATTCTGTACTTACCGTCCCCTCCCTCCCTAGTCCCCCATTCCGCCACCCATGGCTAGCTAATAGAAGTAAACCCTAGGAAGCAATTCACGCCTACCGGGGGAGGTGGGAAGGGAGGTGGAGAGGATATAACCATAACTCCCGAGCAAGAAGCAGAAGAACTTCACACATTCGACCTCAAAGTCCACAAAGCCGCCACGTCCATGGTCGCCGCAATGGCCTCTGAGCTGGGACAGCTCGGAATACCGTTTTTCTGCGGGGGCAGGGGTGGAACGCCGAGGCTGAAGACGAAGGAGGAGGAGGGGGGGAGATGGAGGTTGTGGATGGTGGGTATGGTATGGAGGAGGGAAAGCTGAGCGAGTTGAGGAGGAGGATGATGGAGTTGGTGGGGGATTTGGTGGGGGAGTGAGTGAGGTGAAGGAGACTTGTAGATTTGATTTTGGAGGCTTTGGAGGTTTCATAGGGATTTTTTTGAAAGGATTTTCAGGTTCTCTCTTTTTTATTTGGAGGGGGGAGCGGGATAGTAGAGGACTTCCGGCCAACAAATTACCCTGAACCCCCATACCCCGAAATTATGTAAAATGGTAAAAAAGAATCTAAATCAAAAGTTGGAAAGCCATTCTACAAGTGAGTCCCATAAAAAAAAACCCGATGCAACTTATACCCCGAACAGGAATGAAGTTTCGTCAAAAACACCAAACCCCCCCACTACTACTACAACTCATATCATAAACCCCTTTCAACCCCCCTCTCACACACACACTCACTCACTCACACACAGAGCCCCCCACCCCCCGGCCTGTCATCGCCTTTTCTCAATTATCCAAGTAAAAGTAGATAAATCTAGTAATAATTATGACAATGACAGGAAAGAATGAAAGAAAGAAAGAAAGAAAAGAGTTGAGATTTAAGAAGAACCAACCCACACCCCCACACCCCCATTACTCCCTCCTCCTCCCACCTCCCCCGGGCGAATGAAAAGAACAAAAAAAAAAAAAGCCCAAACCTAAAGAAACAGGGGGGAAAGGGAAACAAAAAAAAAGGCAAAAAAAAGGCAAAAAAAAATATAGACAAAAGGGAGATTCCCCCCAACACAAAATTCTGAAAAAAATGGAAAAAAATTAAATTAAACATTTAAATTCCCCTACCCTCTACCCTCTTCCCTCGCCCTCCTCCTCTCCTTCAACATCTTCTCCGTCGCCATAAACGCCCTAATGCCCACGGGGATATCATCGTTATCGAGCCATTCACTTTCATCTACCACCCCGCCGTCGCCGTCGCCGCGCATGGTAGTTGCAAGGTTTTGGTTTTGGTGGAGTATGGATGGTGTGGATGTGGATGTAGATATGTGGGAGGGGTGTTGTTTTTGGAGAAGAAGAGCTAGTGCTTGCTGAGCGAGGAGTTTTTGCGCGGTGTAGAATTCGAGAGATTCACGGTAGAGGTCCCAGACGCAGTTTACGCAGCTATAGGGGATGTTAGCGGATTAATGAACATTGGGATAGATGGGGGAGGGGTTCGTGACAAGTTGGAGTTGTGGATGGTTATGGAGTAGGGATCGAAAGGGGTGGTAGGTAGGGTAGGGTGGGGCGTGTTGGGGTATTGTCACGAAATCCTCCTCACCCAGACATACAACAGTTATCGGGCTCCTCTGGTTTCGGAGGAACGTAAACCCCCGCAACCACCGTACCTTTTGACGACAAAGACGACTTCTCGCTCGAGGCCATGGGAGTGTTGAGGCGTGTCGAGGCGAATGTGATAGTTTGGGGATTTGGGGCAGCGGTGGCCGTGGGGAAGGCGGTGGGGGTGGAGTGTGAGGTGTGGATCTCGGTTATTTTGGGGGGTGGGGTGGAGGAGGAGGGAGAAGGTGGAGGAGGAGGAGGAGAAGAAGAAGAAGAAGGAGGAGGAGAAGAAGAAGAAGAAGGAGGAGGAGAAGGGGCACCTTTTGGTGGAGATGCTGCCATGGGGCGGCCGAGGTGGTATGGATTGGCGTAAGGGAGGGGAGTGCTAGCGATTACTGTTGCTAGGCTGTTAGTTGATTCCGATATACCGGGACTGGCTGTATGGGGTTACGAACGCTTGTAGAAATCTATAGGCCCGGTGTATGGTTGTACTTTTGGTTCCCCGGCCTTCTCAACTGCCTCCTGGCTCCGCGGGCAGAGCTCAAACTCATCCTCTGATATAGTTGGCTCAGCCGCAGCTGCCTCCAATCCCTCGGCTCCTGGGACCGTAGTACCTGCTGGGGGCTCCGGAGCGGGAGCTGATGTAGTCTCCGCAGCTGGTCCCGCCTTAGATCCTGAGACTGTCGGTGCAGGAGGTACATCTGCCCTGGCGACCACCACCTCTTCCAGCGCAGGTTCCGATGGTTCAGCAGCAACAGGTGCACTCTCCTCCTTCGGTGTCTCTACCTCAGGTGCACTCACTTCCGTAGCAACAGCAGCCGGCCCTACCGCCTCAGCCAAAGCCTTCCTATTTCCCCCAACTGTACCCCGGGCCGTGCTCCCCTCAACATTGGCTTCCCTCGTCCCGCCCTCCCCCTCCTCCCCCTCCTTTTTCTCTTTCTCTTTCTTGGACTTCTCCTCAGCCTTCTTAGCTTTCCACCCCTTCTTGTCCTTATCCTTATCCTCCTTCCTCTCCCAGTCCTTCTTCTTCGGCTTCTTGGCCTTCTTTGAATCTTTTGCGTCTGAGCTGACAGATCGCACTGCTACAGGTGATATCGATAGCCTCCCAATTGCATTGTTCCCCCCCAATATCCTAGCCCTCCAAATCCCTAGGACCGACGTTCGCGGAGGGGAGGCAACCAGCAGCCGCTGCAATTGCAGCATGGGAACCCCTCCGCGGGAGAGCAGAAAGCGTGGTAACATTGCTGTAAAGGAGGTGTGAAAAAGGCAGTGGGCGTGATGGAGTTACTGTTCAATTGCCTCGCTCTGCCGTGACTGAGGTATGCCAATTCCAGCGCGAACAAGAAATTTCAAAAGTGATTCCGATGAGTAAGCGGCGTGATGTCAAAATGCATCGTCACGTGCCCGTCCCCTAATTTTTTGTTTACTTGTTTGTTTACATGCATCGAGCTCGGCACTGTAGGTACAGTAGGTACCTGCATATGTTGTGCGATAGGTTGGAGAAATTGAAGGTTATCGATTCGAGTGCGCGCATGCAGCACGAAGCCATGTTGCAGAGAGCAGACTCATCATCCTTGAGATTAGAAAATTATCACGCAAGGGGAGGTGGACGGCTACAATTGTAATGTGCCGGGTAAGGCGAGGACCACGAGTTTGAGACTATCCTTCCAGCGGAATAGCAAGCGCCGCAGCGGACTTTGTGGAAGAAGACGAGGAGGAGGACAGTATGGTGGGGGTGCGACATCCGCCACAGGAGACATTGAGCAGTGGGTAAAGTTATCCTCCTTTTGCAAGCAATATTTGGGGAAAGGGGGTATTTCTCGTGCCGGATTTCTATTACGCAGCTGGCATACCTGCTATGATACAAGTATATACTGTACTCTTTTGGTGGGGTTTTGGAGTGCATCTAAAATTGAAACCAGCCAGAAGCCGGTGCATATCTCGAATTGCGATCAATTTCCTGATCCAACCACGTGAGCCCTTCCGGAACGGCGGGACTGATCTTGATGATGTGAATATAAAAGTACGAGATGCAATGTAGCATGACATAAGGCTCGTGCTGTGCATGTATATAGATGTACGTATTGTATATGATACTGGGAAGGTTGTCGGGGGGATATTTTCCCAGATTGGTTTATTGGAGGAGAATATCTGATCGATCGACAAATGCAGCGGACGATCATCCAGTCCAGTCACCTTGTGCAGCTGAGCTTGTTACTATTGTGATCGCGTCGCCACTGCCACAGCGAACCACCCGGTCTTGAGAAAGGCATTGGATGCATCGGCCGATTGGCAAATTGGATCCTAAGCAATGCTTCATGCTGCGCATTTATGTAACCAATCAGCCCCATGCATATCAATTTCAGTGAATATTTCGAAACATTTCATTTAACGGAGCTTTATTAGTCTGATTGAGCTTTATGCTCAGAAGCTGAAACTGGACAAAGCAAGGAGGTTAGTCCGGATTTTGGCTTTCTATACGGAGCATATGAATTCCTACTTTCATGAAAAAGAACCTTATATCTTCGCAATTTTGAGTCGTCGGTGCTATGCTTCACCTCGGTCGGCTCTCAACCTGCTTCGGCAAAGGCAAAGGCGATAGCGATATCGGTTGCGCATGCCCAGTAGTCATCCCTAGCCTCGTGATTGCTGGCTCTTTTCATATGAAAACTGGAGGTTCCAAGTATGATACAAGGATAGAAATGGTTGCTTCCAGGGGCGAGTCAATTTTGTGTGTTTCATGTTGCCCAAGTCGCCTCAAAAAATTTCGCAATGGTAGTGTAATGCAGTCTGAATCACTCAATTCGCCGAGCTGGACATCAATATTCGATAATGGCGATAATGTGGCAGTCGAGCTCGCTCAGGCGGCGTTCCGCACTCAACGGTGAAGGCATTACATAGGCAGGTATCGCCAACCAAAGTCGATTTTGGCCCCTGCATATCCCTCACTCGTCCCTGCCCAGAATCCCGGGACTCTGACTCGCCAATGAGGCTCCAATTGAAGGGCTGCATCAAAGGGCGAATTAGCGCTGAATCTTAACAACAGCCAATGTTTTGCTTCGTTTAATAAAAAGGCACAGGGGTAAAAAGCAAGGGCTGTCCATCCCCATCCCAACGATGCCGCCATCTGATATTGCTAAGCTCAAAAGCAAATTAGTTCATATACGAACCTTCAACTTGTTCCATACGCTAGGGCGGTTTGGGGGTTCGAATTTGCCCTCTGGCTCCGTGCGGCCGGCGAGGCTCCGAACATGGGCGGACTGGGCGCACTGGGTATGGTTGTCCCAGCTAAATGGACCTATCTACAGTATGTGGGGGGAGCGATCTTGTTTCTCATTCTCGATACGAATCGTTTTAGATGTCCGCTTGTCGGGTTTGCCGACTGAGCTGCCAGCCAGCTTAGCACACCTCGCTCGAGCTCGAGCTCGGGTCTCATCGTGCTTGCATACGCATTGGTATGATGGGTATTGATGAAGACTCCTCTCACGGGGCGGGAAGAGTGGAGAGAACGTTGTGTGTCTTGCTTGACAGGCGGCGCAGAGAGGAGTGAGAGTACTTGTACCTGGTGAGTTGCCAGCGTACCAGGTCCCAGCGTACTTTGCAGGCAGGAGGGAAGTGCTCACCTGGGCCCTATGTAGAACATTGCGCACCCAAACCTCCCTTTGCCCTTTCCCCTGCCCTCATCCCTCGCCGTGGTGTTATAATCTACCTCCAGAACCAGACGGGCATCGCCAGTGTATGTTCTTGCCCCCCAAGATCGATTATTTCTCGCGGAATCCCCGCTTCTTCCATCAAGATCCGGAGCCTGGCCGGTTCCCAGCTCAAGGGTCTGCCATCTCACGATAATTTCGCCGAAATTCTGGCATATTAATCCTGGTCCCCAGACCTGCTCTACACTGCTTTCTTTTCTTACCTTAACTACTTACTTCTCACACACGCCCTCTCCCACAGGCGTCTTTTGCTGTTCCCTTTCCTGCACCTCAATCATCTCTCCTGCGGCCGCATCGCGCAAATACTTTCTTTTTCGATTCCAACAGCACCGGTGAGGCTTGGTGCAGCTGCCCCCTCCCCCTTCCGCCAGTTTACAGAGGGTACACATTGTAGGTACTTTCATACATTTGCTGCTCACCAGGCGGGCTGCACGCATCTAATACTAAGCGACACAAAGTCTCCATTTCTTGCAGCTTGCAGCCATTGTTAGGCACTCTCACAATCGTTAGACATTTCCAGTCGTCTCAATAACTGTCTAGTACTAAGTTTACCCGAATTCCGGGTTCGTGGTTTCTGGCTCTCCCCCGCCCGCCCTTTTCTTCTCGCAGTTGAGTCAATACCAGGAGCTGACGTTGATGGGCTTTTCTTGAAAAGAAATAGTTTGCGGTTATTTATTCATTTCTATATTACCTGCAACTGGCTTTCATTCAATATATATTCACTCCTATTCATTTTTGCTACAACCTCCCTGGATCTCCGGGCCATTGAGGACCTGGGCAACGGCGTCGTTCGACAATCACTACTGTAATCAACAACAGATTCGGAAATTGAAGATTGTGCCACGTGCCGCGCCACAGGTGTGACATTGAGTGGAGACGATACTCACCACCTCGAGCAACAAGATTAACAAGAGGTGGGGATTCGACCTTGAGGGGCAAGAGGTACAAATTTGGTCAGTCTTCAGTCACTTCTTGTTCACAGACTCAAATTCCAGCATAAGGCATTGCAATCTCAACTGCTAATACCGTATAGACTGAGTTATTCACTCAGATTTGCCTCTCTTTAGGCAAAGACGATCCCTCTTCATAAAAATTTCTTGACCGCTATTCGAATAATCTGTAGAGGAAGGTAGCCGTTTCCGTCATAGAGGTAAGATGCATCGACTACGCAAGGGAAAAAAGGAGAAAGATGAGGGGGAGAAAGATTCTGGGGTCAGTGGTTTTCTCTCTGGAAGATCGTTTAAGAAGGGCAAGAACGTACCGGAGCCCGTTGCACCGGTCTTGGATTTGGCAAGTGCTTTGCCACCTACAGATGACTTCCGAACGTCCCTTCTCATGCCCAATCTGGCACAACGATTCAGTATCTTAGCGAGTGAGCAAGCAGACCCCAAATTTCAACCTAAGCCAGCTTTAGACGGTACCAGCAGCAATGACCTTGGTTCTTTCAACTTCTCATCTAACTATAATACTGGTGGACTGTCTGACATTGCCGAAACTGGTTCACTATCAGGGTCAATAGGAATGAAAGCGGGGATTGCAAATGCTAAATCCCGTGATTCACACACCTCTGATGAGTCTACAGGCGGCGGGATCATGAATAGATCAAGGCCGGGAGAAGGCAATGTCTTGTTTGGTGGCAGGCAGAAAATTTTCCGTGTTGCTGCAAATTCCGTCTGGGGATCATCAGAAGACATTCGAGAATCCGGGTCTATGGGAGGACGTGTGTACTACGATAATGATGTGCCAGTTTCAACATTCGCCTGGAGAGAGAAGAAGACTTATGACGATAATGATGACGAGAAAGAGGATGAAGAAATCCAGGAACTCCAGAACCAGCGAAGTTCAAGCCCGTCTCAACACAATAATCGTAATACATCATCCTCGACGAACTCTACACCACTCACTAGGTCCTCAACTGCCGCAACATCCGTTAACTCTCAGCACCCTTCAGGGTCTGGGTATCCAGGGCATATTGGTTCACCGCCAAATACAATGGTAACAGGAAAACCACGCCGTCAGCCTCTCTACGAACAAGCCCTGGATCAAAAAATCCAGGAGCAGTCAAAGCTCGAGTTGTTCACTAATCAGTTGCGGCGTGGTGCCATGAGTCCAACGCCAATGAGCGGTCATTCGCCAGTTGATGGTTATCAGGCTCAGAGGTCAGGTGCATCATCACCTATCGCTGAGCGTAATCATTTTTATGACAATTCTCACAATAAGCCAACTACAATAGCGACGCCAGTAGGGGGATTGTCAACCTTCAATTTTGGGTTGGATGCTAAGTCAGGGGATGATGCAAATGAAGGAGTTGGTGGTTACGACGATGTGCGCTATCACTTGATGCAGAAGCAGAAACTTCTCGTTCGCGATCACAGTCCACCAAGGCGCATGGAGTCACCCGCCTTCAGGGTAGAGTCACCTGTGCAGGAAAGCAGCAAAAGATATTCTGTATCTTCACTGGAAAGTGATGGGCCAGGAGGGTTAGATTGGAACAAACTCGACATGAGCCCCCGTAGTAGCCATAAGGGCGATTTCAAACCGGCAGATAAGAGGCAGAGTGAGGCACGCTCCCATCAAACATTCTTATCTAGTCTGGCTAGCTCAGATGAATCCTCCGAATATGAGTATGAGCGGGGAGATAGTTTTGAGAAGGTAAGGGCTGGGGAATCAGGCATTGGACTAGGCCTGCAACAGCCTCAGGGACAAAGGGTGGTTGTACCACCATCTATGCCACCATCTATGCAATATGAGGGTGTATCCCGGCCATCTACAGCCGGCTCAGGTGGCAACAGTATAGCCTCTACCATTGACCAGAAAACAATGGGCCGCGGGGTTAACCAGTCCGATGGACAACCACTGACAATATCAAATGGGAACCGTCCATTATCACCAATATCCCCTCATCTAACCGCGAAGAATGAAGATTCTCCAACTCTTCCACCTGTTCAAGGACTTAGTGTACTTGTTCGTCAGCACCTCCGAACAGATTCTGGGCGTTCTTCAATTTACGCTGGTTCTACCTATACCATACACTCACGAATCTCGCGGCAAAACCTGCCGGACCGTGCATCCATCGCAGGGGGCTTCAAATTTGGTACAAATGGTGTTGGAAAGGCGGGCCCTGCCAATGATCCTGCGAGGCCAAGCGGGGCATCTGGCAGTAGTGGCGGGAACTTGTGGGAGTTTGACGATTGGGACGGCGGGTATTATGGAGAAGACCACGGCGAACCTGATAGTCCTACTTCCATGACTCACCCTGCCTTGCGTAAACACAGTGTGGCAAGCATTGAAGTTACGGAAGACAAGGGCTTTGATTATGGAAGGAATGATAAACAAGATGATGATGAGTGGCTGAGAGGTAAAGAACAAATCTCAGACGGAAGTGGAAACCGAACAAGCGACGAGGACGAAGATCGCGGCTGGGAAGATGAGCTGGCTCATCGGAAGAAACTTGTGCAGCAAAATCTGCGAGAGCATGAGAGTCGGTCAAACTCCCCGGTACCGGGCTTTGCTAGCGACTCACGGCCGACCAGTCCAGGTCCTCTAAATATATTAGGAAAGAAGACTTCAAATAGTATGTTGAACAGCGAAGGCGGAAGCAAAGCCATGAGAATGCTGGGCATGGGGGGAGAGAAGCATCGCGACTTCAGGGTAGAGGAAGAACGATTAAGAGAGACTGTGCGTGGAGCCAAAAATCTGCCAATGCATAATGGGTCACCCCACCCACAAGACCGAGACTTTAGGCAAGGTCCTCCTCTTCATATGCGCCCCAGCCAAAGACGTCCACCACATATGATCCCTAACGGGGCCAACCGACCACCACCACATCTTGACGAGCACCCTGCGATGCGTGGTCATCCTCCTCCAAATCTCCAGGGCCGTGGACCTCCACCGCATGGGCCCCCATATGGAGTACCCCATGGACCACCTGTAGCTGGTCGACCTCCTATGAGAGGCCCGTCGCTGCGTGGGCAGCCTTCTCGAGAAGGATTCTGTGAAGGTGAGAACTCCCCTAGAATGATGAGTCCACCAAGAAACGGTGATCTCCGATGGAGAGACGATCATCAATTTGATAACCATCACGGCGTACCACGGTCACCAATGCCTCACCCCCCTAATCCGAACATGCCAGGCCCACATGGGACCCCACGGATGGGTGGTACGCAAAGGATGGGAGGACCCCATGGTGATGGTCATTGGGATGGGCCCATGGACAGACGGCCAGGTGCCCCTATGGGACCACCTATGGGGAGACCAATGAATGGACCGAGATATACTCAGGACAGTCGTGAGGGTGGACTACCAATGGGGCGCGGACCACAAGGTGGGTATTCAGATGACCCACGAATGTTAAATAGAGGTCCTAGTCACCGAATGAGGTCGATGAATGACATGCGAGATCGCAATTATGATGATATGGGCCGCAGACAAGGGCCGTACTCACCAGAGCAGTCACCTCCCCCGTCTCAGATGCGCTCCCGGGGTAACAGCAATGCACAGTCCCCACCCTACAATCCCATTCTCAATCGCCAGAGGTCAGAGAGCGCGATTCGCCGCGATGGTCCTACCTTGCCCCCCCTGCAGACATCACCTTCGAGAAACTCTCCCGCTCTTAATGGGGGTCTAGACCAGTCGACCCCAGTTGGCAGATCTCCTGCCCCACTGTCTGCAAGTACACCGGCCTTTCAGGCAGTTTCCACCCCTCTGACTCCGAGCGGCAAGTCCATCGGCTTCCCAAGTACACCTAACCTTGCGGCAAGCTCACCTGCTATACCCTCTTCACCTGCTTCCGCTGGACCTGCAGCTGCTGCATATGCAAAGATGCAGAATTTCCAACAGTCTGTCGGACCTGCAGCAAAGAAGCGTATAGTCGACAAAACGAAGATCTCGGAACCGAAACTAATAGCATCGACTTCCAACATTCCAACCGTACCTCTCCCACCTCAGTCGCCCACTCCCCCTTTGGCTGCGCCAGGAGGAAGTGTGGCACAGCGAAAACGTCGACAGACCGCCACAATATTTGGCGGCTTTGGCAAGAATAACTCTGCTGAGAAGATGCCCAGTGATGGAGAGCTAGAGAAGAGCTCGTTCCAGATGGATGAACCAAAGAAGGAGAAACCCCGGGGGAAGTTGAGGAAGTCGACTAGTGATGGGGGTGGATTGAGTGCAAGGGCGAGGAGGGAGGTGGATAAGAATGCACCAGCAACCCCACTGATTTCACAGGCAGCGAGGGGGATGATTTGAGATTTAGTTTGTGGGGAGTTATATATAACATGGGAAAAGTGGATGCTATTTGATTTGGTTCATCGATAGATTGGACGGGATATAGGTTTGTTTTTCATGTCGGTCTTGTGTCTATATATCCATTATTGCTTCTTACCCGGACATCTTTAACTTTTCTTGTAACATCTTTTTTTTTTTTTTAGCTCATTCAAACTTTTCAGATATTTTTGCTTTGACTTGGTTTCTTTTTCCTGCCACTTTCTTCCACTTTCTTAATGTGTCAAGTGCGTTTGTAATGTCTTATCCTATGTACTAGCCGCATTTGTTTATGTTTTTTTTTTTTTTTTTTTTTAATTTTAAAACTGAGTACTCATATGCACCTCCATTCGGGGAGGTATGATGAGCCACCCAGAAGCCCATGTGCTGTTTGTGATGAATAATTTTGTATGAAGTTGGCTTGGATATGGGAAGGATGATACTGGTTTATGTGGGAAGAAATGGGATGGGGTATATGGTTTGAATATGGGTCAGGATTCCATGATGGAAATAAAAAATTGAAAGCTGCCCTCAATTGAATATCTGGAAACTCTTCCACTGGGGAACCTGGATATAAGTACCTATTATTGATGAGTACTACTTGATCGCCAGGCCGGAAACAAAACATTCTGCGTTCCATTCACGCCAAGCCTCCCTCCGGCCCGGCCCGCAACACCCCGAGACTTTTTTTTTTCTTCTTTTTCTTTGCAATTAACGTATTTCCCTTAATCCCGAGCACATCAGAGATCTTATAATTCACTGCCTTCTGCCTGGACTACGCCGGGATTGATATCATTGCAGATGGTCATTATTGCACAGGAATCAGTACCCTAATACTTAGAACCCTGCACATACATCTATGTCATAGATTTACCTGCACAGTGAGCTCTCAGACGAAACCACACACGCTTCCGAGAGTGGCATCTAACGTGGGCACATGTAAACGAGTTTCGCGAGTATATTCATTATCTTCGATATATACACACACAGCAAGCACAGCACGATGGGTTGGTTCTGGGCTGATCCCGTCCCGTGGGCTGCAGCAGCAGCAGAGAAGCCGGCACAACGAACAACACCACTACCAGCGGGACACCCGCCCGTGAGTGGGAAGCCACCTGTTTGTTCCCCGCACTCTACTCTCCCCGAGCTTACGATAGCTAACTGTATATATCTTTATAGCCTGCCTGCCCCATGCACCAATCCAGCCCCCCTACTCCCCAGCTCCCTCCCCCGCCCCCGGAATGCCCCGTGCACAACTACAAATCCGATGACGACCACGGCTCCTCCACAGCCTACACAAACACCCTCAACCCCCTTAACCTCATGCCCAACCTCCCTTCCCACCCTATCCACACCGACCAGTCCGTCCCCCTCCCCTCTCAGCGCACTATCTCCTCCATCCCCAAAGGCGCTACTTCTGACGCCGGAAACTGGGAGTACCCAAGCCCACAGCAAATGTACAATGCTATGCGGAGAAAGGGGTACGTCGAGAGCAACCCCGGGGAGGCAGCCAGCATCGTGAATATGGTCGAGGTGCACAACTTTTTGAACGAGGGGGCTTGGGGGGAGATTCTAGGCTGGGAGAGGGAGTTTGGTACAGGGGAAGGATGGATTGGCGCAGCTAAGAGACGATTTAAAAATGGTGGAGTTCCGCCAGAGGAGGATGAGTATCAAGGCTCATTCTTCTCGCCATCAGAATCCTCGTCTTCAACATCGGGGGCAGACCCCCGCCTCCTCCGCTTCCAAGGCCGCTCCCAAGAGCCTACCCCCAAAGCACGCATCCTCCAACTCGTCGCCCGCGTCGCCCCAAACAGCCGCTTCGCTACCCCACCCCCCTTCGACCGTCACGATTGGTACGTCCAGCGCTCCACCGCGGCCCCGGGGGAAAAGGGCGAGGAGGTTCGATATGTGATTGATTACTATGCGGGGGATCCCGAGCCGACGGGGGAGCCGGTATTTTATTTGGATGTGAGGCCGGCGCTGGATAGGCCTGGGGCGGTGATGGAGAGGGCGGTTAGGTGGGGAGGGGAGGTGTGGTGGAAGGCGAGTGGGGCGGTGGTGAGGGAGAGGGAGAGGAAGGAGGGGGAGAGGAGGGAGAGGAGGGAGAGGATGGAACAGAGGCGGTAGGTAGATAGAAGAGCGTGAGAGGTTTAGAATATGAGGGGAGACGGTGGCAGGATTATTCGATAGATCTCGATGGGATGGTGTTGGTAGGGGAATTTTCATTTCTGGTATATATATTTTCTTTTTTTTTCTGTTCCATTTTTCCTCTTGTTGCAGTGTTCCAGTGTTGAGTTCCTACTGGTATGTTTAGGCAGGCTGATCACTCCCACCTCGTTCCTTCATTCAATTCATTCAATTCATGCATCCAGTCGAGATAACTACTTGTCGATGTGTAGTTGAGGGTAACTTTGTTTCCCAAGGCCAAGTATTCCCATGATTTCTCAAAATATTCTGTGCAATGTCCTCTTCTAAGCCCCTCATCTCCCTCCTGCACTAGCACGCTCTAATAAAAATCATGTAACCAACCTCACCCCCTGCTCAGTACCCCCACTCGTCAACCTCCTCATCAACCCATCCAACTGCTCCTTCTCCTGCGTCTCCAGCTCCCCATCCTATATCCCCAAATTAGCATCTAGTAGAACCCAGTAGCACCCAACCAGATAGATTAGAACTCACCAATCTCCTCCTCACCTCCGCGGCCAACACCAACGCATTTGCAAAGTCCCTTCCTTCCAATACCACCTTCTTCTTCTTCTTCTTCTTTCCCTCCTTCTCCCCCACTTCCCCAATAATCCCCCCCCATATATCAGCCCCCTCTTCCCCGGACACAGCAGGCCACCATTCCTGTTTCGCTCTCCAAACCAACCTCGCTCCCTTTTTTTCAATTTCAACCCCCGGTGCAGCACTACCGAATCCAGCAGCCAGTAATCCCAAAGAGAAGATACCCTCGCTGCGAATAGCAGGCCATTTATCCTGGCTGACCATATCGGCTAGAACTTGTGGGATCATCTCGTGGTTCTTAAACCTCGCTTCAGCATCAAATATCCTCTTTTGCACATCATCGATCGACAACCCGGTCCCTTCGTCAACAGTCATACGTGTTGTGCTTTGTTTCTTCCAACCAGCCACGCACCTCAGGATCTCACATACTGTTCTCGCATACTCCGTTTTCGTAGGAATTTCATCCGATTTCGCGTACAGGTTTAGCAGGATCGATAGCCTAGTTACTGTCTTCTCCTTTTCCTCCTCCGAACTATCAAGTTGAGAATCAGCGTTTTCAAGTAGTCGGATTGCATTCTCTTTACAGCCCCTGATAACGAGCCTCACTAGTCCACTGACGGCATATGGGACTTGTTTTTCAATTCCGCCTTCTATACCATGAAGCCACCGAGTCTCTAGGGCCTGCCAGATGCCGTATTCGGGTTTACCAACAATGACCTTATTGTCTGCAGGGAGAACGAGGTTCCGGAGCATGCCTACAGCGGAGAATACCGTGCCGTAGTCTTTATCTTTCTGCCCCATGATTCTGATGAGAGTCATGTGTATCTCGTAAACCTTAACCAAAGTCAGACAAATCTCATCTGAAGTAGCGACATTCCCAAGCATAATACACGCCGAAGTCTGTAGGGCCTCCTGGAGGAGATGGTTTGGTGTTTGTTTCCCACCGGAAGGTGTACTTATGCTAGATAGACACAACCATGTATGTAGTTTCTTTAGTAGCGGGGAAGAGTCGAGTGGATATTTCTCCGTGAAATGCTTATTACTACTAATGTTGCTCAGGGATATTATAAGAGTCTTCCGGAGATGTGTCAATATCTTTCTCGTGGTCTCGGATTCCTCCTCATCGTCACTAAAGCGGGTGTAGCTATCCTCTAGAATGTCTAGGAGGGATTCTACCGCGCCGGTGGTGATGATGTGGGTTTGGAAGGACTCATGAGAGAGGAGGGAGTTGATGAAGTGGAGAAGGTAGGCGTAGATTTCGATCTCGGTGAGGTTAGAGGAGAGGGCGAGTTTGAGGAGGACAGATATGGAGGAGGGATCGAGGGAGTCTTTGAATTCGTCTATGGGCGGGAAATGTTCAGTATGAGGTTTATAGTTTTGGGAGGCTCTCTTGGGGAGGTGCTACAGACCATGCTTCACTAGTAACTCAGTTATCATCATCAAACGCTCTTCAAGAGCTCCCTCGAGGATATTCTCGTCATCGTTGTCTTTGAGTACATCCCGTTTGAGGAGGGTGAAGAGGGCATCTCCAACCCCGTCTCTGATGGCTTGTTTTTGTGTGTCCTCTAGAAATCAAAACCGCCAGTTTCCGTCAGCGTCTGATTGGTCAAATTTCCCTTTATGGGTAGTCCACTCCGTACCATAGTCTAAGCAGATGTTATATAACACCGGAATACCAAATTTCAGAAGTTTATCATTCGTGATAGCTTGAACCAACGATCTTAGTCCATTCTTCCTGGAAGCCATCCGTGTACGATTAACATCTACCCCCCAACACCCATCATTAGCATCACAGCTCCAAAGTATCATTGGTGGACAATATAACCTTTCTCGGCACACCCATTCCCACACAGCTTCAATGCCTGATTCTGCACCACCACCCTCGCATCCTCTCCCCTCTCGGTCTCCTCATCAAGCACATCCGCTACTAACTCCAAAATCCCTGAATCACCTATCGGAACCCTCCAGTCCTCTTTTCCATTTCAAACCCACAAGACTGATCAGCTATGCTGTCCAACATCCGGAGCAGATAGGTGGGTAGATAAGTACCGTCTCTGCTAGCATCCGCACATTCCATTAACGCTTCTAGGAACTCATCGGATTTATCTGGGTTGGCCCAAAGGGAAGTGAGGTACTCTTTTACCGGGAGGAGGGCATCGGCGGTTTTGTGTGAGGAGGAGAGGAGTTGTTTGAGTTGAGTGATGTCCATTATCATGAGAGCTTCCTGGGCATTAAATATGCTAAATCACCAGAGTAATTGAAGTACTGGTAAATGTGGAATCCTGTCTGGTGCTTATGTGGGGCTGGTGAACCCAAGAGAAGAGCCCGCAGAGATGCATAAATATATGCCAAGATACAACTTTTAGCAACCATTCAGGACAGCTAAGCTTCTGCTCCTGCGCAGCTGAAGCGATCCACCATTCTTAAAAAGACCAAAAAGACCAAAAAGACCGAACACATCTTCACCACCACGTTCCTTAAGCCTGCTGTTAATTCCCACTTTCCGCCTGACGCCTGACCTGATTTCCTTGAGTTATACCTTACCTATACAAACACAAATATGACGCGCGCGACACAGACTATCTCTGCTGGGCTCCTGCTCTCCTCTGTACACCCCTCCAAGTCTATCCCGCATTATAACTCTATTCCCATTACCCCAGAAGCTAATAGCGAACATGGTGTAGCTCTACCTCGCCTGTTTCCTTGGAATCATCCCTTTCTCCGAAACTATCCAAAGCGAAATTATCCCTATACTCCCATTCTGGGCGCTCGTTACTTTCGGCGCATATCTTCTCTTTAGCCTGGGAATAGGTATTGTGACGTTTAAGGATAAGAAGGAGGCATATGAGGAGTTGATGAAGGTAAGTGTTGGATTGTGTGTGTTGGGGTGGATGGAGGGGACGTTGGGGGGGGGAGATACGATAATGGCTGACTGACTTGGAATGTGCTGTAGGAGATTGACCAGGCGAAGAAGGAGCTGCGGGCAAAGGGGGTGTCGGTAGATTAAGTTCTGTGAGGGGTACGGGTGTGAGGGTGAGCCTGGAGGAGTGGAAGGGCGTAATGAGGGTTGCGGAACTTTTACTTACATATACAGTACTTTAATTGAGGAAAATATGGATTCATCAGGAGCGCAAACTCAATGTGCTCCCAGGAATAGTTACGCGGGGCCTACTCTGTCAGGTCAAGGGTATTACTCGCGTTTATGATTTAGATATGTATGGACCCGCTGGTTTTGTCACTCCCGGATGGATGTATATTGGCAAAAGTATTCACATATCTTAGACCCGTGCCCACATACCCCCCAGTTTTCTGCCTATATAGATTCCAGCAACGGTAATAAACGGCAGTGCTGTTCTGTAAGGAACAGACCGGAGTATCTGATATTGCTGATCTTGTTGGTGATCTTGCACGCGAACCAAGCATCTCTCACTCAATGCAAATATGTTATGTACGACATGCAGGTGGTGCATACATATATATCCCCCCTTGGGCCAAAGGGCATGGTTCGCAACTAAAAGCCTCATATATATATATATATGTATGTGCCCTGTAGGGATAAACGTGGAGGTACCCGAGAAGATGACTAACATCTCGCTTCCGGGGTGGGGTGGGTTTTATACCTATTGATCTAACATTTCGCTTCCGGGTGGGGGTGGGTTTTATATTGATCTGAATCCGCTCTTACAGGTAGATCTGCAGTGGCTTCTGGGATTATGCGACAATAGCGACGAAGTCAGATCAAACCTGTCCTGAACCTTTAACCGGGATTCTCACTCCCGAGCAACGGCGGGCACTGTTCAGGAACAACAACGTGATGGGAACCAGAAGCCTATTCACCTATGGTGAAGGGGGTATTTGCGATCTTCAAGAACCCATCTACCTAATTTAGCACTCTGCTAACTTTTCGCACAGCTGTGGGCGCCCTGTACTCCTGGATCATTTCCCTCGGCTCCCGCCCTGTCAATTTCACCATGGCCTGTCGGTCCAACTATTCCATCGTCCAATCCTCGGGGTTCACCATCGATTCCTCCCACTTTGGCTCCGGCCAATTCCGTCCACAAAGAGTCATTTGTGATGTCTTTGAAGTCGCCTGCCCCAACGACCCTACCAAATCAATCGTTGAATACGACCTCGTCCTTGTCTGCACCAAGGCTTCAGGCAAAGTAGATATTCCTGCCCACATCGTCATCCCGGGAAAGTCTGCGATAGTACTATTCCAAACTGGTATTAACATCGAGGCGCCGTACAAGGATGCATTCCCATCGAACCCGGTTATCAGCGCAGTTCTCTACATCAGCTGTAGCCAGCCAGCACCAGGGAAGATCGTTCACGTGGGGGATATATATATTGTCAAGCTGGGGTTATACCCAGACCTACCCGCCAGGGAACCTACACATCCGTCACTCCAGCTTATCACAGATTTACTCCAGGGTGGGGGTGCAATGCTGCTGCTATACCGCACATACAGTCCTACAGGTGGCTCAAGATACTTTGGAATGGGCTGCTGGAACGTTCTCTGCACAGTTTCAGGACTAGATACCCACGCATTCCTCGCTAGCTCTCCCAGGAGCTTATTGTAGTTGCTAAACGAGCTCTAGGCATACTAGGCGCTGACGGACAACTCGCGAGCGAAGGTGAGGGAGAGGGAAAAGTGGCCAAGGAGGCTCTAATGCTGTGGAGTAATGAGGCTGCCACGGCGGGTTGGACTATTGCCTTGGCGGAGAGGCTGGTGCCGATTACCCCGAGTATGTTGGAGGATGCGAGGAATGGGGTTGAGATGGAAGTGGAGGCGTTCTGTGGGGAGGTGGTAAGGACGGGGGAGAGGTTGGGGGTGGAGATGCCGATGTTGAAGTATGTTCCTTTTATTATCTAATCTGTGTTTGGGGTTGGTAACTGATATCCTCGATGTAGGGCATTGTATCCGATTTTGCAGGCTATGAATTACAGTTTCAAGCAGGTGAGGGTATGAGTTAACTCCCAGGAAAGGGGGGCAATATCTTCGACTCCATCCATAGATTTTGGAGTTTATAAATTATGGAAACGGGGTTTATATATTGTGGATGCATGTATACCCAGACATATCACTGTCAGATACATAAAAAAATATGGACTTGGATATATGTTACTGTCTTTCTGTCGTTTCAAGCATGTATTATCAGTGTGTATTGTATTAGTTTTGCATACTTAAGTAGCTGGGTATGCATTTCCTGGTGATTAGGATCTAGACTATATGCCTCTTAAATAGGCTATTCCGGAGTACTTAGTATGATGTGCTTCAGTGATGTATGTATTGGCTGATTTTAAATAATATTGACCTTATTTGCTCAAAATGGCACTCGCGTGGATAGACAGTTACCCTGATCTTCACAGTAGATACTAGTATCATTGTTTTTCCATGCTTTATCTACCTTTCTACTTAACTAAGAAAAGAACCCAGCACTACCAATATACTTACGTAGTCTAGTCTGCCACTACGTACCATCGAGTAGTAAGTCGTGTAGGGTCAAACTTCTATAATAGCATAGCCTTGGAACCGGGGCTTATGCATTTATAAAGGTTTTGCGTGGGGGATTGCATGCACATAGGTACAAATATGCGCGATTATTGGGAACTGGATATCCCAACTAATTGTATAGAGCTTGGCAGTCTGAGTTTGGGCTGCGGGCTTGTATCCATACCTCGACTACATGGATGGATAGCATTGCCCTTGACACCTCTAGAAGGTGCACTAAGAAGGTTAACTCCGCACTGGTCACCTTGTATCGAGACTTCACTATATGGGGATTGAAACTTTTATATACATATATACTTGAATATAGATTAGATACATTCGTACACAAAATAATTCTATTTTTTGGACTTATCGACATCCGATACTATTCGAGGGAGGTAAGACTGTTACCCTGAAATTGTGGCCGCACGTGAGTCTCCGGCCAAGAACTCCATGTGGCCTTTTTCCGGCAAAACAAACACCGTTCCTATTTCCCGGTACCGGACCGTTACCGCCAATTGGCATCGAGTGACGCTGGTTGGTGTTTATTTCGATCAATCACCGTGTTTTCCTTTTGCTTACATACATATCCACTTTCATTCCTTGACCAAACTATTTTGCAGCTCTGGGAGATCTAGATGCATCACCAATTATTATCGGCGGCTGTGCTGCTTGCGGCGAGTGCTGGTGGAGCGTTAGCGAATCCCGGGGTACCTAAAGGGGTTGATCCGAAAGGTAAGTTTAAACACGATAGCTCTCGAGGCGTAAGGTATCTAAAGCTAACCATGAATCCGTGACTTCAGATGCACAGCTTTACACTCCTACCGGCTCCGACCAACATTTCACATGTCTAACCCACCCATCAATCACAATACCTTTCTCTGCTGTCAACGACGATTATTGCGATTGCCCTGATGGATCGGATGAGCCTGGGACGTCTGCCTGTGCGCATCTCCCGCATGCGCAGCTTGCGGTGAAGGGATTCTATTGCGCGAATCAACCGGGATCGATACCGCAGTATCTACCACTGAATAGGGTGAATGATGGAGTATGCGATTACGAGATATGCTGTGATGGCAGTGATGAATATAATCACGTGGGAGGGCTGCAATGCGAGAATCGATGCAAGGAGATTGGGGCGAAGGTGAAGCAGCTACTGGGGGAGCGGTGGAAGGTCCGTAATGAGGGGGGAAAGAAAAGAGCGGAGCTTATTGAGAAGGCGAAGGTGATGAGAGGGGAGCTGGAGGCGGGGTTGAAGCAACTTGAGGTTGTGATTGAGGGGTTGGAGAAGAAACATGCGGGGTTACTCGAGGAAGTGAAGGTTGTTGAGGTGAGAGAGCGAGCGAAGGCAGTTAAGGCAAGCAAGAAGACGGAGAAGACGAATATTGTGAGGGAGATAGCCCAGCAGAGAATAGATGAGTTGAAGGTGTACTTGCAGAAGCTAAGAGATGATGAGAGAGATCTAAGAGAGAGGTTGACGGAGGCAGAGAAAATTCTAGAAGGGTTAAAGCAAACCTATAATCCGAATTTTAATGACGAGGGGGTTAAGGGGGCGGTGAGAAAATGGGATGATTACGTTGCTGAAGGGAAGAGTGTGGCAAGGAGCGATGCGGAAGAGAGAGATCTGGACGATTTGCTAAACGGAGAGGGAATCGATTGGGATGAATTAATGCCGGCGCAAGAGGAGGAGGAGGAGATCCTGTCGATATATAGATTTGAGGAGTATCTGCCGAAAAATATGAAAGATTGGGTTAGGCAGAAGATGGACGAAGCGAGGAAATTCTTGGTGGATAATGGCTTGTTGGCGGAACATATCCCTCCGACAACCCACGAGCCTACAGGTATGTGTGCCAGATAAAACTATTATCTTAACGCCCGTACGCATCTCTTTAGACTAACTTTACTCCCTACGTGATAGCTGTTCTCGACGCGAAAGCCGCTGCGTCTGCCGCCGAAACCGAGCTCACTGCAAAACGTAATTCTCTCACCAACAGCAAATCCGAGCTCTCCAAGGACTACGGCCCCTACGAAGTCTTTCGCTCACTCAAGGGCGTCTGCATCGATCGTGATGTCGGGGAGTACAAATATGAATTCTGCTTCTTTGAAAAAGCATACCAACGCTCTCTCAAGGACTCCAGCTCCTCCTTCCTTGGAGATCATCAACGCATCGAAATTACCCCACCATCAACCTCCGCCACGGAGCAGGAAGGGATTTTCCCTTGTGACGATGTAGATGAGGCTCATGAGGAGAAGCTGTCAGGGTGGGTGTTGCATTATGATGGAGGGTCACAGTGCTGGAATGGCCCGAAGAGGAGCGCTAGGATTGAATTGTATTGTGCGGTGGAGAATGAGATTAGGAGTGTTGTCGAGACGGAGAAGTGTGTGTATACTTATGAAGTGGGGACACCGGTGGTATGTGAGGGGGAAAAATCCGCCGAGGAGAAGATGGGGGAGCAGGTGAGGGATGAGCTGTAGGGGGATGGGGGATGGGGGTGGGCTGTACAATGGGGTTTCAGGCAGATTCATACATAAATCCGATTTATTTCTTGGCCGTTTTAGAATTACATTCAATTGTTTGCAACCGCTTGTGTTTCGTTTGGACAAACGTCCCTTGATGCCCTTGAGACAGTTGCTATGCAGCATCCCCGAAACCCTCGCTGCATACTGATGCCATTCAATTCCATTGTCATTTTCAAAACAAAGAATATCGACATCACATCACATCGCATCACATCACATCACTGCCCGCCCATACCTCCGTAGACCTCCGTAGCCTCACCACCCCATCTATCCATCCCCATCCCCATCCCATCCATCCCATCCATCCAAACTTCCACTCGACACGGGACTCATTCGCTTCTCGCGCCCTATCTGTCCTAGTGCATGAGTATTCGGCAGCAGGCAGCCTACGATACACATTGCGCTCATCAATCCCTGCCCCACCAACGAACCAACGCCTTTAAGGCCCGCCAGCAGGCACAGCATGAGGGAACCAGAAACCAGACCTTTGGGTTCCCCCAGAGCGCTATAGCATATATAGCCAGCAATTCTTTCATCAGTTCTATAAACTTTTAATAGCTTCCGGACTCCCACTGCTCGTTCCTCCTGAATTTTATTTACAACCCTAGCCTGCTTGCAGAGTAAATATTTTCTTGCGTGAGAATTTTTAATTTTGGTTTGAGGATTTTTCCTGTGCTACGTATACGAGTTCCCTCATCATATCTCGCCTGGTTCGACAGCAGCTGGGGTATTGCAGCGTACATTCAATCCCATTCCATTCCTTCTCTCGATTCCTGTTTTCAGTTAGCTAGCGGTAATTCAGTCTTCACAAAATGACAATGGATAAGGTGTTGAATAGGCCGGGGCCATCGGTGGAAACGACGATAGTACCGGCGTTGCCGCTGTTACGAATTCCCACAGTGGAGAAGGCTCGACGGCAGGAGGATCCGGGCGCGAAGAAGGATGAGAGTAGGGCAATGGGAACAGGACCAGACAATGGGGTGATGGTGGCAGATCTACCGGTGGCAAACGGGGTGGCTAGTGGGGCAAACGGATCGATATCAAACAATATACCTGTGCCACCTGCAGCGGTAAAGGAGAGCGTGTGGAGGAGAAAAAAGATGAAGCCGGCAGACTTTGGGAGTGCAGAAGGGAAGAAGAGGGGGAAGTTATGGGTTCAGGATGGTGCTGATGGAGCTGGGGTTAGATTTGGGGATTTGGCCGTGGATGAGGATGGAGGACAAGAAGAGGGCAAGAGTGTCAATGGGATGGATCCAATGACTCCCGTGACCACACGCGAGCAAGCAGTCAATCCCGCCACAGAACCTGGGCCAACATATACGAGGGAACGGTGTGAGCAGACCGCCGGACGAGAGCATATAGAGATATCAAACGACGCTCTTAAAGGCTGGGGTCTACCTTCGTCTGACTGCCCTACATCGCACTCGCTCAACCCTCAGCAGCCACAGCAATCTGCGGAAGGTGACCCAGAGGTTCAGTATCAGCACTATCCACAGTCGACAGCAACACCGCCGCCGATAGCGATGTTACATGTATTTCACTCCCAGGTTACACCCCCGTATCCCGTTTCCAACCATGCAGCCTTAGTGCATCCATATTCTAGTCCGCTTTCTCCATTGTTCCCCCACGGCCCTGAAGGATTTGGTGGCATGCCACCTCCACCACATCACCTTCAGCAAAGACATTCATACCACCCGCATCACCAACCAACAGGCTCAATTTCTTCATCGATCGACGGAGGAGGGTTTCAGTACCCGCCGCCCCACCAACAAATGCTTCCTCCTAACCCACATTTCTCACCACATCCCCAGCCCCATTTCCAACACCATCCATACCCTCCACTGCAGTACCTACCAAATGGGTACCCTAATCCAGCCGACTCTCGCCCGCCAACCACAGATGGTCCTAGCTTTCACGCTCACAATCCACACCTAATGCAACACCCTCAGCCGCCATATCCAGAGTTCTACCCCGCCTCAAACAGTAACCCCTCAGGGAGCTCGGGTCATGTGTCTCCGTTCCCACCCCCTCCTCTTCCGTACCCATCCTCGACTCAGGGCCGATTTTTCCCTCACACCCACGCTCTTAATGGCTCACCACTATTTCAGCAGCTTGATGACAGCGATTGCTACAATCAGCATCAGAACCACCGTCCTTTGTCCCCTGCTCTTGATCATGGGTTGCAGTCGGCAAACGAGAAGAAAGTGACCAACCACATTCTTGATCAGTTTGGAAAGTCTACATTTGCCGATTTGACATTGGGACTTACATTCTCTTCCTCACTTGTAGATGAAAGGGTATTGTATCGTCTCGAGCTGCCTTTCCATTCTCTGGTTGGTGCAAGGATGGGGGTCACTGTAAACATTCTGGAAAAAATGGGGTGGGCTGGACCACCAGAGATTGGGCGACATATTCAGATATCTCTTGATGACATTCTCCGAGATGAAGAAGAAGCTATGGATTGCAATGTAAAGTGGACTACAGGAAATTTGATGAAGTTCCTTACGGAGACTGCCGTGAGAATAGCATTGGCATGGGTGTATGGATGCAGTGAGAGGTTGGTTGAGGAATGGTTTGACTGCCAGATCGCTCACGAGTTACAGAATATGATCTCTAGAATTCAGTCAGATGAGCAGGTGGAGCCTAGTTCCGATGGCAAATTTATAAAGTCGAATTTTTCGGTGTCATCGGCCGCAGAGGAGGTGTCTAGAGGCCACCGGAGTGCCGCGCCGTCGCCGTCGCCGGAACTGATTGCCCATGCTGCTCGACGCACAGAGTTTAGCTGTCATCCACTATCAGCGAACCTACCAGAAGACGATACGGAGGGAAAGGATCTCAGGGATGACCTCGAACTCGAACGACAGTTAAGCAATTCTGAGACGCAAGATACTAGTCCTCATCAAGAAGCCCCTTCCAGGAAGGTATCTAAGTATCTCAACACCCTAGGCGTTTGGCCACCAGTTCTTATGCCTTCACGAGATTCTTCTTTGAAGCGAATTCTGTCAGTTCTAGCAGCGGCTACCCTTTTGGATATTCCTGAGCTCGTGCGCTTTTGTGAGAAAAAGTTGGCAATTCACCTCCAGTCTTTCCATGACTTGTCATCGGGATTGGAAACGCTTCATTTCCTACTTGCCCAGGGAAAGTATATTTTTCAACCTTGTGTTCCGTCTTTTGCAGCCATTGGTAGATTCAGCTATGTTCATGCATTGCTCTATGAGATCTTTTCGGCTACGATGGCGGATATGATTGGACGTTGTCTACACCAATTGGCACATGGATGTATGGTTGAGGAGATGGATCGACAGGTGTTGAGAGAACTACCATTTGAGATAATAGTTGGGACTGCGTTGGGCGTCGTGGATGGGATGAAAGAGTTGCATAGTGTGAAGGAGAGGATTGATGTTGTTCGAAAGTTAGTTGTCGGGGAGATGCAGATGAAGCAGATTGTTGTTGCTGCCGGCTTTGGAGTTACCCCTGCTATCTCTAGGTTCAAGAGGGCCTCCAAACTGAAGTTCGGAGAGATTGAAGGGCTTGATACCACGGTGAGTGTGGTTGTGGGAAGGCCAGTGGGGAGGAAGTTGGTTTGGGTGGAGGCCTAGGAGTATTGAGCTACATATCATTGGGGTGTAAATTGCATTTGGGCTTTTGCGAACTGTCTATTACTTGGCTACTGGGTCTCTCTTTTTTTAAATTATATGGCACTGTTCGGTGTATCCTTTTTGTTTCTTTGGGTTTGGATGGAGTGCAATGAGTATGGATATTTTCACGATTTAATAAAATGGTACTGGCTGTACTCCGTACTTATCCTTTGTTGCAAAGTTTGATTAGTGTAGTGTAAAGAATTATCTCAACTGTAAAAGAAATAGCTGTTGGCATTAGTGACCCATAAGATCCACAAACCGCAAACGTGAAACTAATACCTAGAGCACCCCTGTCTACTTGACTGCATTCCCGCAGAGCCTCTACCTCACACAATCCACGGCTACGATGTCCCACCCCCGCGGGCCTCCCGGGATCGGCGTCGACCTCCTCCACCTCCCTCGCCTGTTGAAGGTGATTTTCCCCTCGGTGCATGCGCGCGCGTATGGTGTACCGGAGGTATCAATAAATCCGGATTTAAGGCCAGTGAAGAAATTTGCGAGGAGGATACTGAGTTTAGAGGAGCTGGGAGCTTTTGAGAAGAGGTTTTTAGGAGGAAATACTGGGAGAGGGAAGGGAGGACGGTGGGAGGAGGAGGTGGTGAGGTGGTTGGGAGTTAGGTGGGCGGCGAAGGAGGCGCTGTATAAGGCTTATCCGTATCCGTATCGGTGGCCGTGGAAGGGAGGATCTAGAGGGGTAAGGAACGTGAAGGGGGAGGGATGGGTGGAGGAATTAGGAGAGAGGTTGACGTGGAAGGAGGTGACGATGAGGGTTGATGAGGTTAGTGGTGAGTTTGGTCTACCTGTCTTGTCTCTCTCCCGGGGCTGGAGGGTTAGAAAGGGGTCTGGGACGGGGTGATGGATTTAAGTTGATTGATTGAGTGAAGGGAAACCATACTTGGTGATTTATCGGCTGTCTCAACCTCTGCATGCAAAAGGGCACGACGAAACGCAGCTTGATGGAACTAGTGATAGCGATAGTGGTTACGGGGATAGGAATGGAAATAAGAAAGAGGACATTGCCCTGCTGTCTATTACTCATGATGGAGAGTATATCTGCGCAGTGGTTCTGTACACAGGGGGAGATGAGGGGGTTGGAAAGATGCAGAGCGTTGGGGTAGGGGCGCTGGGGGCTGCGGAGGAAGGGGTGGGAGGAAAAAGGGTGGATGGGGGAGGAGTGCGGTTTGAGGTGCCGGAGTGGGTTCGAGGTTGGTTGGGGACTGGGAGGGCGGAAGGGGGGGAAGGGGGGAAGCGGAATAGGGGTTGGGGGGGTGGGAGACTTTGGAGGGGGGGATGCTGGTAGATTCTGTGAAGGGCTGATGGGAGCATCTGGAAGGCTTTTGTATATTTTGCATTGGAAGGCGTTCATACCAGTACCATAGAAGTACCGTCCAGGCACTACCAACCATACGTCCCAAATAGGAAGTCGGGTTTTTTTGAAAGACTTGATCGCCCACAAGTTGAACCTGACAGGTCTTTTCCAAAAGAACTCCGTACTGCTGAAGCAGAAATCTCGTCCAAAGGAAGACACGAGCCTGCCCCACGGCAGATGATACCATCTTTGAGCGTGTTCAGGGTACCCCCTCGCGGGAAGTCAGAACAGGCAGTCTATTTAATGAACAGGCTCTACTGGCCTACTTTCGTCTTCACTACATCCTCCAGTCTCTCTAGTTATAGCTATCGACTCCCGAGGATGGCTCACTCTTCGTCGGTCCAGCCGGAAGTCACGGGGAAATCTTCACAATCTCCGATGATTAGTGTCATTGATACCCCGCCCCCGTATTATGACTCTATCGAAATGAAGGATGGAGAGAAAAGCCCAGGCCCAGTGCCGCTGAAAAGAGCCCTGAAAAGAGCCCCACCTTTGGAAGCTCCAGTTGACCAAATTACATATCATGGCCCAGACTTGGATAATTTGCTAGCCTCATCAAGTTCAGCGACTGACAGAGTACTGGAAGGGGTAGACGTGCACTTCATTTCGTCATCGAGGTCATTTTTGAATATGACTAGGGATGTGTCTGGAGAATTTTCGAGCTCTGGGAGTGAGGATGGAGGGGAGGACGAAAAAGAGAAGGAGGGCAAGGAACAGGAGAAGGGTATGAAAGCGAAGAGGGAAAATTTGAAGGGGGGTATCAACGGTGAAACGGAGGATGTAGGTAATGCGAATGAGGAGGAGGCAGTTGAGGGTAATTTGGATGGCTTTTCCGAAGTCCCTTCAACATCGGTTTCTTATATGGTCACGCCTCATCCTTCTTTCGTTGGCCCAATACATACAATCTCCTTCAGCGTCTCCGGCCCCGAATCTCCCCGTCAAGACTTATCACCAGTCTAGAATGCTGAAGGAGAAAATTCTACACCCTTGGATCCCAAACACTTCTCGATATCAGTTTCCACTCCCTTGAAGACTAGTGGTACGTTTACTTTACCTGATGAAAGATTACTGTCCAGGAAGTCGAACCTCACACAGGCTATACTTGAGCTGCACCGAGAAGCTGCAATTGTCGCAGATGAGGAGGGTGCTACGGAGGAAAAGCAACCAAACATCCACTGGCGGCCACTATACCAAGTGGATAGCATAGCAGGGTTCACGCCTCCTGAAGCAAGGGCCACGACTGCGATGACCTACTCAGAAGTTCATTCGGCAGAGATATGCAATCCTGAAATTGATGTCGCTAAACTGCTGTGGAGACTGCTCTTGCCACCAGAGGCCAAAGACCCCAGCACGGCTCCAGTATCCCCTATTGACCCTGACTTCCGTGGACTTCTTCGTGGCCATGATCCACCTTCCGAGCCGTTCTATTGCCACATCAAAAGGAGGAGAGCATTTTCAACTCGCACGGTGAGCAGCACTGGAGTGGAAGCTCATCACCTATGGAGAGACGACCTGAGTTTTCTCAGTATTGATGTACAAGAGGATCCAATAAGCCGTCTTGAAAACCACTCGGTACCACCCAACACCGGCCTAAGTCTACCGAAGGTCTATTCTCCCCTAGATGGGCAGGTGGATGGCCCGCGAGACCAAGGCCTCGAACTCCTCTTTTACCCTGACACAGCTTCGCCAGAACCACCTGCTGAGGGATTGTACTGCAATGAATGCCAAAATGGCAAGGGAAAGTGTTTCTGTTATTATGAGCTTAGGGTAGAGAAGTGCAGTATCTGCACCAAGGGAAGAGAGTTTTGTGAGTGCTGGCCAACTGAGAGGTTGAGGGACAGTTACACTCGTAGGCCATTGGATCCTACAGGAGCGAGAGAAGGCCGCCGAGCAAGATCTGGGACTTACGTCGGGGAGGTAAGTCTGGCGGGGTTAGGATTACGAATAGGGGGAGTGGCACTTAGAGGAGGCGTGGATGACAGTTGGAGGCTCAAGTCTAAGGGTAAAGAGAGAGGAAGGCAGAGGCAAAGGGAATCAGAGAGACCTATGACGCCGTTGGTAGCTCCTTTGGTGGAAACATTCGGAAGCCCTCCAAAAGAGTTTGGAAGCCCTCCTAAAGTCTCAAGTCCGTTGAAGTTTGAATTCGGGGATGAAGATGACGCACTCATTGTAGCGGATGGCGACCCTGCGGATGTGGATATTGTGGAGCCTCCCCCCCGCCGGCTGCGAGTGGTGGGGTGTTTATGAGAGAACGGAGTGTACATAAAGTGGAAGAACGAGGCTCGAGGGATACATTGGCTTCAGGTAGGAGACGGGTATCACCAGCCATACGACACATGCAAGACGCCTGGATGTGTGTTTGCGGTCGGTGTGGAGGCATGGTCGTTTGTTCTGCGGCCTTGTAATGCTGTTTGTCCTGAGTGTGCTTCCAGCCTAGTAGCTTTGGGGCGGGCAGTTTGTAGTCTCGATACTTCATAGGTATGCTAGACACGAGATTATCTATATGCAGCCCATGAATGGTTTAGGGCCAAATGCTGAGTATGGGTCTTTGCCTTAGCGCTCGAAGAGATAATCCAATTGACAATGCCTCTCAGTTTCTTAAGGTGCAGTTTTTCAAACTGATACAAAGTCTGGTGCCTTCGCTAGGCACAAGATCACATCGCTGCCCAACCAGACTACATACTTCTTTACCAGGTTTACCAGGGTTGGCTTGTCATATTATTAACCTAAGCTGCTTCTTGCATTTGCCGTAAAAAAGAAGGAAACGGTTTCCTTCTTCTCGACTTACCGGTATGTGCCCTGCATTGGCAACTAGGTAAGTCTTGTGATTCCGTGTTAGGCATTATGTACTCTCGCCATTAGTGGTAAAAAATTGAGTAATAGGGGAAAGGGTGAAGGTATAAAAAGAGATTGCTGCTCACACTGTGATTCGAACACAGGATCTCGTCATTACTAGTGACGCGCTTTACCAACTAAGCCATGCGAGCTGGTTTGGCAATGGCGGTTGGTGTGATTCTAATTCGATGAGCTTATCACTTGATCTCTACTCGAGTGGCCTGGGCACGAGCCAGCTCGGCAGGCCCGAGTTTTTATCATATATTTTGGGGCTCGAACCCTTTTATTATTTTCATTTTTATATACTCATTACCCATATGCGGTCCCAGTGAGTAGATGATGAGCCACCCGAAAACCCACATGGATCTATATAGATACGCAAAATGAACTCAAGTGCCTCAAGTGCCCATTGGCAAAGCAATAAGCCCACGGGCCTAATGGCCAGACAAAGATGTGAAGCGGAGAAAACAAGAAACAAGAACACAAGGAGATCGAGGCCTCCGTGCTGTCATTAACCGGCAGTGCCAGATGGTCCCGAGGGGGGCCTGACTGAGGCCCATCCAAAACCGAAAGACTGGATAACACAAAAGATAAGCCCAAGGGCCCATTGGCCAGATAGGCCTAGGTGCCCTGATGATCATAGTCTCGGCATACAGTTTAAACTTAACCCCTCCAGGAACCTAACTTACTTTGATCATACGTAGGTTGAACCATATAGGGCATGAGCTATTAACGAAGCTCAACTCTATGGATGATGTGCCTGGGCCCGGGGTCACCTAGGGTTTTGTTATTTTTTATGACAAAAACCTAGGTAAAGCTTTGAAAGTTAGTCCACTAGGCTCTAGCTTATTTTACTTTGTATTCTGATTTCAAATGATCCATTTCTGCCTGGTTCTATGCACGCTACCTTAGGTATGCGTAGTCCAAAACACTTGGTATAAGGAAAATTGGTTTCTGAGGGGGCGGGCAATCATGTACTGTATATTCTTTCTACTTCAGACAGTTGTCTTCAGTACCTACCTATGTACCTACTGTATACGTAGATGCAAGCCCGAGATTTGGACTAACGGCGAGCATGTGTTTGAGGCCTGTATATCTCGAGGTTCGCTTCGCTGACAATCTGAACTACATAAGTACATATGTATAAGTAGTCTGGTTGGCACAATACCCTCGTAGATGTATAAGAGGCGGAATGAAAACCCAATTCAGTTACGAGACTAGGCTTAATTAAGTACTTAATTGCTGCTACAGGCCCGAATTAGATATAGTCTGGTTGGCACAACAGGTAGTCTGGTTGGCACCACAACAGGCCCACCTAACAGGACTGTCGGAGAAGGGCTAGCCCTATCGTGACGCTTTTGATATCTTGTCTTGATTCTACAGTGACGTCTCTAGTCATCTAACTCTATTCCCCTCACAACTGTGAATACTATCGGTGTCTAGGCAAACCTGGCACCCAGTGATCACGTTTTGTCCTAGCGGTTACACTCTCCAACAACCGCATCACACTGAAAGCAATAAGACAAACTCCAAAGGCCCTACTTTTTAACCACCACTCGTACCGTGCCGGGCCTGTTAATATCCTGTACAAAGAGAACCTCCAACGTGGCCAATGGAAATGGGTGATGAAATGCCAGTGCTGGAAATTGAATCAAGACCCGTCGGGAAGGTTGATGATGATCTTCACGAAGTGGAAATGGGTGGTACTAATGAGCAGACGGGGGAGATGGGTGGCACTGATGAGCAGATGGGGTTGATCAAGGAGATTGCAGCTGGTAATGTACGCATTGAGCAGGCCGTGGGACGCATTGAGCAAGCCCTGGGACGCATTGAGCACACCGTGGGACATGTTCAGCAGGCCGTGGGACATATTCAGCAGGCCGTGGGACATATTCAGCAGGCCGTGAGCCGAGATGCGCCAGGGCTTGCACATCTGCCAAGTACTACCCTGAGTACCTCCAACCTCTATGTATGTTCCTGACGTTTGTATCTAGGACTTCAGATGCTATGGAAACTCATCTGGAAGTTGCAAAGTCACCCCAATGAATACGGAGAAGTTGTCAAGATGGAGGCGGTACAAATACCACCATGCCCACCCCCCACTTATGGCCTAACTACCCCAGAGGAAGTGGATGTGTCGTCCTCAGCGATAGCTCTAAGTTCAGCCCAGGCCACGACCCACCAACAGTGTTTTATCGACCTACGCGCCCATCCAGAGTACCCCAAGAACGATCCCGCCCTACTGCCGTCCGGCAGCGATAGGATCATTATTCTCCCAGCCTACTCGAAACTTTATGAGCGGGCTTGTTACCTTAATGAGAGGTACAAGAACTTTATTCCC
Organism: Terfezia claveryi; assembly: GCA_015179025.1. Lineage (NCBI taxonomy): Eukaryota > Fungi > Ascomycota > Pezizomycetes > Pezizales > Pezizaceae > Terfezia > Terfezia claveryi. Next base: position 73,788 of record WHUX01000034.1, on the reverse strand, counting down.
GGTGGGGAGCAGGGCGACCAACCCCCCCCACGCCACCTTATGTTTACTGGAATACCAGGAATTGGTAAGTATCACTTGCCAATATACATCTCTCGGATTGGACTGACTATTAATGTAGGAAAGAGCTATGCTCAAAGTGTTTTGCTCTTTAATCGACTGGCAGAGGGTAAGATAACTGCGCTTCAGCCCTTTTGGGTTGCCCGCACTGGTTATTATCTTTTCTCCGACGACGGCGTCAAATTTGTTCCCTCCAAAAGCGATGAGGATTTCAACATGTCTAAGAATAAGGATATTTGGGTCCTCTGTGATGATGAACCCCTCATGGAGTTCAACAGTAGCTGGACTAGAGATTGGATGGTTATCTGGACAACATCACCTGGGCGGCTCGAAAAGACTCGGTGGCGGAAGGAACAAAAGCCGGAAATATGGGCCATGGCTGAGTGGGCTTGGCCTCAGGTTGTATCTCTCAGGTACGTTAGAAAGTTTCATTTACCTATTTCATTTACCTATTTCATTACCTCTCACTTTCTCTTGGGCACGGAGCAGGCACTAGAAGGACCGACAGTAGCTCAGCGATCTGGCTCGTAGATTTATGAGATAGGCAACTTAACTTGTCTGTCCCTTGAATCCACCCGGATTTCTGGGTGACGTGTTATAGCCTCAAGTGGCTGTATACGTGAACTGAGTATTTTCAAAAAATAAATTGGTGTAGGCTCGAGACACAAAGCTCGAGCTTTTTCCTACATGGCCCTGCAGCTAGATATTGGAAACGGCGCTGAGAAGAAGAAATCAGTCAAGAAAGGGGGGAGGGGGCGTGGAATCCCCAATTCCTAGCCCCTAGCTGGATAACGCTTGGGATCCTGCTCCCAGCCCTAAGCCGCTTAAGTTTGAGGCAAAGCTATTCCGCAATGTATCGTCCATGGCTTCGAGCTCCCCCCTTCCGGTGCACAAGCTAGTGCTCTCACTCAGCAGTTCGTTTGTACTTGATTTTGGTATTATATGTTAAAGGTATTGGGTGGTTTGACAGTCAATATACTTAATATATCAAAGAAACCCTAAATTTCATTGTCGTCATGCCCCATTGCATATGGAGTGCCCTGACTTTGGCTAATATATGTCTTCTAAAGATATAAATATCCCGCATTGATCCAGCGCCTGGGGTATCTCTATGCTCGCTATGGGGGGGTCCCTCGGGTATTAATTGAGACCATTTACCTGAATGCAGAAACCAATGACTGGGTCAACTCTGTAATGCAGTATGACAGTGCTGTAAAACGTCAGATTAGCGCCATGTTAGCGGATAGTCGTCCGCTTAGCACTATAGAGGACGTAAGTACTAGTGCGGTTTCCCATAAGATCTTCTTCTTTGCGTTGAAGGAGGAACATATAATCTCCCAATATTATGAACTTAAGGTAGGGACAAATTACCTACAGGATCTTCTTATCCAGGAGGTTTCTTCAACACGCAAAGCCCAGCAGCGAGCATTCTACCATCGGTTACTAGACGTGCCTTCATTGAAAGATGCTGCAGGACGCATTTTCGAGCAAGCTACCCATCAACTCTTCAGGAAGGGAGGTAAGTTTAGATTGGGTCGAATCCTTGACACCTCCGACAAGCTATCAACATTAGCACACTTCGACATCAACAAATCAGAAGAATTTCGTAGCCTGAAGGAGTGGGGGGCAACTTTGCATAATCCTAATTCCCCACGGGTCCTCCCGGAAAGAAAAGGGATCTATTTCATGCCCTTGAAAACCAATCTTACCTCAGTCGACAGTATCATCCTGGCAGAGATCGCTAAAACGCTCGTGGTCATCCTATTGCAGATCACTGTGGCGTTAACACATCCTGTCAAGGCGACTGGAATTGAGGAGATATATGCGGCACTGCCACAGGAGGCACGGAAGGCGGAAGTGCGCCTAGTGTTTGTAGTCCCTTCTCAGTCAAAGCTTACCATGCGGCAAGCGATCACACCATCTGGTGCATCACCACCATGGGAGGGAAGACTGAAACAACGCGTCCTCCAGCTGTCAGATGAGTCATTATTCAGAGACTAGATAGGATAGGTATTCTTGTAGGAATACTCTCGCCGGGTCGCCCTGGAAGGAAAGTGATGGTAAGCATGGAATGCAGGGAAAGAAAGGGATCTATATCAGCGACTAGACTATATTGCACTCATGTAACGATTTTCTTTTAAGTCAGAGCACTTGCACCATAGCTTTTTTTTATTTTTATTTTTTATTTTTATTTTTTAAAGTCTATACCCGCAATCGATCTTTCGACCTAAGCTTTCGGTACCAGAAACAGAAGCTACATAATGCATTATTTTAACTCATACTCCGTATATTTTTCCGACTGCTTTCCGTCCGTTCCTATTCTGCATTTCTGACCCTGACCCTATTCTGCCAACCCCCATTCTCTATCGAGAGTATATCCCTCGCTGCTCACTCCTTCCTCCTAAACCTCTTTCTCGACATATTCTTCAATCATTCGCCTCACTCCCCTACCTCTCTCCTCCTTCCATCGATCCACATGTGTCAAGATATTCTTCATACCCCTCCAGCTACTCTGGCTCACTTTTTAGCGACTCCACTCCCGAGCAATCTCCTTGGATGTTGTACCGCATAGTCTCTGATACACTGTGGAAGAGATTTCGTACATACATTTCATAGAGTTTAAAATTCTTAGAGTTTCGGAGGGTTTATAACTCTTTTCCAGCTGATACTTGATTACCAAAGTACTCGAGTATAATGATATACACATGGCTAAATACACTGGCCTCGTGCCTAAACAAACTATTATTCATCAACAAATTAAGATTCAATATTTGACTCAAAACTTCATGTGGGGGCACCAGTTTAGTTTGCGCTAGGTACTGTGTTGACTAGAATTGATAGCTACTTCGCCTCGGCCAATTCCGGAGGTAAGACTGTCATTGTATTAACTACTACAGACATCATGAACTCGCCATGGAGCTACCAGTATTCCCATGGATTTAGCTGAAACTTATCGGGAAGTAGGTATATATTCCCCTTATAATCCCCCAGGGCAACTCTGAGCCGCTGCCTATTATTAACAACGGTCCTGCGAGCCGACTCGTCCGGTTCCTATTTGGCCCCCAAAAGGTCATTGAGCATAAAGTTCTGTCTGAGAAACTCGCCGAAGTTTGCACCGGTTTATAGGGGTCGAGAATTGTAGATGTTTCGATTGCTATTGTGCAAGAACGGAGGAAGACACTCAGCGGAGGATTCGCGAGGAGAGAACGAGGCGAGCTGCAGTTAACAACTCCGAATCAACAGTTCCCTGCATAATCCGCCGCATAGGCCAATAGACCCTAATGATCTACTATTTCCACCATGTGAGTTGGATGAAAAGGATATACCATGCCAGGGATGACTATCTTGTCCTGCCTCTTCTTCAAGAGTTGTTTGGGCCAAACAGGCCTTTCTGGCTAAAGGTATGTGACTTGTCTATATGATTATTGACAGAAGGCAATATGGATATGGGCATAGCTTCAAAAGTACTACAATGTCTAATAGATTGTTGATGATGTAGATCTGCCCTAAGACGAAATCGGAGAGAGGTTTTATACGAATCTTACACAGGTCTATAATCTTCCAGTCCCAATTAGTAGCATACGGATCCAGTATTAAAACTAGTAAATTTATCTATTTCTAACATGTGCTTTGTAGGACGAGGAGATACATCCTAGAGTGGTGCCGGATGCCCCTCCTTGGCAATGCCAGATGGGCAAATACCTGATACTAAATAGATACATGAACTTATTATAACCTATCAGAGACCTCTTAGTGGGAAATGAGGCACTATACTACCTACATCTTGTTCAAATACCTCATGATCATTGCATAAACTTCAGTAAGCATACTGTTGTGTTTTCCAACAGTTTTCCAACAGTTTACCGATATCATGGTCTTGCGTTGAGCTGTACTTATGAACTGTTCCTATGAATTTGTGCTACTTAGACACGAGACTAAAGTTAAAATCCTGTCAGAAAACATATCTCTCGGTAGTCTGGTTGGCACCTCGGTAGGTAGGTACATACAATACTTAGTTCGATATGTCAATCTCTGTGAAATGTTCAGACCACGACTCATATCATATCATATATACCATGACGATGTTTATGGTGCATAATATTAATTGATGTATCTAAAATGCTCATGCTATGAATGAGTAAGAAAGTGTACTTACCTATTATTTATACAGGCATTTATAAATTGTCATGAAGTGTACAAGCGTTAGCTAGAAGGTTGGTAATAAGTGTTCAGGGTAACATTGGGAACTATAAGAAGTCATTGGTATGGGTTACATATGTTCTAGGCCGCTCGCGGGCATCGGCCGCGGGCGGCATACCCACTGTGCCGCTCACGGGCAATTTAAATAATTACTCAATTTGGTGCATAATGCACTTGTATTGATAAAGGTTTACGAGTACTGATTTACCCCCCCCAAAAAAGAATTAATTAGCTGGAGCTATCCCAGCGACTGCAATAGATTCATGTATTTCCCAATCGATTAGACCTCCATCTAATATTCCTATTTGGTTCAGGCAGAGCTGAGAGGTTAATACAGTCATGATCTGTTAACACTTTCGTATGTCAATAAATTGAGAATTTCAGATTATCGGCAATAACAATTAGAGTAGAAGATTTTTGCAAACACCTGAAATGAAAACACCAGTAGTTATACTTAGAAATCTGCATATAAATAAGTACCTGCTATTAAGAAAGTACTGTTTTGCACCTTACCTGGATCCTATAAGTAAGAAATAGCTGGGATTTTTCTTACTTATAGGATAAATCGTGCAACAAGATGTAGACAAAAAATATTATAATGATGATTATTCCGAACTTCACTGAATTATCGATATTCAGTACAAGATGGTCTATATAGCCTGAACCACGAGACCCCATATATCAAAAACCCCATAGATAGGAACCCGTAGATAAGGAACTAATTTTCAAATCCCTATTGCATAGGAAACGTTGCAGATTTCTACGGTAGCAATAAACTCAGTATCCTCCTCTCCATTCCATTCATCATCAGAGATGAAGGTGATGAGTTGTTAACTACACAAGCATGTACTTCATCATTTGAAGGGCTTGAGGGAATTTTTCCGGAATTCTCCCCTTGTTCAATGTCTGCCTTTTCCTTGTCAAGTGGAAGGGGTGGTCAAAAATGACTTCACAGGGTGTTTTCTGAGTGTAGCAGAATGTTTTGTTCGATTCACAGTTACCAAATTGAGGAATCATATGCCTCCCGCGGGCGGCATACCCTCTGTGCCGGTCGTGGGCAATTTAATTTAATCACTCAATTTCGTACATATATCTGATGTGAGATTGGTTATACTAATTAGATATTCCCGGTGGATCTGATGTGAGATAATAGGTCCGACATAAGATATTGATCCGGGAGTGCGCAGTATGTCGATGCTTAGCACCGTATACATACTTTTAAAGCCCGGCTGAGATCCGGTGTTGTGAGATTTATTCATTCCTCAATATCAATACATTACAAGCGAAGACCGTGGCCCAAACCGATAATAAAAGGATATAATGCAAAGGTTATTACAAAACCCACAGCCTGAACGCCATCAATTATTAACCAAGTACAGTCGTAACTTTTTAAACATCTATCCAACCAAAGACCTTCAGCCAGCAACTAATCTTATGGGCTTGGATGATGAAAATGGCGGATACTCCATCTACTCGACAAATCTACAATCACCTTAGCCAGTGCTTCTCGGCAGTGCATCTTCAACACCACTTGTCAGTCTCATGTTACTTGCAAAAAAAGGTCCTGTGCCAATCGTCGCTGCCAATGCTACAAAAATGAACTTGAAATGTTCCATTTATTGCCATACCAAAAGTTACTAGCAGATCATGACCTGTTGCAACCTCTCAGATCTAGGCAGCTGAGCGAGCACAAATTGGACTATTGGATAATAATCCAATTGACCTGGAGGATGACTCGGAGGATGAACCGGAGGAGATCCCAATCGACCCAGAACTAGATGCAGCTGCTACAGCTCCCAGGCAAGCGACGCTGGGATCAATGATTCCCTAGTTGTATATATTTGATATAGGTCTAGTTAGGTATATTGTTATTAATTCAATGTCTGTCATGTTCCAAATCCAGTAATTGAATACACTGCCCGCGAGCGGCCCAGAACATATATACTGTATGTTCTGGCCCGTTGCAGAATTGCAGGGCCGTTCCTGAATGGCATATATGTGCACTCTGGGCAATGTATAATGGGCAAATTGAGTGGAAACCGAGTCTATTTGATACATATAAAAAGCTCAAACCTCATACTGCACCACGAGAAATTCCATGATACATACCATACCTCTTATTAATAGTACTATAGGTCTTGTTCTTTCATGCATGCAGTAAAGTATCATGAACATGTGCGACTAAAATATATCAAATACATCATGCTGCAAAACCTCTCGTTTCCCATCATTATTTCTGCCAGCAATAAAATACAGTGCATCATTGCGCAGCTCATAATCATTTAATTGCCTTCCAATCGGCAGCTAAATTACTGTGCAAATCACCTGCTGGGCCTTTCAAGTTTGGGTCTCGTAGGTATGTTTTACATTTGTAGTCCTTATGTACTAAATTGGAATACATAACTCTCAAAGGTCAACCGAGATTTACTAACCTATTGTATGCAAATACTTCTTCAAACTTAGTATGCGCAGTACCAGGGAATGCTTCAATTGCACTTCAAGAAAGAGCGGAACCTAGGGGGTGAAACTAATCCAAATCAGATACCGCCATTATCTTCTGCAATTGACATTATGGTAAGAGAGGGAATGTTGCGATATGCTGGGTAATATCGTAATGTCGGGTGTGCAGAGTATGTTGCGTTGAAGAGCTATGCATTGAAGAAATTTTCAATTCCGTAATGGACTGGATTCCGCAACGGACAAGAACATATACATATGCCCACCCTCCACTAAAGCCTAGTCTCGATCACTAAAAGCCACAGGGTATAGGAACGTATGAAGTCTCCTACCGAGATTTAAAAAATGCTTTTCTGATGAGAGGTGAGATTTAAAAAATTTTCCAAAAATTGTATTGAAAGGAGGGGGATTCGAACCCCCGCGGGTTGCCCCACGAGAAACCTGTTCTGAGAACAGAAGCATAATCTTGCTTGAGTCACGCGCCATAACCGCTCGGCCATCCTTCCTAATCTGATGTTTGTTTCACAAATTGAAGAATCAATCAGATAGAAGGTAGTATAGATCCTGATATTACAAAGCGGGTCACATCCCCCTTTCAGATGTTTTATCAGACTAGGATACTTTAAAAAGCAACTTGCCTCCGAGACATGTTCCAAACCACGTCAACCGCTGCCAACGAGACTTCGTTCACCGAACCGGCCTTATGCAAGAATATATGTATCTCGGAGTAACTTTTTTTTTTTTTTTTTTTTTTTTTTTTGGCCTTTGTTTTAGATGCCACGATTGATCATCCGCTCCAGTGCATATGCTAGATGCCTATTTCGTGGAGCGCGCTCCGCACTTCTGTCCGCAGCTCGGCGACTCAGGCTGGTACCCAATTCTTGGCGCTGGCTACCTCGTATGCAGGGTATGCATAACAACCATTAGATTCAAAGCGACCTATTTCTAGAATATACGGGAAATAGAAGAATGTGTGCAATATATAGGATGCTGCAAGACTGTTTTAAGAATACAAATGATAGATTCTGTCCTTTAGAGGCAGGCATATGCGACGTGGGGTGGCATGGTAAGTAAATAATTATCATAATTTTGAAATTAGCCGTATGGTTGAGGTTTCCCCCGCCTTTCACATGTTTTTTTTATCCTAGGATGCATATTGAGAATGTCGACGGAACGGTCCGTGTATTGGACCCATTCCAAAAAAACATAATCAAATAAATCCGGACCAATGAAACAAATAGCAGCTTCTTCATTTGCCATCGATGTGGGCCTGTGAAAACGATGCGTGCGTAATGTATTGCTTCTGCAAGAATATATTGATATTATAGCATATATTACTAGATGTGCATGCATGTATGTGAGATCAAATTTCCGTGCATCGTGCTTCTAAATATGAAATATCTCCCAAAAAATAAATAGCTCAGCTTTTCTCGAAGGAGCTCTATCGATCGTGGTCGGCCATAAAAGTTCAATCTCAGTCTAATCTATGGTTGTGAGATGAGATAGATCGAGGAGGCGTATGAGTACAGTACAGTACATGTACATGTACAGATGTACTAGGATCTGACGATTAGTGACTGGGCATGTGACTGGTGCGATTCAAGCCCATACCCTTGCACAGTAGCTTGAGCCGTGCTCCCAGGTCCGAATTCGTCTAGCTAGAACCGTTCCTTTACACTTTTATCTGGGTATGCTGTGTGCTTGTATACACTAATGCACATGCCTTGTTTGATAACCTGTTCTATTTCTAAATTTTGTTTTTCAGTTTTTCAGTTTGAGAATCACGTAACCCTGCATAGGCCGTGAGACATCACACGGGCCAAGGCTTACTTCATTAAGCCTGGCTTGAGATCACAATTGGTTGGGTTACTTCCCGGTATAGGTGTATATATGGAGGACCTACTGTACTGGCTAGTGCTTCCAACTCTGTGGAGCTTGCAATGGTTTCGATCAGCCGTTGGCATCTTCCAATATGCAACTATGCAGGTAAGATTAATCTAGGTATATACGTGTACATGTCGTTGTTGAGATCGAATCGTCAGCGTGCCAAGTCAGTTCTGCTGGGCATGGCCAACTAGTGGTATTTGTATAGTAAGTATCGACGCTTCTCGGAAGAACTACTTACCCTCTGTTGTGTTTTTCTGCACGATTACACTATATGTTGTCTGCTTTGTCCAATCAGAACCCAAAGCGGCATGTCTCGGATCCTTCGTGATACCTTTATAACCCTACAACAGTGATGTCGATGACAATCTTTTGCATTTCATAAATTACATGAGGCATACACATCCATGCTACCACAGGCCAATGATGACCCAAACTGCCCATGACCATGGATGCACACAAAACCCGGGATTGGGGTTTGAGTGGGGACAGTGGAGATGAAGGCAACAATTACTCTAGCTGTGCATCATGTGTAGATGAAGCAGTATCAATAATTAGTTCACATTGCATGTTCTAAGTCAGCCAGCCCATGGCTATCAATTAAGGACCACCCACAACGCGGCGTTGGTGGCGAAAATATTCTATTGCTAGGATGTGGGTGTACAAAATTCAAGGCCAATGCACAAGCTCAACGCCCTTCACCTTTGAGTTCTGTGCCGTTAGCATAGGTAATTCTGCAACGGATGCAACAGTACCCTGGCCCGCCTCGTAATTGAGACCCTTTGCACTGATACGTACACGTGGGGACAACAGTAAGATAAGTTATACTTGCGTCCACCGTAATCACCGACATGCATATGGGGTAGATGGACATCAATTGTGTACTGAGGCACCGGTCAGTACGTATATACCATATCACTAGAGTCATGATTAGAACGTTCGTTCGCATGAACAGGGCTACGTAGCAGTGAAGCAAGCTTAACACAATGGTCGGAGACATGTGCTCAGCTAATGATACCAGTGCACATGTTCCATACCAACCAGGGTCAGAGGTAATTCGGATTTTACCGCCCCTTACATGGACAGAGGTGTGTATCGTTATATTGGCAATGCACAAGCCCAATTTATGATATACCGGTATATCCCACGGAAACAGCATCATTTACCTTCATCAGTCCTAGATCATACACGGTTAGGCCTCGAGCTCTATGAAAACTGGGGAAACCTGGTAGCAGTATGCAGGCGCCAGGGTTGAGTTGCGCGGGAAGAAGAACTCGAGCTAGTCAAGTATAGTTACGCTTCCCTCCCAGCTGTAACACGAACTTCCGGTAAGCCCACAATACAACTTCCAGTTTATTGTACCTGGTACATAACATGCGATCGGGCCGATCCATGTATCGATTCAACCTTGAGTCGAAATAGAAATGCTCGGCTCCACCAAAGCAAGCCTCTGAAAAAAACAATCAAACTAGTGGATCAGGCTGACATTAAGGATCATGCTCGGTCAGAAGTTGGATCGGTAGGTACCGCGGGCCCCAGCGGGCCCCCACCACGCGTGAACTGCAGTCGAAGTAATGCGTGCGCACAAGCGTAACCCGTACGGATATCAGTCTCAGTTCATTTTACTTTTTACATCTTGCCTTCATTGTCAAGAAGCACCCTCAAGGTTTGAGTTGGTGAAAGTTCATGTACATGCAAAATGCACTATGTCATCACGATCGATCGATCGGGCTCGAGTTCGAATTTGAAGGCCACAGCCAGAGAATCTGACAACATATAGCTTGGAAGTTGGTTGAAGAAATTATTGTTAGTGATACCTTTTTTCATTTGACGATATTCTGAATGTATACATGCAAATGCAAGGCACGTGATATGCATGTATTAACTTCCCAGTATCACAAAAAATTCTGGTACTGTACGTTCGAAAGCCAGACACAAACTGCATCTTGACAAAAGTTACAGGGATTGATATTAATCTACTTTCAGTGGATCACCCAATACCGGAGTGTCCGTTAATGACAGCAAGGGGCCTCCTCTCGCACTAGTTATTGTATTTAGCGCGTATGGGTCTGGCAGATTAACTTGCCTCTCCCCTGAATCCACCCGGGCTTCTGGGTGGCTCCTCATGGCCCCCCTGACGGGGCTGCATAGGAGTAACAAGTATTTAAATAAAAACAAAAACAAAAACAAAAAAAAAAAAAAACCAATACCAGAGAAAGCAGTGAACACGAAATTTTTGGATCTTGGCCGGGCCTTTCACAAAAGCAGTGCAACAACTTAGATTTTCCACCACCGAAGCAGTCCTCTTGTTCGCCATTACCAGCTATTGAGACAACCTGAAGCTCGTGGCCGCATGCAGGTGCAACGTGAGACATCGCAAGGCAGTGGATCCATTAATAATTTTTACGTAAACCAAGAGCATTCTGCAGATCTGGACGTTTCTCCCGCCTACAGCAGAATTCCTGAGATAATTGGGCTCAACGTCTATCACGCATGATTCTATCCTATCACATGCGTCAGCCGTTGTCGGTTACAAACCTTCCCGCGGAGAATTTCTCATGTGGTTGTTGGCGGAATGCCCCGAATACGTAGTGTGGTGCTTACTATGTAACTACATATGTGTTTGTATCCAAACGTGTGTGGATTAACGCGCTTTGTTGGTCGCTAGAAATTAAAAAAAATTGCCGCGCGTAACGCGCCTTATCTGGCCAGACTAATGTCATTTTTTTTTTTTTTTTTTTTTTTTTAAAAAAAATTCCTCATTACTCCTATTCGGTCCCTGTAAGGGGGCCTTGTGGAGCCACCCGGAAACCCGGGTGGATTCAGGACAAGGCAAGATAATCTGCCAGGCCCGGCACGCAAAAAGCAAATGAACAAACTCAATGAATCAAGGTCCCCATGCTGTCATTAACCGATGACCCAAAGTGGCCTGACTGAACCTCGACCCAAGAACAGATACCGAAGTGCTGGTAGGAATTGAGAAAAGCGGCTCAAGTGGAAATTATAGGTGTCGAACAGAAATATCTAACATGGCGAGACAATTGCAGCCCCTAGCTAGCTGATCCTTCAAATGCTCATGCTATAGTTATTACAGTATCCCCTTTACATCAATGAGTCCCGACGTTATCTAGAGCCAAACAACATGAACAGCCACGACAGCTGTTTCTGGATTTGGTAGGCTCTCATGGCCCGGCCCATTGTGCCAGATGCACACACGAATCAGACACGATGCATGCACATCAACCAGTTGTGTAAGTTTACAATACTATGAGTGAAAGGTATGGTGGATAAAGATATATTTGGAGCCTGTATAGTAAATTAGAAATCACTATGGAATGATTGCTCTGCTAAACGAGATCTCCTTTACCTCGCAAAATTTGTGCCTACTCGGCCTACTCTAACTTTGCCTACCCGCCGGGCGACGGAAACTGTCGTCACGTGCGTGGTTGGGTGATAGTTATTTCCAACAGGTCCAACAACCAGTTCAGGTCCGGGGCCTTTCAAATCCAGCTCCCATGGGGTAGAATCCCCAGCATTTCCTATCGATCCGTATCTCTAATGTATTATGTTCTGAATGTGCGTTGCACTCCCTGCAGTAAGTAGGCACAATGTTGAGTGGCTCCATAATATTGCCCATAAGATGCCTGCATGCACACTCTCCGCGCTTGAAGCTGCACGTACATAGTTGTTGTTATGTATTATGATCAAGCAGTCTCATCCACGCAGTTAAGCTGCCGGCATCACAAAAGGCCCAGAATACCAAGAAAAGGCCCAGAATACCAAGCGTTGAAGATCAAGAATATCGTTGCCTATATCGCACTTTCTAGGTATGTAGTTATGGCACGATTCATACATTCATAGTTCATGGGCCTGAGACTTCTCTATGTGAAGACATTATCTTCGGCTACGCACACCACACAAGAACTGACCTAACTGGCAAAGGGACGAATCCAGATAGATAGAGGAAGAAAAAAACGGAGAGCAAGTCGGCTACCAAGAGGAGTTCAATGAAAGAATCTCATTTGTCATTTCCTGTTATGTACATACTAGTATTCAACATCTTTTTAGCGCAGATTTACTTCTTTAATCCACTTGCGTGGCCCGCAGAACTGAGTAAATGATTTTTATTTTTATTTTTATTTTTATTTTTATTTTTTTTCAGTGTTGTGGGCCGATTCTTGCGCAATGCTAAACATCAATTGCAGATAAGAGAATGTCCTGCATATTTACAAAAGTGCGTACACGCGCGTATGCGCTTAAACTAGTCAACACCAATTAAGTCAGTCACCCGAGATGTTGGTGCTTAAGGTTTCGTTTGGTTTACAATTCAAAGAGAACCTATGATACATAATCTAAACTTGGAATTACATAAGGGAAAAAATTTCACCGGAAGAAATCAAAACAACCAATCCGCATAGAAAATAATTTGGCCGACCGGCGACAAAACCCTGGTACAAAAATTCGTTTTGACAACTGGTCCCAACCTAATATGAACGAACATCGTGGGACCCCAAACAAGAACTAAACAAGATTGGCTGATTCCGGTCCAGTCTAGAAATGCCGAAGTAAGAGTAATTGTCGCTAAAAGCAAAATAAGGAAACTCGAAAAAAGGAAATTAACTTCCCCCCCGCTGCCCCTCCCCTCCCCCGTCCCCCCCACCCTATACTAGCAAAAACGTTCCAACAGACGCAATAAAAAGAAAAAAGATAAGTAATAAGGAAACAAAAAAGAAAACAACACCTTCGTATGCTGATGCAGGAAAATAGAAACCAGTGCGTGCAACAAAAGAGCGTCCCCAATAATAAATATCCCATTATGGCGCACCCCCACTCTTCACTCGTGTCCTTCCGTCGGGGCCCATGATGGCTGGCTCTTACTCTTTTACAATGCCCAACTTCACCCTAACATGACAAAATTGTGTACAATCAACAGCACATGTACCGCCATTTCAAAATCTGCAAAGCACATACGTAGGGTATATCCTGACACAAGAAAATAATGTTGAGCAACAATAACGCAGTGGCAACAGCAGGCAGCACGGCATGCAAAGAAATGCAGCAAGTGGATCTAATGCTCGAGCATTATGCAAGTGTCGGTCGATCAGTCCCCACCATCACGGAGCACAAAAGTTAGAGTCAGGGATATGATCGGCCCCCGGGAGCCTTTCGTCGTCCCATGTCCGCATTAGATATTAAGCAGTAGTGTCATTATGTAGGGTCGAGCGGGGAACTAGTAGGTGGGGATTTCGGGATGAACCGTCGCGGTATGGGCGGGTGAGGTTCCAGGTACAGTAAGACCCAATTCATCGATATTCGTTGCAAATCAAACTCTATTCTGATGAAAGGCTATCATCTGCATTTTTCGGCTAAGCACTATAAGTCTTCTGAGATGACCGGCCATCCCGGTGGAGACCCTGCCCAGGCTCCTGCAGCCTATCCTGTCGGTATTTATGAGGCTAAGTACAATAAGGTCGGTAATTAGAAGAGGGAAAGGTGTAAACTGAGTACTGTCGTATAGAGAGTGTAGAGGGAAGAGAGGAACGAATATTGCGGCCTCTAGATCTTCTCTACAGTGACGATCAACAAGGAGATCGGTTCATTTGATGGGGCGGTGCTGTGTAAGGCCTTTGAGGAGATGTCCAGAAGGATGGTGCTGGTACCAAAAGATTAGGCGGACGCCGCTGTGGAACTATGAGCCCGAACAATCATATGTCAGTACTTGCAGCGTACAAGCCAACAGAAGATACTTACCACCATTCACAACTTCATAAACGGTATCATCATCGCCGTTAGCGTCGCCAATATCGTCTTGATCTTCATCTTCTTCATGCTTCAAGAATCTTCCATAATCCGTCGATAATTTCCAAAATCGAAGGGTTCGGTTATTATAGAGAGTCTCTGCATTGTCAAGCGGTTTACTCGGTCGCTTCCTCGCAGATTGCGCCCATTGGATGAATCCCCACTTTCATAAAGCAATACATCAGCATGAATAGGTAGATTTTGAAGAGAAAGGGTCTACCTTGAAGGGCTCGGGTAAGCTTGTTGGATCATGCTCCCTATATTTACCGTCCACAAGCTAGAAAGTAGAACTTAGCAAAGCTGTATCACTTGACATATCAAAGGAAGCCGCTTCATACCGTGCGCGGGGAGCATTCCCTGAAACAGAGAAACCCATATCTAGAGGTTGGTGTCAATGGAGCTGTCAGGGTTCCCCCAGATGAAGCTCCAGAGCTTGGTTCCTGATCTGATGATCCATCTTTATCTGCACCAGGTGAATCCATAAGCCTCAAGGGTTGAGGAGGCCCTGTAGTACCATTCGGCTCGTCTACTGCAGTTGGCTCGGGAATAGTAATCGTTCTGGATGACCGGCTTCGCTTAGTCGATGACCGCTTCTTTGAGCGTTTATTGTGTCCTATAGGCGTCTAATATTAGCTTGTCCCATAGAATCCTCACCATAGCACTTCAGGCGGTATATGATGTGGAGGGTATGATATTTAAGTTGACACCCGAAATAGTTTGCACAAATATAGATATTTGATATCCAGCTGACAAGTCACGAGCAACGCAATTAAAGGGCGAACCAATGAAACAAGGAAGTAATATTACCACTCATGCCAGTTCCCTTTTCAAGTATAGGGTCAAATTACACTCTATTTCTCGTATGGCTGTTTCCAAGAGTGACTCCTTTCAAACAAACCCGTGTATCTATTTCTCCAATCCTCTTCACCGAGGCGAGGCGCATTCAACGCACAACTGTGGCGGCTTTGGCTGCTAAATTCGAAAGAATGATAACAGGGACTGGTAGGTGTCCGCCTGGTACCCAAAACTGTGGAAAATGTGTGATATATAAGAAAGGCGGGGGTGCGCCTTGAACTTAAGGACGTTAACAATTAAGTCAAATATTCTTTTCCGTAGGCAACTTTCGCTAGTGTTTCCATGCTTTCATTGAGCCCACCAAGTTGGTCCGCCTGCTCTTCCAATCCCTCCTGCAGGCCCACCCATAAGCATAGTCATGCATGTTTGAGGCGGGGGTTTATGTGTCGACAGGGGCTTGAACGACCTCGATATGAACCGAAAGATTAATGCAATGCGCACGCACCAGAGAATATCCCAATTGGACTACCCGTTAGCAGCTCCGAGAGAAGCTTTTGTCACTCTAATTCTTAAAGATAGCGTCCTGGGTGGCTTCGGGCAAGCCATTGATTGCTATCCTAACTTGGTTTCATTAATGACCCACAGAGCGCGGTTACATACAGAACGCATAGTGCCTTGTAGCCGGATTGATAACAACCTTTTAGCCTCACGGAGAATCTCATCCTCGCTAAAAGGTCAATGACCTTCAAGTTTTTGAGAAACTCAGAGGATACCATTGTGTTGCCCACACTTCTGACTGATCTGAGCTACTACGACGTCAGCAATGATGGTTTAAGGAGATAAATACACAAGTGCATAACATCACTCAACGAAAGCTATTGTTACATTTTTCTTAAGAGCTTGGGGTTCCAATCTAGGAGAGGCGGCCTATGCCTCTTAGGATCTATATAGTCACAGATTAGCCCCCCAAAGGCTTACAAACTGAAAAACCACAAAGCAAAAACCCCAATTTAAAGGTGAGAACGGATGAACGATACTCTGGTGTGGGGTGAAATCGGAATTAAAGGTGTTGCGCACCAGGGTCAACCTATACCTCCAGACGTACCAACCATTAGGGGAAAAAAGCCGCAACACGGCCTCAGGTGCGTATGTAGATACAGTCCGTTGTCCATAGTCTGGTTGCACCGTGTCCACTGTTTATCGACTCCCAATCCATCTAGTCCATGATGGCTTGGCCTCCTGGATCTTCAAAACACCGCATTTGTTCTCTAACCACATTGGTTTAACAGCACCCTCGCTTTTTGCTGTCATGCGCTTCTGCCCGTGGCCGCCAGAACTCGTTCCCCTTCATAGCCAGAAGTAGAGATACGCTGGAGTCTGCGCTGCAAGCTTTTATGGGATGGTAGGTAATGAAGAATTTCTTTATGCATGTATTAGTTGGACATCTCTGAAGGATAGCCATTGACGAATACACCGAGCATTCAAGATCTTCACTTAAGAGAGAGAAAAAGCAACTTGGATTCGTACTTCGTCAACATTCTGTCGCAGGCAACAAACGCGCTGACGAGATAACACCTGGCCAGTTCGTTGTCTCAGAACGCGGATTTCATGTATGCCGCGACAGCAAAGCTCAGAAACGAGAATCCCAGTTCAAGGAGCTCCAGATGTATGTACATACATGCATTCGCTCAAGTTTCGTCGATGGGTTGAATCATTGCCGGAGTAGGCAATGCCGCACGAGACGAAACACACATTGACATCCGATGCTGAGATGTTTCATGTCTGAGTTCAGTGCCTATAGCTAATAGGGATACATTTTGATGTAACACAGAGTAAATTTTGAGTACATGTACATCTTGAACGTAGTAGCCGCACTCTGGGGGCAAGGCTTCGGACTTTCAAAGCTCTGCGTAAAGTCCTATAACTGATATTAGCAAATTCACCATCCCACGTGAAACAAGAAAGACTGAGGAGAATTTATCTTGTGCCATGACCTGTCAGAAACTCTGTGTCAGGTTCTTCCTATGAAGTCTGATGTCACATGCATGTATAGGTATATTCAACTAAATTCACACTCTCATGCGTGGCCATGGTAGCAGCAACAGGTGCTAGGTAGATGTAAGGGCTTGAGGTTCAATGCAAGACGTTAACGTTGACCTGCTGCAATTAATACGCATGTCATTTAACCGGTAGGTAATACGCTTCTACAACTTGGCAGAATTGGGTATGAACTCCCGGTGACCTCTGCACTATGCGGCTGCAGCGGGTAGGTATAAAAATATAACCAATTGCAACCCAAAGCCTCCACTCCATATATGCATGAATTGAAGGGCTGGGTACTTTCACTCCCATCCAAGAAACAGGCAACAAGGGTGAATAAAATGTGCTACGGTTATAGGCCAAAAGTTTTCGCGAATTGGCCGCCAAAGTACTCTCCACGGATCCCCAATAAAATCCTTCTTGGTAGCACTGGGGTTCCTAAGGACATAGATTAAATTTGCCTGAGCCTCAGTTAGAATTTGCAAAATTTGCAAAGTTATGGATTGTAACTGCATGCTGATATCATAAATTGATGTAAATTGAAGCACTTACAGCCAGATTTGGTGCGAATACTCCATATCTCCCCTTCAAATAACCAATTCTTGAAACTGAATCAATTTTAAGTTTGGACAGGCAGGAGTTAGAGAGTGATATGCTTCTAAAACGGCTGGAAAGTTGTGTACTGCTATGTAGATGTCTGCAATCCAGTCAATCTAAAAACCGTAACCGAGGAATGATCTGACCATTCGGTGACAGTGCAGCAGCCCACGTGTGCTCGTGTGCTTTTAGGGACCGTAACCGGGTCAGATCCACGAGTGCATTGTGAGCTGGTTCAGTTTTTGAACGGAGGAACATATCCAGAGTGTCTTTCTGAGCGTGATAGGTCGAGCTTAACGGAATAACCTCGATGCGGCGCGGAGGGAGGAGAGAGGGGGGGTATAACTAGACTAGGGGGAGGTGGGGGTGAAAACGATCTGTCAGTGGGCTAAGACGTTTGTGCGGAGTAGCATTCCCCTGGTTGGCGGTGGGGCAGTCATCCCTCGTATGCAACCTCTGACACCGTAGCGTAATAAACCTAATAAACATGCAACACCAATCACTCCCGCTGTCACCAGCCGCATCCCCGCCCATCGGTACCCTTCACGGCTTCATCCCTGTCGTCGACTCGTCATTAAAATCTTCACCACAGCTGGTACGCAAGGCTATCGCACCCGTAACTAGCAATAGGAGTGTGCCACCGCCCTAGTCTAGTTAAAGTTGCAGAAAGTACCGTTTTCAATTGACCCAGTCGAGGAACACTAAAAGTCACATACAAAATCTATCAGCCACGCGTCATGACACCACTTCCCTGAACTACAACAAACCTACATAGTCGTTCCATCGACTTTGTTGTCCCATCGAACAGTCTATCCCATTGACTGGGTCAATTCGGTGGAGTAGCCCCGCCCGCACGGAGGTTCTTCCTAAGAACGACTCACCGACGGGTTCCACGCACCCATGCATCGTGGCGTACAATAAGCTTTGCACGCAGCGGTCGCTACAAGTGACAAAAAAAGGTAATATTAACATTGCAGCTTCACTGTAACGTACAAGATCGTGTGTTGCAGCTCCTTCGCTTCCCCACGAGACTACCCTGTCCCTGTCACCTGTGTCACCGGTGCCCAAAATGATGGAATGCTTGACTTTATTGTTGAGGTATCTTTGCTGACTATCACTTCACCATACTCTCTCCCACACCAATGCCCCGTTCTCGCTTTTTCCGTCTGGCGATTTTACCCGCCTCTCTCTTTTTGTTCTTCCACTCTTTATTCCATTCACCTCTGTACCTGAAGAATCTCTCTTTCCAGATTTCTTTCCTCGTCTCTGCTCTATCAGCGACAGCACTCCCCTGACCGATCTTCCTCTCCTTGTGTTTCCCAATGACAACCTCATTCACATTACCCTTCCTTTTCTTTTTTCTTAGAGTTTTTGGGCCAGCCTCCTCTTCCTCTTCGTCTGGGGGTAACTCTGTTACGCTTTTCGCTTCCGGCAGGTGCCCTCCAGACCAGATGCTGAGACCACGGAGATAGGCACTCTCCACGTTACCTTGGAACAGGAGTGGGGCATCAAGCGCACCAGGAATCGTAGCGGGAGAATGCTGGAAGGAGAGCTCTCGTGGAGCAATAGGCGACGTTGGCTCGAATGCTGATATCTTTGCTATGTCAGGCCATTTAGTTGTCTTGCTAAACACAGCGGTGTCAGGGGTGGGGGCAGCCGAGCGGTAGGGCCTGTTGTTAGAGGCTTCAAACGTTTTTGCTGGGACATCTTCATCATCTTCATCATCGGAAAAACTGAAATTAAACAGACCTCCACCCGAGGTCACAGCATCCACGGTGGTTGAAAAATTAGTGGTAGGTTTAAAAAGAGCTTCGAGAGGGTGTGGTTTGTTTGCTTCAGATATTGATTCAGTAGGTATGGAGAGTTTCAATGGCGGTGCTCTCGGTGTCACTTGAATCTTAGTCGGCCTAACCTCCTCGTGCCGTTTGTCCTCTTCCACCACTTCACTTTCACTTTCACTTTCATCCCCATCCGCACTACCATTAGAGCTCTCATCGCTATTTGAGACCTCATCTCCGCTCCTCAATCCCCCAGAGGAGTTACTTTCTGCTTCCGATGAGCTTGATGTTGCGGAAGCACTAAACTCCCCTACTGGCTCGTGGCTTTCCCTCGCTATGCTATGAGTCAAATTCTCAAAGACTGTTGATTTGATATGCTCATGTCTGTTCTCCGCAGCTTCGTCAATACCTCTTTGTTTAATGCCGACTTTAGATCGGGGCTCTGAATCTGGTTTTGCGGAGCTGCTGCTCATGGTCTTATGGTTACCGACAGGCTCTGGTGACTTTCCCATAACTTCCCCCTTGGGTCGGGACTGCCCCTTGGACTGTGCTTTCTGGGACGCCTCGGATGAAACTGACTTTTCCGAATCCAACAATGATAACTCTGAATCCACATATGCATCTTCCATCTCCTCGTCATCGTCATTACTGCTTCTCCCCTTGACATCTTCCTTCGTCTCCTGTCCGCTCCCGTCCATCGCGTTCTGCAACTGAACTTCCACTCCCCCCGATCCAGATCCTAACTCATTTCTCTGCTTCTCCACCGCTTTTTTCACGGTAGAATTATCGACCAATTGGCCCTCCCCATCAACCCAGCCCACACCCTCCAAAAATTGTGTAACTTTGCCTTGCTTCTTACTTGGGTCGAGTTGTGACGCTTTGAGAAAGCCAGGGAATTTCGTATTGCTGGTGAATTCTTTAATAACGGTTTTATCTTGGGGTAGCTTCATCTTGCGAGCCTTCTTGACCTTCTTCCGTCTTATCTTCCTTCCTTCTTCGCTTTCTGATCCCCCATTGTCTGAGGATGAGGATTTTGCAATAGCAGCAGCCTCCGCAGCAGCTATTGCCCTTTTTCGCTTCTTCTCGAGTTTCCTCAAGGCTTTGGGGTCAGTGACCACGGGGGTTTGAATCGTGGGTGGCAGGGTAGTTTGAAACAGTAATGAGCCCTTCTTCCTGGTTTCTTTCCTTGCTCCATTCTTATCCTTTTTGTCCTTGGGTTTTCCCATTGTGCCAGTGATGGGGACTTTAGTCCACGCTCGTTTGACCCACCGGCCGTCGGGGAGCTCAATGCCGGGATGGACACCGTCTTCTTTCTTAAACTTTTTTTTCTCGGGTATACGGCCTTCTCCTTGGTCGATTTCGTGCTCGGCAGTAGTGCTTTGGTGAGTATTGTTGGGCTCTGCGCTGGTTTCAGGCGGTGGTATCCAAGTCCGTGGTCTAGCGATTTGTACAGAGACTTTAACGCCACGGAAGACGGAGCCGTTGAGACGAGAGATGAGTTTCTGTGCCAGTTGCGGAGAGAGGTCAACGTAACCGTAGGATTTATCAGGGAGAGCTTCGAGGGTGTGGTAGCTGACTTGTGGGGGGTAGTTTGCTGTATTGTCGAAGAGGGACCGAGGGAGCAGTGAGGGGAAGAGAGTCGGGGTGAGGGGAGTGATATGTATGCGGACGGTGCCGTCGGGAACGGTTTTGGTGGAGGTTGGTTTGGAGGTTTTCGATTTGTTGGGCTTGTTTGCTGCGGCTTTTGTTGAACTACTCGCGATGGGGCCCGGGGGGGTTGGGTTGTAGCCGTAGTGGTCGCTGTTGCGGGTGCTTTCTGCCTTCCGCGGCATTTTTGTTGAATTGCCCTTTGGACGGATGGACAAAAAGAAGGATCTGCCGGCGTTTTGTTGTGTTTATCAGAGGCTCAAAAAAATGTCAGGCTCGGGAGCGCTAACAGTGAATTTAGCATAGCGTGGTTATGCGACATCGCACACAGAACAAGACAATTTATTATTGTGTCCCACTGGCACCAGAAAGAAGCTGAATTTTCAAGCGATTGTCTTGAAGCGAGATGGCTTAGGTAAGGAGAATTTGCGAATGTTGTGATGGATATTTCATCATTCTTGCGGCCCATGTGCTGTACACAACTCAAACAGGACAATCTCTTGCGGACTGATTGCATTCCTGATTAAGAGGTGGAAATGGATTAGGAAAACCTTTGATAGATGTGTCTAGACAATTTTGAATGATTAATCTAATATATTGAGTACGGTGTACAAGTACACATAGCATATGCAAAGACATCAAGTGCTTATATTCAATTCAGGGACCTCCTCGATCCGAGGATCCTCATCAAGCTATTACGTCATTGGCCATCAAACGTATCACCTCTCCCTTCGATAACTTGAGTATCTCTGTGAGCACCTCTATAGTATGTTGCCCGAGGGTCGGGGGTGGTGTGCGAATGCTTGGTTCTGATTGGGAGAATTTGACAGGCGTGTTGATGAGCTTGATTGGACCGCAGGTAGGATGGTCAATGGTATGGACCATATTTCGAGCAAGGACTAGGAACATTCGACCACTTAGTGAGGGATATTTATGGAAAACAGGTGGTAGTAAAAAGGGAGGGAGTGCGAGGACAGTACCATGCTCGTGATTAAAAGTATCCTGAATGTCATTCACTGCAGCATATGGCATGCTGCTCCCATCGAAGATATCCAGCCATTCCTGACGCAACACCACCATTAGAAGGCTTCCGGAAGCTCTTATTGGAATATTTCTACCTTCGTTGTCTTCTTCTTTGTCTCCTCCGCGATCATGGGAACCAGAATTCCCCGATGCTTTACCCTACTATCATTGGTCCTGAACCTGTTATCAGTAATCCATTGCTCCTGGCCTAATCTAGTGCAAAGGATGCCATAGAGCTTATCATTTCCACCACCGAGCAATATACTACCATCTGAAGTCGGGAATGCCTCATAAGGTACGATTGAAGCTGAATACAATGTCAGAGTGCAAGTCTGGGGATTTCTGGGTAAAGGAGTTTACGGTGTGCAGTTCCATGCCTCCCGCTGTCTCGTTGACCTGAGATTAAGGCGGATGAACCTATGTTCGTGAGGGTGGCAACCTGGCAATCGGAAAGGGCGGCATCTATGTGTTGTCCAACCTTTGTACGGGCCCGTGACAGCAGAGCAGCAAGGATAGAGTTCGCGGTGTAGAGGCCAGTGGTCAAATCTAATACATCAGCAAGGATGCAAGTGGCGTGATAAGTTCAGGGTAATGACAAACCTGTCACCGCAACTCCTACTTTGACTGGAGGACCATTCCTTTCTCCGGTGATATGCATTAAACCCATCTCACTATTGTAGTAGATGTCAGCCTTCACTTCACTGGTTGGTTTGTCGGTTCAACCGAAATCCCATTGGCACATACGCTTCAACCATGACGTCGTACCCCGCCCGATTGCTGTATGGTCCAGTTTGTCCATATCCTGTGATGCTCGCATAAATCAACTGCGGGTTGATTTTTTTCAACGAGCCGTAATCAAGACCGTACTTGGCAAGTGTTCCTGGAAGATAGTTTTCCACTAGGATATCAGATCTTACTGCGAGATCACGAATGATATTGGAGCCTGCAGGGTCCTGAAAATTGAGCGCCAGGGACTTTTTGTTTCTAAAATTCCAGGCATAATGTTCCAGGTTAGTTTGGACAGTTCTGCGAAAGGGGTCTGGAAGGTTACGGCGATTGGGTCCATGCAAGCCGCCGGGAATGGAAGTTTACCGATTGACCTGTTTGGGATGTTAACAGGGTCATGATATTAATAATCAATAGTATGGATGTTCCACCCTGACATACCGAAAGGAAATACGCACTCTCTCCCAGACCGTCTTTTGGATTCTTTGGTGGAGCATACGGTGGACCCCAAGCTCGGGTATCGTCACCTCGCACGGGGTGCTCGATCTTGATAACTTCGGCTCTATAGATATCACGTGGGGGAATTACATGAGGAGCCTACTTCCGGAAGAAAATTTGTTGGAATATACCCTAGATCTCCGAGGATTTGAGTACAATAAGGCTACAACTAGGTCTCACAGCTGTCAGCTATGGCAAGGATTGGTTCGTATGGCAGGATATAATTTTGGTGCAGGGGGTAAGGACAAGATACATACGCCGGCGAGCACTCGGGTCATATCAACAACTCTAATGCCATGAAGAGGGAGCTTAGCCGGATCAAAGGGGGGTTTTGGAGAAGAGCTAGTCGATATTCCTCGACCATGGCAATTCCAGAACAGCGCTGCCCAGGGCCGGGAACGGGCAGTCGTGGAAAGCATGGTTCTGATGCAAAATACTAGAAAAGAAGAGGTTGAAACTGAAAGATTATATGCTCAGCACACGTACTAGTTACCCATAAAATAATACATGCCATGCAATAATATACCCATGTAGTCAGCACTGGTTTTGTGTCCCTGCTCTACAACTATGACCTCACGTTTTTCAACAATCACAGCTCCAATTTGGATTTGAATCCAAAAGCTGGAAATAGGGCTTGCCTACCTAATATTTCTGAGCTCACCAATAATACATAAAATATAGAAGGGTGACAGAGTCTGACAAACGTGACAGATTTTGGTTGGATTTTGCGTACTGACAAGGCACTAAATATCTGGGCACTTCTTGGCAAACCTAGGTTGCTTCTCCCAGGACACCTGTATCCCAAAGTCTCTACCCGAAGTGGGCAAAAGTGTTAAGGATTAGTCTACGAGGGTAGTGCAACCTAGAAGTGCAACCAGACTAAGAATTTAATGAGTAGAAAATTCTATACTCCCTGACTCACTCCCCTACAGCTACTCTATGAGGGGAGGGACCCCCCAACCCAGCGGTCACAGGAAAATCTTGATCATAGATTGTGATTTATGTAAACCTGTACGACTAAGTTTATCTAAATGCTTAACCTTAAGGTCTCTATCCCTTGGGTTCAACACATTTATGCCCGAGACCCTCGCATTTACTGTCTCATTCTTGAAAGATTGATGGCATCTTTACAGTTTACATCGAGGCCACTCTTGAAGAGTGCCATCACAGAACGGATACATTCGACGCCGTGAGAATCGCCACTTACAGAGCCTCGGAACAATTTGAAGTTTTGGAGCATCTTAGCGTAGTATGTTCATCCCTATAACATCTAAGGAATTCTGAACTCAACTCTAAAAGTTAATGGGATATGATCGTGGTGGGATGGTTCCCCGAAAGGCCATATATGATTCCAAGTGGATGAGGACCCTTTAGCCTGGTCCAAGCATGAGTGTCGTACAATTACTGGTCAATGGCACCATCTCGATGGAAGAAACCATAGATGCAGCGACATGAACTGAATTAGGATTTTATTGGAGCCTTGGCTAGATAGGGCTTCGAATAATACAAGAACGATCTCTAGGATTACGAGACTGTTTTGTTCAGCGGCAGGCTCATGCGATGTACAGGATTTACTTCGCCTTATATACCCAATTATTGATACATTACATCGTTTCAGGTGTCATTGATGAGTTATTCTTATATCCTACTCACGTTCCTATGTAGGTTTTCTGCCCCAGAGTATTTCCTACAAAATCTATCCACTTTACTCACAAAGATACTTAACTACCCTGTTGGCAATCTGATGAGTGGTAATATTTACATGATCCATATCTGACATAGCCGAGATTTTATCACAGTGCAAATGAGTGCCAGGTGGAAGAGTTGGGATGACGGAAATAGATCGATCATCAATGAGCGCATAACAAGGGGCTATGGGTTTGAGTTTTTGCTAGTCATGGTATTGTTGCAATGTTGTGTGCTACTCACTGTCTTCTGGCTATGTACACACGTGGCAGAACAAGAGACTGGTTCCATGAGACTATGAAGGTGTCTCGAAACCCCCTATGTACATATTATATTGGGGGTAGAGATTTTATCGTTTGCATAAAATGTAAAATTGCAACGATCTTGATTTTGTATCCTTGTCGCATGTGAGGGTGTTGTGCCAATTGTCGCCAAGGCCCCACACTGTGATTCCATAAGCGCGCGTTCCAGTAGAGAAGTCTGGTTGAAAATTCCTGGGGTGCGTGAACTTTGGCAAGACGATTCAACCCAACAGGCCCTGAGTGACGCAGTACCTACGACAGATACGGCAGGCCAGAAAGCCAGCATGCTACACTGTTAGCTACACTGTGAGGTCACTGAAAAGGTTGAATTCTAGGTAGAGTCGAAGCGATTCGTTAACGTTGGCATCGCCGACAAACAACGGTAACGCTGGCGGCTTTGGTGGTTGAGGCAGCAGCCCTTCGACCATTCCGTGTTTTGTATAATCAAGGCCTCAAACGCGCACCCACCTGTCCTGTTTCTATCGGATTTGGGTTTGGATTTGGCGTGGGGTGGTATTCCACATTCGCACTTTCACGTACGTCAACTTCCGTTCGGAAATTTCAGCTCAACCACGCACACCTCCAATTCCTCCTCTCGCCTCAACATCTACAATTCCCATACCTTCTCGCTAGGGGCAAACACTCCAAACGCACGAAAAAGACCGGTTCAAAGTCGAAACGGAAAAGGTCTGGGCCACGCATAGGCATATTTACGTACAAGCCGGCGCAGCAGCCTCGAGTTACGTGGGGCGAAGTAATTGCAATGGAACGCCCTATTGAAACGAGTCGTGGCGACAGGGATAGAGATAGAGATAGAGATAGAGATAGAGATAGGGAAGACAGGGGCAGAGACAGGGATATGGTCAACAGAGGAGGACCATCGGATATGCACCGTTTCGGTGAGGGGAATGATCGACAAGATTTTCGATTTGAATCGGAGAGGAAGCTGCCTAGTAGGGATGGCATTGGGGGGCACTCGTATCGCCCTGGAGGAGGGTATGATGGAGTTCGAGATAGAAGGGATAGACAACATCGAAGACGGGATTCACGAGATCGAGGAAGAGGTGGAGGAGGGTACCACCGGGGAGGGCGAGGTAGTGGGGATGGTGGGATGAGGAGGCCCTGGGTACCGATTCCGGCTCATAGTAGACCGATGATGGTGTATAAGCGTGAAAAGACGCCTGAGCAGCTGGAGGGAATGGTGAGTTCGGGGAAATATGCTGAATTGGGGGAAACAGAGGGTGGAGAAAATGGCAATGACGAGGATGCAATTGAGTCCGTGCAGATGGAATTGGATTATGAGGGGTTAGAGGTGGATGCTGAGTCTACATATCCAGCGATTGTGGAGCCTATCAAGGAGGGAGAGGAGGTGGTCAAAGCAGAGAAGGCGAAGATGGATGTCATCACTATGATTCGAAAGGCGAAGGCTAAACCAGCTGTCGCGGCTGCGCAGAGGAATGCAGTGGCTGATAATGATGATTTTATTTCCTTCGGATTCTCAGATGATGAGAAGGAGATAGAGAAAGAGAGGGGTACCGAGGATAGGGGTGTTGATGAGGATCATGGGAGGAAGGCTCGAAGAGTGAATGATGGGAGGAGGGTGGATACTCATGCTCCTCTTCCGAGTGTTGGGCGAGATAGTGGGTTCAGTCATAGGGAGTTGTTCCACCAGTACCTTGATGATAGGAAGGATGTGGCACCACCACCACCGCCGGGAGTGGATCATGGGCCTCCGGGTACGACTGGGACGACGATAATACCTTCGAGCTTGCCCCCACCACCGGGATTGTCTACCTTGCCGATTGGGGGCAAGGCCCCAGAAGCTGCGGTGCCGGGTGGAATAGCATTCCACCTCCCCCCGAAGCCTCCTCCACCTGCTGGGTCCTTGCCTATTACACCAAACTTGGGCACCTGGCCTCCTCCACCCACCACATCTGCAGCAGATATCATTTTGATATCATCGTCACCAACTCCGCCACCTCAGAAACCTCTTTCCTCCTCCCACGGGAAGAAGAGAAAACTTGATGATACCAACTTCACTGTACATCTTACCCCCTATGGGCTCGCTCCGGAGTACATGCTCTCCCGGACCAGCCAGAAAAACCCTACTCCCTGGCTTCTTCATGACCATTCACGCACTTTACACCCCTCCGACCAACTGCATAAAGAAATCCACGATTTTATAACCTATATCCGCCCTCGGCGCTACGAGCATGCTGTCCGTCGACATGTCGTCCACCGAATCCGCACAGCAATCACAAACGCCATCTACGACGTCGACGTGCGATGCTTTGGCTCCTTCCCCGCCGAAATCTACCTTCCAACATCAGACCTCGACCTCGCGGTCATCTCTCGCGACTTTGCACGCACCGGAATTCCGAAGTACTCAAGCAAGAGTAACCTTTACCGGGTGAGTAATTTGCTGCAGCGGGCTAAGATCCCAAAGGATGGTCAAGTTGTGGTCATTAGTAAGGCGAAAGTACCGATTATAAAGTTCGTGGATGCGATGACGGGATTGCAAGTCGATATTTGTTTTGAGAATTTGAGTGGAGTTAATGCGAACAGGACCTTTAGAAAGTGGAGGGAGGAGTATCCTGCAATGCCGGCATTGGCAATGATTGTGAAGCAGTTTCTTGAGCTAAGGAAACAAAATGAGGTCTACGTCGGAGGTCTTGGGGGTTTCACAGTCATCTGCTTGGTTATCTCTCTATTGCAGCTCCACCCGGGGTTTTCATCCGGAAATATACCAATTGAAAAGAATCTCGGTATTGGGCTTATGGAGTTCTTTGACCTCTACGGTCATAAATTTAAAATCGACAAAGTCGGCATCGATGTTGGCACACGCTCGTACTTTCGCAAACCCAGCGTCCCTCTGCCCCGCCTCAACGCCGACCCTAAAAGCAAGGAATATCAAGACTACTGGGCCTTGCATGTTGTCGACCCTAATGATCCTGAGAACAACATTGCCCGCTCCTCGTATGGAGTTCGTGAGATTTTCGGGACGTTTGCGGACGGGTTTAGAATCTTAGAAGGCAGGATGAAGCAGATCCATGGGAGTGACTTCGATGGGAGAATGGAGATTGGCGGGGGGAGTGTATTGGGTGCGATATTGGGGGGTAACTATGAAGGACTGGAGAAGCAGAGGGCCGTTATGAGACGTGTGTATGAGGAGGCGTTTGGGGAGGCGGCGAGGGATGATGAGGCTTTTGGAGAGGAAGGGCAGCCGTGGAGGTGGGAATGGGATTCGAAGCTTACAGGGGATGGAGGTGGGGAGGGGTTTGTGGTGGATGTTAAAGGGTTACGTTTGAATAAGCAGAAGACACAGGGTAAGGGTAAGGAGAAGGGGGCCAGAAGTTTTGGTGTGGATTATGAGGAGGAAGTTGTGGACGAAGAGAGCCCAAATGTGCCACCTTTGGGACCTGGTTCTGCGTCGGGGAAGGGAAACCAGAATAGCAGGAAAAAAATGAAAAAGAAGAATAAGGCCGCGGCAGCGTTTGCCTCGAAGAAGGAGGGAGGGGCATCTCGAGGGAATGGAGACGGAGATGGGGTCAATAGAGTGAGGAAGAAGAGGAGAAATAAGGCGAATGCGGGCACAGCCTGAGAGGTGGTGGCTTTACTTGGTAATTTTTTTTGAAAATTATTTTGCTATTTTTTTGCGAGGGGGGATCTTCATACGCCTGGTTTGGTCCGATTTTCTTTGCTGCATGAATCAGTACTATTTAGTATCTGCTGTGCGATCTGAGATGTTGGGATGGCTGGGTGAAGGGTCGTACTTTATAGTACTCTTATTCAGTAGGTCATCTACCTGTAGAGCTGTGCGAGTTAAATGAGCTTCATACATATAGTTGCCTGCAGGTTGTGGTATGCTATATAGTCTCGTGCCTATGCTACACCACATGGCTGCATCCTTATTTGGCTAGCTTATTCATAAGCTTTCCATAGCGTGACCTGAAAGATCCTATTCTTTATTTATTTACTTTTTTATTTAAATACTCAGCGATCCTAAGTAAGGGGACCATGATGAGCCACCCGGGAACCCGGTCGCGGAACCCGGGTGGATTCAGGACAAGGCAGGTTAATCTGCCAGGTCCAGCGGATATGTTCATGGACTGAAGCAACGGGGGTGGAAGCGCAAGTACCTCGCGGCAAAAACTGAGTAACGCAGAAACGATAACGATACAAGCAGATACAAGCAGATGCTGAAGATGACAACGAAGTTGAATCAATGGGTAGACTAACGCGCCGGGTCGATGGATGCCTAACCCAGGTTCTAAACCCAGGTACATATTCAAATGGCTGAAGAGGATGATGACGACCTAGATGGCGCCGAGCTGGAAAAGCTGGTTCGGGAACTACGACCGGCTCGCAAGCTACACAAGAGGAATGAATCTTGTGAATAAGGGATTGATGGTTACTTTGACGACCCACAACTCAAAAACACATCAATTGCCAAACCCGGACCTCCTTTGCTTCATGCAGCTGTAATGAGGAGAGCAAGGGCTGTAGGAGCCGCATCTCTAGAGGTGGATTATGATTGGTATGCGGAAAGAGACGAAATCAGAAAGCATATTCCTACAGCGGATGTGAGATTTTCGGTGCTGGAGTAGTATGGTGGGGGATCAAATGGAACCTCCAAATGAGCCGGGCCTATGGAGTTGCAAGAGGCGTTCATGTACGGAAGGCTAGAGCCCCCAACCATCTCTCGTTTGGTAGGTTTGAGCCACTCTCTAATTTTACATAGGGTTCAAACAACCCTCCCTTAGAAGTGTATGAGAATGTGAGGCAATATTAATGATTAAATCCAGCTTGAATTTCATATGTGGTGCGAACACCTGTATGGATATACCGTTGCAGCCCATTAAATTATTCCATGCACTCAGGCATGAGATGCCTAACAGAAGCTGCTCTACCGCTTGATATTCCGCTATGCTGTGTATCATGTATCATGTACTACTCTATGCGAGAAACTGGACGGAAGTTCTATGTATGTACTTACCCTGATCTCTCTGCGGGCTTGGCATGTTTTTTATTTTATTTTATTTTTTATTTTTTTTAAAAAAAAAAATCTCATTACTCTGACGCTAAGTACATAAGTACATAAAGCGCTGTCATGGTAACCGATGACCCCTCGGAGGGCCTGACTGAGCCTTGACCTCGGAGAAACGGAAAACAAGAAAAAGCCGAGGACTCGTAACGAATTAAAAACCCGAAGAACTCCAAGAACTCATGAAGGATCTCATGAAGGACTTCGTGAAAAGGATTGAACGGACGAATAAAGGAACTGGTGAAAAATCATCGAAGTCGTGAAATTTGAAGGAGTGGATCGAACAAAGAAGTGAACTCGTGAAAAATAAGGGGAGATTAGGTGAGCTCATTATATAAATACCGGAAGTAGGCCTCCGTAGCCTCATAACTGTCCTCGCCCTCCATTCTCCACTCTATCAGCTGCTCCCAAGTGTTCCTCTTTCCCGTCCGAACCGTGGGCATCCAAACGTGATATGACGTGAGTTCCTCCACCAGGTGGCCACAGTCGGATGTCTTAGTGTCTGACTTTCCGATGAGTAGATGCAGCCAGCTCTTTTGAGGTTCCCTGTCGGTTCGCATCCACGTGTAGGCTGACATTGCGCGTCTGTCCCACTCGCACCTCCATGCCCCACACCCCCGTCTCGTCCTTGCTTCGTGTGGGGTATGGAAGAGCCTGTAAACAGGTGGAGTATGTATTACAGACACGAGAGTGCGGTAAACATAGCCTCGAACCTGACGAATGAAACTAGGACTAGGTAATAAAATCGAATTGCTATGCGTTTGCCCTTCGCTGGCCGCAAATCCATATGCATGCACAACTTTCGATGCAGGCTAGCTAGAGAAAACAATCATACTGTATCTACTCAAGAATATCAAGTTAATAGACTGCTCTATAGGGGCCTCCCTAGATTAAGTAGAATTCGCGAACACTCCTGTGGGCTGTATTGTATGTTTAAAAAAAATATTTTGCTCGTGGCGATTTTTTGAACTTGTTTTGCCAACTGATGTGATGAGTTTGTTCTTCTGTTTTACATTTGTAGTTTGAAGGAGTGGTTTGATTTCTACTAGCATGACGGATTACTGGCTCTCAGCGCAGGTGTGTATTTAACTTGTATGTTCTTGAACCCACTTGGGACTCCAAAGGTCCCCCTTCTATAGGTTAGGAACGCATATGAGCAGTGGCCTTTTGTTCTCATTAAAAGGAGGTTGAAAGAAATTTCCCGTATCCTTGGTACATACATATTGGGCCGTTTGCTAGGACAAGATCTGTCAAAGTACACCCCCATAAGGGCAAACGAATGCATAAACATGATATACAGTCACGCCTGTAGACATCCACCAGTCCTTCCAGATCCATAAGACTCCAGGCTACCTGAGTTGGAACCGGCAAGCGTTTGAAGGGCCTACATACGTTATGACAGATAGAGGCCCACAGAAGCGGTGGCGGCATAGGTGGACAGGACTGAGGACCGAGTTGCGTATGCGATGGCTGGGCGGTACAGAATGCTGCACACCTTCTGCAGTGCACATGGGTACACGGGGTAGGGTGGAGGGGCGAAGGAGGAGATCCTGCGGGACCCGGAGTGGTGCGAAGCGGTAGCGGAATTTATATGCAATCAAGACTTAATTGCATATAAGGCGATCAGGCGGTCCAGGCGGTGCACCGGGTCCAGGCGATCCAAGCTGGTCCAGGCCGGTCCAGGCCGGTCCAGGACGCACTTACCTCGGCCAGGGCCGCCCAGGCGGTTTCAGAAGTTCGTAAATAATCCATATCTGGGCCCGAGGTGTCAGGCACGCCCTGGAGCTATATAATTCCAATATGAGTATTGATTCTGCCTCCCCAATATGTACACTTCCACGAACTTCAGTTTGTTTCATGTGTATTTCAAACTTTCCATCAATGCCATCAATCGTATATATTACTGCTTGTACCTCGCATGTGATGTGGTCAGCTACTTAACTGCACTTGAACAATTGATAAACAAGCTAGTAGATTCTAAGCAGACTCCAGTGAACCAGGTTACTCCAGCCTATATAGACCGGTGTGTTTGCTTCAGTACTATATAAATTACTCTCGTGTCCAGATAGTAGTATTTTGGTATATATTGGTCTGGTTTATATCTGCCCGTAGGTTTTGGACGCCGAGCGGCGACGACGACGACGACGTCTCGAGCTTCGACTCCAACTCGGATGGGTATTCCTCTAAGCAAGAAACGCAAAGCCGCAGAAGATTCCTGGCCAAAGGGCAATCAAGAGAAACGTAAACACTCCATGTGCAGTGACGTATCCACATTCCTCAGAGGAGGGGCCAAAAGTGGCAAGTACCCATGGCCAGGGTGGCCTACAGTACCCCTAGCTTACCGCTTTGCGAAGTAAGTAATCACCATGTTGTAGATTAGAAGCCCCGGGCCCAAGGCACCCACCTATTTGTGAATATGTACAGTTACTAACACTCACCCGGCAGTTCTTCAATGGTGACCTTGGAAGTAGGCAGCGAAGATTCCGGTATATATAAGTTCCACATCCACGAATCGATCCTATGCGAACTCAACTTCTTCAAAGCTGCCCTGCGAGGTGGATTTAAGGAGGCTTCGACTAAGTTTATCACGATGCCTGAAGATGATCCTGTTTTGATCACCTCCTTCGTGGAGTTCCTGTACAGCGGGGATTATCGGGAGCCAGCCCTCACTGAACTGAACGGCGATGAAGCAAATATTAAGAAGCAATTCGTGCAGAAGCTGTACCACGCCCGCATTTTGGTGCTAGGGGAGAAATATGCACTTCAAGGCCTTTGTGATAGAGCAGCAGGGTACATGCAACTTCATTCCACCAAGCTAGAGGCCAGTGCCAGTGCTGGCGATAACGCAAATTTCTTGGAATATGTCATTCAGTTGTACGAGATGTCTGGACCCGGTAGTGCGCTCAGGGTACCCAAAATAGAGGACGCTGTGACTTCAACCCCCACCTTCCCGACGCCTATTGCTTGGAATATGAGGGGAGCTGGGATATGGATTGGAAGCATGTGGAAGGATGCGGTGCAGAGGCGTTTAGTTGAGGAGGCATTTGAGCGTTGTCCAGATCTCGCAAAGGATTTATTGATAATGATAGCAGGTGGATTTTGCGACAAGGCTGAAGGTGGCTTAAAAAAAAAAGGGAAAGTACCCACCCAAGAAGAGAAAACAATCTTCTTCTGAAAGAAATGCTTTCCATAACTATGTGCGCATAGGATGTATAAACCTGTGCAGGTATATCCCATTAACAGTTAGCATAGTAGAACAGAGTAGCTTTAGCATGCTCTAGTATGAGCGACAGACCCTTCCCTATCAATGCTAAAGAATGCCAATAACTATGTAGATCTAGATAATTTCTTGCATTTGATTCTGAAATAATGTAACTTTAGTACTGAGAGCTGAAATACAAAAAGGGGTTGTTCATGTTAAACGGCACCGGTGCATACGCACGTGGTTATCATCAAGAACAAACTGAGGAGGAAGAAGAAGGAAAGAAGCAAAGGATTGGAAAGTAATGAGGTAAATATCCCGCGAACACTACGTATTCATGGTGTGTATTTTTTGTTCTAGTGAGTTACCTAGTTACCTAGCTTGCAATATGAGTAAAAATCAGAGAAGCAAAGATCGAAAATCAGAGAAAACGTATGTTTGGAATCAACAATAATGGGAAGAAACTTTCTATAGAATAGTTCACATGCACTGTGGTTGTCTGTTGAAATCGGGCATGAATTTATTTACTGACAACATGCAATTGTGTGAAAATACTATTTACGAACGTAGCGGCTCCGAGAATTGATTTTACATGTTCCACCTGGAGGCTCTCGACTCTGAAGTTGTAACTATGCGAAGAGATATATCGTAGATACTCGCGGAAAAGACTGCAGTCTTTTTTACAGTACGGGGGGTTTTTACCAAAAGCCATCTCCACGTCTTATTCACGGTTACTTTCTTAATCAGGTAATTTCTTAATCATAGTTACTTTTTGATGTGATGTATTAGAGTTACACATATTCTTTCCTCCAACAGGTAATTACAATCTCCACTACGCCGCCCACCCTTTCAAACAGTCTCTTCACCCAACTGATTGTGAGGCGGAAGCCTTACTGGCTCAGGTTCAGCACCAGATTCGCTTTCTGTACTGTTTGAATTATCAGAGTCAGAGCTCTCGGATTCCGCAGCTCCGACTGAACTAGCTGAAGCATTGGCCGGTGTACCAACAATACCTAATGAATGATCGGGAACATTACCTGCAGTCTCATCATTATTGTGTTCATTCATGGTTCTTTCCTTATTTGACATCAATCTCGAGTGGAACTTCTATGAGTGCACGTTCACTAGCTTTAGACTGAGCTTTGGTTGCATGCCGGCGGTTATACTGAATAGGGCTGGTGGTGTTGTCTACAAACATCAGAAAGATGACGTTCTCTGCGTTTGTGCTAGAACATTCTACCGTCAGCAATACCTTTCTTATTCACAATCCAACCCCCAAGCAAATCCGCCCTGGCCCTCCTCAGAGTCCTTTTTAAGGTTACTTTCTTGTACATTTGTTACTTCCTTGTCCACGAGTTTCTACGGTAGTCGAAGACAAGTAGGGACCGGGTTTATGCGCTGTAGAAAATAGGAGCGGTAGGAGAGCCAGTTTGATTGGCTCACCTACGATCTAGATTGCTCTACAGCGGCAATTATAAGAATTATACCACATCACATTCTAAGTTACCTGATCGATAGCCACGTATACAAACCTACTGTTATCAGGAATACTAGTAATTCAACCTGCGCTAGATTCGATCATTGCTTTTATTCATAGTTTATTCTCATTAGCAACAGGTTGTGGAGTGCGCTTTTTGTGCAACTTTGGTGACCGTGATTTCGCTGTGGGTTTTGTGTACCTGAATGTACTTGAGAAAATGAGCTCTACATAAATATAAATGCGCAGAAATGCCGAGATTTTTTGTATTTTACTCATTGGGAAGTTTAAAGATTGGTTTAGTCTCGATCAGACCTCGTAGAGATTGGTTCGGTTGTGTAACCTCCGAAATAGGAAAGTTTGTTCATTTTGATCCCGAATAGGTAGGTACTGAGAGAATGCGGAGATGACTAAGCTACGTAGTCATAACTTTGCTTTATTCTATGCCTCCCTCAACACTACGAGCCTACAATATGCATCCTGGTATAAGCGCACATTTGGCGAAACTGCATGGGAAAGATTCTGGCGATTCTGTTACTGCCGTATTAATAATAACCTGCTCTCTTGCATACGTCCTCTGAGAAGTTTATATGTTACGATGTGCACCACCTAGGCCCGAGCCCCTACAGTGCAACCGAATCTCACTCCTACTATACCTAGCGATCCCCTTGACTCCCAAATCACATCCTCCCATAAAACCGCATGAACTTGTACAACATGATGATTGTTCGGAGGCAGAGAAGGGGGTACTTAAGTTAGTGAGGATGAAAATGTGTTTGTGAATTCAACAACATACATGTTGTTAGTGCACATAACGAATATCCAAAATGAGCCATTCCAACAGATCGCCATTTACATTCTCAGCCCATGACTATTTCAACTGATCACCACTTTTGAAAAAACATTCTGAGGACCTACACAGCCATGGCTACCTCAATTTTGTTCTCGTTAATTTAGATATATCTTTCCATTACCAGCCACAACCCCAACAGTTACGGACTTCTCAGTCCCCTCCCTCTGGCCTTGACCTAACCGCAACCAACCAAAGAGGCACCATTACTGAACTATCAGGGCTACAGAAATAGTAGTCTGATCTCCACTCCTACACATAATCTCCTTCTAGCCTCTTGCCTCCTCCCGGCAAAACCCTACCTTTAGAAAGATGAATGTAATCTCCCCTAGACCCGAGTCTCGCATTCCATGTCCAAAAGTCTGCAAGTTCTCCTTAGTGAAACAGATCCACGACTGTAGAATTTAGTGCTAAAAGCATCAGCAACATGATAAAACTTTATTTCCGAAAACCCTGGGGGGTGGGAACATGGCAATCCATTAACGGGGATACAGGGATACCGTAGGAACCTAAGTATAGGAAAGTACCAGCGAGCGGCGAAAGAAGTCCCTAGAGCCAGTGGATAAGACACAGGGAACATTTTTCTAGTATAAATGAGAATCTACAAGATGGGCAGTACCTACGTATGTAGATTTTTCCAAACCCACTACAGTGTGCGCATTGAATATTCAGTACAGGAGTGATTCGACCTGGTCCACCGACAAGCAAAGGACTTACGTTAGAAAGAGTGGAGCGGTGAATCGTAGGTCTGGTGAAGGAAGGTATACACATAGAAGGTGGAGAACAGGGGAGGAAGAGTCGTATTAATCTCATCTCAAGTGTATCGCAGGAAATACAGCGGGTATATACATGTGGGACCGGTGAAGGTATGCTTGTAACCAATATAAGAGAAGAGTACTCTGTAAACAGTATTCAATAGACAGTAATCAAGACTGCTCGGGCATCACTTTGGTAGATGCTTCCATTAACACACCATGAAGTCTGACTTTAAAGAATGCATACTGGCAAAGAATAGATCCGCGGCTCTTGAATCTGAAGTTGCCTGTGTCAGTATTCCCTACTTTTCAGAGTCACGCTTGGCTCACTAGAGATGATCCTATTTTTAGCCCAATACTGTAGCTCAAAACGGCTTGAGCTCTGGGCCACCTAGAGGACAGAAGGTGGTACCTAAGAGCTCTGCTAGCCACCCCGAAGGCTTCCCCCGAGTAAAAAAAAAAAAAAGACCCACCCCCCCTATTTTGAAAAACTTGAGCATAGGTCTTTCCCCCTCTACTTCCGGCTCTGTACTGGCGGGCTGGCGATTCTGGTTTAAAGAGATGGGCATGCTATTTTTTGTATGGTCGCGGTGTGTACAAGAGTCCAAAAGACGTCTTGGATGCGATTCCAAGATGTTATACACTACTAGTCTGGGTGGTGAGGTCCTCAGGTTCGAGGACCCTCCGCTTAGCGGTTTTGATGTTGTCGTTTCTACACTCTGTTGCACTGCAAAGAAAAATTACTCAGTGTGGCTATCCAAAAGTATCATTCGAACTCTTTGACTGTCAACCGGCCTTTGTACACGCTTCTTCCATCAGCCGCATCATACAACTCCTGGGACATGAATTCAGAAAGACGGAGGATATTAAATCTGGGGCTGACTGAAGGAATGTGTAACAACTGGAGTTTTCAAATCACATGATTGAAATCCACAGCTTCTAATGTTGCTTGGACAGGGTTAGCTATAGTAGGAGTAACTGCCTGGTCTGGTTGGCAGCCGCATACAACTCGCCAAAATGTCTGGCATGATTCCAGAGCATAGGGGAGGTCAATGCAGCGGCCTGAAATTTAGATATCAGGGGATAGTTCGAATCACATGATTGAGATTCGTAGCTTTTGATATTCAAACGAACTTGTCAGCGGGCAAACCACCATCGGGTTGTTAAATTCCGAAAACTTGGTGGATTGGCTCCCAGACTGTCATTGCCTTAGCCACACAGAAGTATCCTTCTAATAGACAGAACATAAAGTTGCATGACTGAGATAGAAGTATGCACACGCAGTTGTTCGAAAGAAAGAAAATTGGTATTCAAGCTCAATTGTACAGTCGAATATGTATATCGTCATGTGAACACCAAATTCCTTTAATTGAACGTACTTGGAAAAGGTGTAGACGGAGGCCCCGCATATAACGTACATAGACCTCGGGTGGCCGAGAGTATACAGTTCTAAATGAGCCTAATCTCTCCGAGCGCTGGAACCAATAGAGGTTGGCCATGCGTGGAGTGGTGCAAAGATATTGTACCTTTCGTGAGTTGTCCATACACATCCTACTAAGTCATAAGTCAGACTAATTGGGCAGCTACTACCGCATTAGGTAAGCTTATCGATAACGAACTGCACTTTGACAGTTTGTAACCCAGCACCTTTGAGTCTTCTTCCGCAACCCCCTACCATTCCTCCACTGCCGTTGAGCCTTCAGTTCATTTGCTTCTATACAGCCTCTTCTAGTCTGGTTAGCGCCGTATTCTCCTATCTTTTGTTCAAACATGTTATGAATTTCCACACCTTCTCAATATAAGTTATGTGTAAAAGTATCATTCCCGTCCATATGCTTGTAACTGGAGCTTGCTACAAAGTTTCAATATTACTCTGCACTGATGGATTAGGACTCTATGGTCATGCCTAGCTATTGCAGTACTTGGAAGTCTTTCAAAATGAGTACTGTACATACTTCTGCATTAACATACTTAGTGAGTAGGTATTCATATAGTACATCGCTTATTTATTGTGTATCTAAGAATCGCTCCCACATATCTCAGCGGACTCACATTTATAGGAATTTTCTTAAGGTCGAACCTTCTCCGACTTCTTCAAGTATCTGGTTGAGCACGCTTCTACATTTACCTAACGTTTGTAGCTGCTGTTTCTTTGTTATGGTACTTTTCCTAGTTACATTGAACTGGCTTTTGGCAAGGCCGTCAACAAACCCAATCCCAATGAAGGTGAATAATCCTCTGCCAATTCTGGACAGCACCGAAACACATACTCC
This sequence comes from Terfezia claveryi, assembly GCA_015179025.1. Taxonomy (NCBI): domain Eukaryota; kingdom Fungi; phylum Ascomycota; class Pezizomycetes; order Pezizales; family Pezizaceae; genus Terfezia; species Terfezia claveryi. Next base: position 34,698 of record WHUX01000034.1, on the reverse strand, counting down.
AGCATCTCTCTGCTCGGCGTCCTTGTGCATTTTCTCAACCCACGATGCAGCTTGCGGAAAATCCCTCTTCATTGGCGACCTCTGCTTTGAAGTTGTGGTGACTTGGAATTTTTGACTCCCGGGGTCACTGGTAGGGGACCTGTGTAATCCCGAAATAAAGAAATTCTGCTAACCTGGCCATCACAACAGGATCGTCTTCTAGCATTTCCCAAACCCTAGAAGATGTTCTCTTGACACCACCCCTTGCAGTGCAGCCTTTATAAATTTGACCTTGCATAGAAGTAATTCACGGACCTTGAAGCTAGAGGTTCAAGTGTTGGAGTTGCCTACTTTCAGTGTTATCATTGAAGAACTGCATGGAGTTAGCATAAGATCGAATGAGCTTTAAGAGTTAGGTATGGAACCACTTATGAGTACTTATGCATATGTCAAGTGTGCCGGTTTGCTCAAAGAGGTTTACTCACGCTGCAAAGGTACATAGGAGCCCTTGTGGTCTGTTCAACCTTGTCGGCAAACTTGAACCCAAATACTTGCGAGCTCGAGAACTGCCAGTGCCGGTGCTGAATTCTCCGACGTACTGTCGTTGCCTGACAAGACCTGATCTGAGCCCAGCTCTACGGTGGCTTTGCATTTATTTGTTGTAGGAGTACAAGCTAGTGTGGGCTTTGACATATTTAGAAGTTTTGTATAATAGGGTGCAGCGTTAAAAACTCGATTATAAGTGGATCACAATCCAACCGTGATATAATAGAACTTAACTTATAAAGCAGTATGGGAACTTTTTCTCTCGTGTTCCTAGTCTTAAACTAAATGAATTCCAGAGCACTTACTACTTGTGCTAGTGACTTCAGGATTGTTTTCATGATCGAATCTAGAATGCTAAAGCTCTTATCGATCCTGCAAACCAGAACGTTCCGGCGAGTACACGACGCGGGAAAAATGTAACAGCTATGTCTAATCAAGCGCTAGTATTGTACAGCTAGTTTTCGCCTGAGAAGCCTTCTTATAATACTTCTTGTACCTAGCGTAAATCGATGGTCATGGAAGAGTCTCAGGCTTCCAAATTTCCTCTGAATGTTCACTTACCAAGATGTTCGATCAAACATATACAGCTAGGTGGCAAAATAAATCCTCCCCTGCATACAGAGGCACAAACGTTGCATATTGGAGATTTTTATATAGGCTCAGGAGTATGATTTTAGGCAGGGTGTGATTTTTTTGCGACTGAACTGTATCCGTTGATGTAGTTAGAAATAATTATTATAATAGACCATTTATCTAACCAGACAGGTATACAAACCACTAGGAGCCTAGGCGAGCTGCTCGCGATCAGATTAATTCAGGCAATCGTAGGCAACAGCGTTACATCTCTAAGTAGATGGAACTAATAACTACCATTTTAAATGATCACATGAAATAATTTAGCAGGGTTAATAGAAAACGTTTATCAAAGGGATCAAGAGTCCCTTAGCCAATTAAGAGTCCTAAAGTTGAATGAAGACTCTAGCCAATCAACATTAAGCTCGTAATTGATATTAGCTTAATGGAAATAACGAGTGACTACCACCACACTATTTAAAAATAAAACAAATTGACTTAAAACATAACCTGGCACTCAAATAAAAATAAAATAAACCCAGTCAACTGTCAAGCGTACTTCTTTTCCGTCGATAATTTCGACCCATAGACATATAAAGGAGAAATAGAACTAGCTCATCCGGATACAGCTTTGCCAGTTTTGTGATAGAAAAATTGAATATTATCCGACAACCACTTCAGTAGTTTGAGGTTGCGTGAGATAGCTAGACAGCCGCATGGAGAGCGCGGCCAAAGTCAGTGTTGGGTTGGCTTCTGTACTCACGGGAAAAACCGACAAATCGCACACGAATAGGTTCTGGAACCCATTGACTTGAAGGTTGGAATCAACAACACTACTATCGTTGGATGGGGATGGCATGCGCATTGTGCCAACCTCATGTGAGAAGACACCAAACCCGAGAAGCTCCATACGGGGGGCGGGTGGCGGCTTTTGTTCTTTAACTGGCTGGTCACGGAAAGCTTCCCTGATGATAGTTGCCAGAACCTGCATTTCTTCCTGTTGGGACTCGGATGTGTGTGTAAACCGCCGACGCACTCGTATGGCCGGCTCTGGTGCCGGGATATCAAGGACTTCGTTATTGTTATCCAGTTCAGCATGATATTCAAGCAAGATCTGCATCGTGTCAAGCTCGTCCAGATGCTGACGGAATTTGGCAAAGCCACTCGTCTCACTGAACAGATTTCCATGCTTGTCTATATATTGCCTAATAGGTAAAGTAGCTCCGTTACCGCCGCTTGAAAATAGGTAATTTGCGTTGATGGTAACTGTCAACAGAGCAGTCGTACCACAAATGTCAATCATGCATTGGAGATAGATTGGGGACGCTGAAGCTCCAATCCTCTCTTTTGCAAAACGTACAGCGTATACTTCATGATCAGTCAGACCTATTCCAACGAGGGGATTGTGTAATTGTAATCCACTATTCTGCGCAATCCGTGGGGTACAAAGTGTACCAGCAGACAAGATAACCCGTGTGTCACTTCGTGGGATGTCGATACGATGAAGTTTCTGATCGACCGTTGAGCGCAGGGTAAGCGACGTCACGGCCACTTTTCTACGCGGGCTAAGATAATTGTTATTTAAGTTCCTGAGCATCATAATTGAATGGAACTTGTATTCACCTTTCGGGGTTATCAGGTTGTTCCAAGTGATCTTCAGGGCTAGGATATTGGAAATCTAGACATTCATGATTCATGAGAACCGTCAAGAACTCATCCCTGGCGTAAATTCGGTTCATGAGGGAGACAGTAGTGCTGTAAGCCCCTTGGGGGAAGCGGTAGGGTGCACTGGAATTAAGCTGCGTCGCAATAGGGCCAATTCCGACTTTACTGTCAGGTCGAATGAATGGCGCTAGAGCTATAGAGAGGTCGCCCACTGACTGCTGCAAAACTTCCGGATCAATATGACCCTCAGGGTAGATCTTATTCTCTTGCGAGTCATTCGTAACAAGGTTGAAGGCTCGAGTATACCAACCCCCAGCCGTAAGTTCACTGTGGACAGCTTCAGGAAAATATTCCGTGAGCGTGGCAGCATATGCCTGTGGTATCCAGAGTCCCCAAACATTGGAGCGACCACCCAGACAATAAACCGGACCACCGACGTATGGATCTGAATTTTCCGCTGTTTGTATGGTCTGTTTGACGGCGGAGTAGATTATCTCGTTTCCTTCTTGCGAATTGTATTCGCCACGAGCATAATCTGGGCGAGGGCAATTCAGGATGTGAGTTGAAAACAAAGGACCACCTTTCTCAATCAGAAGCACTCTCTTTTTTTCCGTGACTAACTGTTCTGCCAATATGCCACCGCCGAATCCACTGCCAATAATAATATAGTCATAGTATCCAAAACGACAACGCATGGCGGTGGAGTCGGCATCAACTGCGAGAAGCTCCTCCAAGCTCGACTTGGATTGAGGCATGCTGACGATTTCGTGACGACCAGACAAGCTTGTCTTGGTTGGGGATGAGCTTAAGGGAGCTTCAAAGGATTCTGGTAACAAGGGAAAGATCCCAGAGAGGCTTCACAGGCGAAGGATCGAAGCTTTTGCCTAGGGGGCAGCTCAAAGCTTTGCTACGTGCGTAAAAGAGTGAGCCTCAGGATTAAATACTAAATACCATACGCATAGAAATACCTTTCATCTTTAGCTGCAAAACAAGCCCATTATCGCCATGTGTATACAATTCATATGATTCCATTTAAAATTGCAGGTTTTAACTGATTTCGGCGTCTACATTTTGCCCCACCCTAATCCTCTATGCAGATACGAGGTGCATGAATGTAATTCGTGAGGGAAGCGGCAGTAATGCACCATAATGATCAGTCGTCCATATTTGCAGGGCTTGGTTCCATAACAACTAATGGTATATTTCCCGCAGATCGTGGATATGATAGAAATCTTCCAGATACAAGGAAATGGAAAAAGCCTACAGGTCACATTGCCTACGAACCGATATACAGTAGCAGGTCTCATTGTTGTGGTCAGATCCATGCATCGGGCGTCCGAGCTCCACATGGGAACTTAATAATCTTGTTTCTGACGTTCTTGAATGTGCTATCGAGTGACGAAATGAGCTTGCTTGTACTTTACTGCCATCGATATGAAGATAAAGTCTTCCATTCATTTGTAACGAGACATCTGTTCTCGGCAGAGTGCTCCAATTGAGGATGTCCAAATTTACATTGACCTTTAAGCTATCCCAGTGCTCAAAGGATTATGTTAAAGGGAAAGAAACTTGGGTTCATGAACTGCCCCAGAATGGTTAGTGATTCGTTTTCCCATTAATCACCATACAGGGTTTATAGCTGTGGGTATTCAGATGAAGCAACTTACCTTTAGCTTTAGGTCAAGACTAGACCTAGGTATGATATATACATTGAGTGGAAGTACACAAATAACATGTGTATATATAATGCCCTAGAGTAGCTCAAAATATAAGAATATCTGCCGGCAGTGGCATATTTTACTTTTTTTTTCTTTTTTTCTTTTACATAGTGAATAGGTTGAGATATGGAGATAAAATCTAAATAACTACACTCTCAACGGAATGGAAATAGTAAGTAATGGAAATGACTTAAGAGTTAAGGCAGCCGGAGATTATTGTTTGTCAATTACGGGCATACCTTGTAACCTTCAACTTAACGCTGAGTCTAATGCAAAGTGTGTTGGGGTTGTTCATATCCAAAGTTATATATCTGTAAAGCTTTAATATATCAATCAATCGTGTTCAATGCTGCCTGGTAATGGTGGGGCTTAGGGGTTCATCATCAGATTCCCCTTCAAAAAGAGTATGTTTGTACAGTACCCTGGTATTGCAAGGGGGGTATTGTATACATGTACAGATAACTCTCGTATCAAGAAGCCCTGGAGGACATATGCTTGTAACCCAATATATTGTTATTAAGAGAAATAAAAAGACTACGACACAGGAAAAAGCTCGAGCGTGAGGGGGGGGGGAAGGCCGCAGATGGAAATAGTAATACGGACGTGCATGGTAGTAACAAATAGACAGAGAGTAGATATAGCACGAGCACGGGGCAGGGTGGGTGGAGGAAGTTCCCCGCAAGACCCAGAAAATCATTGATCCTGCGCTAAATCTGCATTGATTTTCAAGAGTCTCAAACCGGATTTTCTCATACTTTAGGATATCTTGAAGCTGGGTTATAAATTCTTCAATCCTAAAAAAAACAAAAAAAATCCTTAAATAGCTACTAAGGTGAGATCGGAATGTCGACTTCCGCCGGTTTTGTGCAAGGACGTTTTTATCGATAAACCTAATTAATTCGGCAGTCTCCCGGTTCGGTACGCTTCCACCTTGAGCTTAGTGCATTTCCTGTTACAAGATAAGTACCTACGGTGTCTAAGCGAAAAAAATAAGAATCAGGTTTTACAGTATGAAGAACTGCTGTGCGACCGACGCAGCTATGCTTGAACTAAGACATCTGTAGCGAGAATTCATCTGTGCATAGGTAGCTGTACAACATAGTAACCACGCCCTTTCCAAAACATCCAATGTTGCTCCAACCATAATTTACGCCCACCCGATCCCATTACTTCTACAACATATACTTTTGCTGTAATCGCTCCATAGTCCTCACAGCCGAAGTGTACCAGAATTCACTCAAGCTCAACCTAAACCGTGCCGATACCTCCTATCATACTCTTCTAACATCATTATAGTATCAGAAAAATAGAGGCTTGGACGCTTGCTTTGTTTGTTTATCGTGTGGGAGATCGGAATTAAGAAGGTAATCTTACTAGTAAAAGAAAATGCGAGTGCCTTTATTCACTGTAAAATGTTATCGTTATTGTTACTTTCTCTTAATTTCGCTTGTAAAGGAACAGCAGTTTTTACGGAATCCATTTTTACGCGATGAATAAGGATGCAGTCTTTGGGAAATCTTCTGGCATGCTCTCTTAAACAATGAAGATTTAGCAACATATTACTCTTTTCATGCTTTCGCCAAAAATAAGTCACTGAACGGGAAATACTCGTAGCAGCTCTATTAGCTGAGCCTACACGAGCCTATTATATCAAGCAGTTATCTGACGACTGGGCTGAGAAGCCAGGCAAAGCAGAGTCTTGCTTATTTCATCCATATCCTCAAGCTCTACCAACCTCAAAGCCTCAAAGACCTCCGGTAATTCAGTCACATGTTGCTATTATAATTTACGACTCACTTTATAATGGGTTTTCATAGTATGGTTGGGGTTTTCATCAGTTTAGGATATGAGCTATCTTTCATCGTTTTGGTTTATAGGCGATAGCGGCCGGCTTTGCAGGCCAAATTATGGCGCTGAATTGACTCCCTTCTACTTTCCATATAGCCCTTCTCACGATCAGTCAAGCACGAGTGTTTTCCTACTTATGAGTATGGGAACATAGAAACCAGGTATAAGGTTGAATGGTATAGTGCAGTATTGGTGTAGAGAACATTAGAACATTTAGAATGGCATTCGCATTGATGTAGGATGTGGTATTCGCGCTGATATTATGTTTGGCTCGTCATGACGAGCCCCATTGCTACCTCTCAAAACAGCTAGATATTTAAGCTGCTGCTTTTCCTTTATAGGATAGTAAAATTATTAGCGTGATCAGCTTGAAGCGCTTCCGAGAATTCGATTCTCAATACCGGTCGAATAAGTCAAAATTCGAGTCAAGAACGCTAATCTGCCCACAACTAGTAACGCCCCTACCACAAAAGGAAAGAGCAAAGATACAGACAAGGAGTCTTATCATGGTCAGGCGATCTATTACCGTATCAATAAGCTTAATTAAGTATTTAGGTCGACTACCCAACTAGGACTTGAGAAGGTTCTTAATTTCTGGTGGTGGGTTGGGTCATAGTTTTGTACTAAATATGTTCGCCTATTGGACAGTTTATATTATATCGAGAGCCTAACTGTAGTACAGTGGATGTGCGAAGAATAAGATCGTTTTCCTAACGTTCATGCTTTCCAATTCCAAGTTCCTGCCTCCTTGAGCTCCTCAAACTCATCGTAGACAACACGTCGTACACGGTCTACTATCATCTCTACATCCCCCTTCTGTACAATAAATGGAGGTGTTAAAAGAATATGATCTCCCATAATTCCATCAGCAGACCCGGTAGCAGCAAAGATACAGATATCATAGCCCTTCCTCAGACCTCTGTCATGAATCCTCTTGGAGACGCATAGACCCGAGTCTAGAGGTTCCTTTGTTATTTTATTTGCAACAAATTCAATCCCCCACATCAAACCCCTCCCGCGAATATCGCCTACATTAGGATGGTCTCCGAGGCGCTGATTAAGGAGACGTCCGAGATAGGCACCCATAGATCGGGTGTTGGCAAGAAGGTTGTCGTCTCGAACGACACACTGAACTTCTAGTGCGGCAGCGCAAGCAAGTGGATGGGCCTGGTAAGTTTGGCCGTGAGCAAATAGCCCACTTCCTTCTTTCAACGCACTAACGATTCGTTCGTTGATGAGCAATGCGGAGATAGTTCCATATCCACTTCCAAGGCATTTTCCGACCGCTTGTATGTCAGGTACCACCCCTTCTTGTTCCCATGCGTGTAGGGTGCCTGTACGCCCCATGCCACACATGACTTCGTCAAAGATTAGAAGCGCACCATGGCGGTGGCAAACAGCCTGCATTGCCTCAAAGTAGCCAGGGACAGCGGGCATACACCCTAGAGCCTATACGAGGAAATAAGCAATTGCTATAGAGCAACACTGCCTGTAGACTCAAACATTTGTATAGGGTGTACTCACAGCACCGACCACGGGTTCCGCAACGAAGGCGCAGACATTTTGTGGCCCAAGTCTTTGAAATTCGTCCTCCAATTCCTGTGCTAGCCGAGCTATGTATCCCTCCATGGATTCATCTTTACCGAGTTCGCGATAGACATTGCAAGCGGACACGCGACCGACATTGTCAGGAAGCAAGGGTTCAAAGAGGCATTTCCTGACATAGAATTCTCCGAGAGAAAGTGCGCTAATAGTCGCACCATGCCAGGAGCTCTTCCTTGCTATGAAATGCGTTCGGGACAGTTGCGGCGTGGATAATTCTAGGAAAAACTGGCGCGCAAGCTTCATCGCAACTTCTACTGCTTCAGAACCTATGATATTCTGAATTCAGTAAATTGTTATAGGAATAACTACTGCAATTTAGACCAGGCGTCGTTATAAAAAACATACCTGAACCAACAAGGCAAGCCCGCGACATATTCCCATGAGTCGAGTCAACCAATTGTTGCGCCAATTGCTCCATACAGGGCGTTCTAAAATAGCCCGGATGACAATAGGCAACTCTGTCTAACTGGGCAGTAATTGCAGCCTTTACCCGGACGTTTCCATGTCCGATAGCTGCTACTCCGACGCCACTGGTGGCGTCAAGTATCTTTTGGCCGTTGTCCAGTGTGAGGTAGATACCTGAGGCAGATTGGACTCGGGGTGGTGTAACATCAGCATCTTTGTAGAGTAGTACGCTTGTACATGTGGTGGTAGTACCAACCATGGTGGGCAAGTCAGGCAGTCTGAGGCAGATAAGTTATGGAGTACGGCTTTAAGTATGATAGATGCTGTCAGATGGATTCGGATTGATGAAGGGAAATGTGGGATACTTATTAGAGGGCCCTATACAGTCATGAGGCTTATATATATTAAAAAAAAGGCATACTTTATTAGGAGTACATATTACTTCATTGGCTGATAAGTTCTCATGTTTATGGAGCTATTCTGGTCGCTTTCCAACACCGCAAACGTTACGAACGATTTGTGTCTAGTGACACCGGCCAGCATCAAGCAAGTCCTCCCGCTTATCACAAACCGAAGCACCTACAGTGAGACAACCCAGCCATCAATATTGCAATGATAACGTAGTGGTCACCGGTAGACCACAGCAATGCTGCAGACAGAAGATTGGGAGGGCGGAAGACCCATTGTGCGGATGCGCGCTGGCAAATGTAGCACATTTGAGGCCGTATGAACAGATTGGAGATGATAAGGGAGGATGCTGGGAGAACTATATGAGGATGTAGATTGATATTAGAGCACTGGCGGAGGCGATTGTGATTGTAATCTTCCTTAGTCTTCTTCCATGTTGTGTGCTTATCTCTTCGGCCCGAGCTCAAGCGACCTGTAGGAGTGACTCAGAGAAGCGCTACCTCGTCATCTAAAAGATGGCCTGAATACGTAATTATGGAAAAAAAGTAATCATTTTGTATCAGGATAAGTATTATTTCGACAAAGTCACTAGTGTAAGGTGCGTCTGCAATGCATTGAACAAGAAGCTATATCTAGGAAATTCTGTACGTCTTGTAGCTGTATTCATGTTACAGTTAGAGCATGCGAAGGAGTAGAGTGACATTATTTTCGAGATGTCAGTATTACTTTTACCAGTTGATGGCAGTCAAGCTAGTAAGCTTGCGATCAAAAGTATCGTTTCCGCAAGTATATGATGGTGGAAAAGACCCGACTGTTACAGAAATTGATAGGTTTTATAAATCTATTCCTATTAGCGGTGATGATACAGAGGCAATACCGGTAGTGATATGTTCCAGAAAATTAAACTCGCGAGAGGCCCGGGCCCCCCAGGAGACAATCCATCTGCTGGCTGGCCACCCGCGAGTATGAGAAAAATGAAAGTTTACGGTATCTTGATAATTTCGATGATATGGCTGACCTGTCCACCGGGTGCTTACCTTGTCAATATGCAAGTGTGGGTCCCTCATGCAGACCTGCTTACCACTGAAGATGCTTCTGACATATTGTGAGTAACCCTAAGCACAATTTGATGTTGGTGACTTAGTGCCACTTTACATTCCCAGAATGAACTGACATGCAACTATAGTCGAACCCCCCTACCAGCATAAGGTCGGGACCGGGAGGGTTCCTAGGGGATGCTAAGGGATTCGGCTATAATGCTTTTTTTTTTTCTTTAAAAAAATTAAATACTCACTACGTCCCGTTGGGGGGCCCATGAGGATCGACTGTAATACACTTAGGCTGTTCTACAAGATTATCCTTAAGCCTCACCCTGATCCATATTCACTGCTAACTATCCATGGCATACTGAACTTCCAACAGTGAACTACAGCAGCTCCGCTAAATTTACACATCCTGATTTGGAGCAATTGTATACATTATCCATATATGATGCAAACTGCCTACAATTAAGCGGGACTGCTTCCTTAACTGCATTGACCCAGCCTCGATCTAAATACATGTAAAGGTAAACGTAGAAACTTTATTTTTTTATTTACTTATTATTCTTACATATATTTTATATACCATTTATTTAGTAAATTATTGTTCATATGCGGTCTCCATGCTGTCATTAACCGCCTAATTCCAGATGATCCCAAGAGGCCTGACTGAAGTACGTCCCAACGAAACCGGTATGAAACATAAAATTAAAAATTGAAATACATTCGGGTGAAGCGGACTTCCGTGTGCCGAATCTAGTGTCGAATGACTGCAAAGAACCCGCTCCAAACCTCTGCTTGTTTTTTTCTCATGAGGTACCCTCTTCCGGCAAGCTTTCTGTAAGGCAACTGAAGAAAGCATCTAATCCAAAAAATCTCGTTCCAGTCCATCCTCGTCAGAATCTTCTAAGGAGATCTTCAATCTCATTCATACATTATTCCGGCTTTATATTCCACTTCATGCTTTGTTCCACGTTGTATCTACTCTATATCAAATTTTACTTACTTGGGTAATTATGTGCTCCCGTGTTCTCCTGCGGGGCCTGGGCCCCCCGCGAGCCAGGCCTCTCGCGAATATTGAGTTCTCGCGGCTGGCCCGGAACTAATACATGGGTACTGGAGGACTATGTACATACTTGCATAAGTATTTACCCCATACTCCAGAATCAACAAACTGATCCACCACGACAATTGTGATTATGCACGGCGTGCACATCAGTGCAGCAACAGATTTAGAAGAAACATTGCAGGCGTAATCACGCTAGTAATAATATCGTTTCACAGATTATTGATTGGATAGAGCGCGTCGGCCCGATGCAGGCTCGTATTGACGATACCAGCTCCCCTTGCTAGATGTGGGACTCTACTGTAAGAACAAATCTCTCCTGTTATACAGGCTATATAGGTTATTAATAAATAATCATTCCAATATTATGTGTTAGCACTTGTGGAATATATAGTTGAGATGACGATTCGTTTGAACATGATTCGAATGATTGGCCAATCTGTAGGGCTGGCGGGATTTGGCGCCAGCATTACACAGTGGAATGGAATTGTTGAATTGGCAAATTAAACCAAGAAGCAACAGAGCTAGGATTAATCGCCCTACCGGTAGACTACTCACCCCCACATACGAAATTACAATTAACGGAACCGATAATTCACCTGCGGGGAGTGTTGTTGCAACTGATTATTGCATAATATAAGTAATGGGTTTCTACAGACGATATCGTCATGATTGCTATTAAAGTGGATGGATAATTAAGTATCAGCACAATATTTGCTAGGAGCATCACATTCATGGAGGAATCTTGCAGACTGTGTCACGTCATACCTGACCTACTCTGCATAGTTCCTCTGCTGTCGAGGTCTTTTGAAGATCAATATCTGACTAGTCTCATGCGGGGCTTGTGTTAGAAGTCTGACTAAACTGCCGCTACCTTTTGTGTTACCCGATGAGTTGCTCCGAGAACCATCATTATATTTACTTTTCTTTTCCATATCAGTAATTGCCTCTGGCGTTGTCAGTCCTAGGCCAGTAGAGCACCTTTAGCCTATATTTCCTTTGTTTTCAAAACAGCTATCTATAGAAAATATTTGTCCGTGTGCAACGAAGATGTCGACACAAGGAGGTACTACTGCCAGACCACCAGAAGCACTCAGCAATCCTCGCTTTATTGCGCTTGCTTACGATTCTGCCAATGCGGAAAACTCCGTCCTTCGCCTAGTATACACGATTTTTCCGGAGTGGGAAGACGCTACGGTTGGGAAGGTGGAATTCACACAATTGACTGAGGGTAAAACTAATTTGGTGGGTTATTCTTCGCCCCTCTCACATAGATATTAAATAACAAGCGATCCCGTACCTGGAAATCTCCCCTTTCACTATGTTTTGTACTTACCATAGCTGTACATATATGCACTAGATTCTCAAAGTTGTATTCAAACGAGCGCTCTACTCCAAAGAACAAATCGATCAGGATGCGGTTTTGGTGAGAGTGTACGGCAGTGGCACAAGCCTCCTAACTTGTCGAGAAAGTAAGTAGATACATATCAAGGCCTGTTAAAACAGAGAATTGATATAACTGAACTGTTCACCTTTTATCGAGGTTAGGGGAATGGAACTCTCATTATATTCTTGCACAATATAAGTTGGCCCCACCTCTTCTGGCTCGCTTTGAAAACGGTCTCATATATCGCTTCACGCCTGGCCGTACTTGTGACTCCGTTGACCTTGGAAAAGAAAGCGTCTGGCGGGGAGTGGCGCGTAAGATGGGGGAATGGCATGCCATCCTTCCTATTCCCGGAGGCGTCAATGCAGACTTAGCTTGCTCCAGTGGAGTCAGTACCCCGTATAGTATATGGGAGTTGGTACAGAAATGGATCTCGGCCCTGCCGAATGCATCACCTAAAGAAAAGGAATGCAAGATTGCTCTGCAAGTGGAACTAGACCGCCTCATCCAAGAATTCTCAGATATCCGCGGGATAGGCCCTAATCATGTAGGTTGGACCTCCACGGCCCCAAAATCTGAGTCCGGTTATCCAGGGTAATGCTCATTGTAACACGGCGTGTTGTTATAAGCTTGTCTTTGGACACTGTGATATTTTAGGTGCCAATGTTGTTATCCAACCACTCAGAGACAATGAGCCTCCTAGGGAGGTTGAGTCAGTTACGTTCATAGATTACGAGTAAGCACAGTCCCTAGCGCTCGAATATATTACATGTTTATGTACAAGCTAACAACGAGATGTCGACTTGTAAATAGATATGCCTTACCCTGCCCCGCAGCTTTTGACATTAGTAACCACTTTGCAGAATGGGCCGGCTTTGAGTGTGACTACGACCTTCTTCCAACCCGCTCTACCAGGCGAGCCTTTCTAGCTGAGTACGTACGTAGTTACCATGAGCACTCCCAAAGCTGTCGGAGCCAGACGCCTAGGGCAGCATGCGAGGAGAGAAATCTGGATGAAGATATCGAGCAGCTGTTCGTTGAGGTGGACCGCTTTCGTGGTGTTCCAGGCTTTTTCTGGTAAGACGCATTTTTACATTTTATTTTTTATTTTTTACTCAGGCATATTTCACAGCTGTGTTAACTGCTTTGCTAACTATACCTTAAAATAATTGGTAATGGGGTTTAGGGCAGTCTGCGCTCTGATCCAGGCCTTAGCCCCACAGACTGAGTTCGACTATTTAGCATACGCCGATCTTCGATTGGTGGAGTACTGGGCCTGGATGGCTACGGAGGATGGCACACAATCCGCGGAAAAGTCCCTCAGGGAGAGGCGCTGGGCACAGGAGGAATAAGAGAGCGCAAATGCCTGGAGCTAGTTAGTCCTGTAAAAGGTCTATATCCCATTCGATTTAAACTCATATTCGGTGAATATACATTGCCAGCTGGTGAGTTTTTCGTTAGAGGAAACGTGAATAATCATCAAGAAAGTCTACATAACTTCGGTACTGAATCCATAATCGCCAAAGTCCCAGAACCCGGATATAGTATGTAACTTAGCGGCACTCTGAATGCGCATAACCAGAATGGAGGTTTAGGTTGTATTTCGTCGAACTTACGCCTGGCGGGGCAGTTTGATAGAGAAGCTCACGGGTAAATAACACGGATATACAGTAGGCTCTCGATATAAAGAAGGTCCGATATAAGAATATGGCACGACAGTCCAAAAGATGAATTTGTGGGAACTTCCCCTCAACCCAAGAATATATTGGGTATAAGAATGACCCTTAACCACCCGATGACATTCTTATATGGGGCGTGAAGGTACTGAATAAGTGTTAGGTATATCAGCAGGTAAGCTATATGAGAAGCTTAAAGGGGGGAGATTCCACGCCGGATACAAAGACTCTTACAACCCCCTCCATAACTTTATTCCATTTTTACCTAATATACAGAGAAATCTTTGGCAACCATATTTCATCTGGGACAAAGGATATGCTTGCAATGAGAGTACCCTGTATATGCACTTGCTCAGGTTTGCCAATTGATTATTGTTTTTCCAGGATTCATGAAAGGTAATGACGAATACCCAAGTTCGGCTGTTACCTTGTGTCAAGAGCACCTCCATAGCCATGTTGAGTTTCATGCCACTCCTTGATCCTTGCTCTATCACAGTTGGTGCTGAAGGAAATTTCGATGCTGATAGAAAACAGGAATCTTCTTTTCAAGATATTGAACCTTTTAATCCAATCCAATTGCAGCCTGCAGCTGTAGCTACTTTACCATAGGCAGTAGATAACTAAATGTTGCAGAAGGGTCTTGGCATGAGAGTACAGTAGGTTACTACTTACTTAATAATATCTGTAGTATTATTTGCTGAGTCAGATTGTTGTCCCACAGTAGGCTTGTAAGTATGGATGGGGGCATTGTCCATCCCATCAGCTTTGCAAAATTCTGGGAGATAACCCTAGAGAGAGACTTCCCCCAGTGACTTCCTTTTTTTCGAGACTCAGAATTGCCCACCATATGTATCTACCATATGCCCCTTCTTCCCACTAGAAACGCATGTACATACCATCTCTGTAGCAGCCCAAGATCCTTTTGAGAGATTGATAAACTCCTTGTGCCATTTTTCAGTGAGTGTCCGAAAGACCCATCTGGTTTTGCTTCCGAAGATATTTTCCACGAAGCACTCTAGTTGACTTTTAACAAGTACAGTTCCTTAGTCCAATAAGCGCCCACGCAACCCTCTTTGCCGAAATCATCCAATGGTTTGCTCAGTAGCTCGCCATTTTTTTGCTGTTGACACCTGTGAGCGTACAATATCCCATGGCCGGTCCACAGGGGTCGATTTTTAGACAGCCCCCGACAATACCAAGAGCTCAGTGCATGGCGACAACATGGGGCACTGATCAGGTTTAAGGCATACCATTTGAAGTAAAGAGCAGGAGTTTGGCTCAACGTCGGTCAAAAGGTCTATGTGGCCTCTCGTGCCATATGTGGCCCCAAGCCCTTCGAGAGCGGCTTCAAGCTGTGTAAGAAGTCAAGTACAAGCGACATCTCAGAGCCTACAATATCGCAATGGACGCACAGCTTAATACGGACGACGCACAACTCACTTATACTCCATTCGAACATCCTAATCTATTCTCTTTATTTTGGGATTATGGAATTCTTGCTAGTGTTTGCTTTTCTACAAATATGTATGCTGCGCAATATTATGCAAAGCTTCCTATTGGTATCGGTACCAGTAGTACTGACGACTTTGAGCCTCGCTCCTGGAATCCTTTACTGTCTGGTGAATTGCAAGTTTGGCTTGGGATTTTAATTTTAATTGGGACTTTGAAGTTACCTAGAACCTCTGACTTTTGGGATCCTCAAGTTCTAAAAGCATTAGGGGGTAGTGGAAAGGATAGCCGGAAGGAAAAGATGTCAATGAAGCGCTTTCAGCAGATTCAGAGGTTTTTCCATATTTCATAGATTGAGCAGTGTCCGTCC
Source organism: Terfezia claveryi (assembly GCA_015179025.1). NCBI lineage: Eukaryota > Fungi > Ascomycota > Pezizomycetes > Pezizales > Pezizaceae > Terfezia > Terfezia claveryi. Next base: position 18,963 of record WHUX01000034.1, on the reverse strand, counting down.
GGCTGCGGCCATATGTCGCGTAATCTGCATGCCAAGTTTATATTGCCGGGGGCTGTCTAAAAATCGACCCCTGTGGACCGACCATGGGATACTATTGGTGTCTAGTCAAACCTGGCAGTTTTGTCCTAGCGGTTACACTCTCCAGCAACTCCCCCTGGGACCCAACGTTTGTTGTCTAGCCCAAAGCGCAAATTCCACAATTAATCTATGAGGCCATATCTTGTTTTTCACAATCTGGCTCATAGGACATGTATCCCACCTGCACTTTGCTGTTGTAGTAGATGGTCTTGTATATTATAAATATATAAGATTATTTTTTAATATCTTCGTTACTGATATGCGATTCCCGGGAGAGGAACCCAGAAATCAGGGTGGCTTCACGATCGAGGCAAGTTAATCTGCCAGGATCGCGCCTATATACACGAGTAGATAGTGAAAGAAGTTAAGAGCATGAAGTACATAAAAGCGGGAAAGGGGATTTCTTATGCGTGCCGGATGAGTAGATGGTTTGTACGGTACTACGCGGGACTCTGTAATCGCCCCATAGGTTTCACCACCATCCCCGGCATCCAAACAGGTAGGCTCAGGTAATGGGAGAAATATCTCGTTGGGGGAAATGGGCATTTTTGTTGGTTGAAAAATAGTAGTAGTGCGGGGACATACTTTTGTGATTTACAACTATTTATAAGTTGGTTACCGTACTGGTTGCATAGTTAATTAGACGCATCTACGGTACTGGTAACGGCTTAGTCAGAGCATGACTCTCTTCATGTTGTTTTATTTTTTATTTTTATTTTTTTTATTATACATACTCATCACTCATATGCGGTCCCGTTAGGGGGACAATGATGGGCCACCCGGAATTCCAGAAGTTAATTTGCCAGGTGCGCGCTAAATACAAATATCGAAATATCGAGTGTGGTCGGGGACATCCCACCGTGCTGTCATTAACTGGCGTTTGCCAGATGACCCCGACTGGAGCCCGACCCAGGAAAGTGTAAAGGAACTAGTGAAAAATGGGGAAATGAAAAGAACTAAGGAACTCAGAAACTAAGACAGAACTAAAGGGAAGTCCTACATATTCATCTTAGCTTAGACTTAGAGAATACAAGCTCTGAAGTCTGCCTGCACTAGGCATCATCTCATCCTTTTCCGAAAGCAATATTGAATTGTAAGATTTATGAGGCTATTTGGTTCGGCGATATGCAGGCTCATGCGTATTGGACCATTGATGAGATTCGATATTTATTAGCTACATATAAATAAATGGCTAATTGCAACGTTCATGATATGAAACCAGTCGTCCCAATATGGCTAATTGGGACATCTCGAGAAAGGATAAAAGAACTGGAATTTGTCGGTAGGAATGGGTTTTCCTCTTTAGAGCACTAGGACCGTAAGTAATAAGCCTTATAGAGATATCTAGATAGCTCGATATTTTTGAATACACACAACTCTTCTCTCTCTTCACGACTCCTCCGCTTAATAACCTCGTAATCTTACACTCTATGCCTAGTAGGACAGTCGTGGCGGGAGGGGTGGAAGGGGTAGGAGGGGTGCAAGAGGCAGGGGGGGGGGGGGGGGGGGGGTAATCAGGGAGTCTTGAACTCAGGGGTGAGATTGCACATTCAGGGTAAATTTTGGAGGGCTTGGGATATTAAATTTGGGGTTTTTCATGGTTTTTTTTACCTTATATTCGTCGGGTTAGGTAATTGTACGGGTTTTTGATAGAATAGATTGTGTATACGCTGCATTCGGCAGAGCACCCTGGTCCGCCAAGTACACCATCACTTACGAGGGTCTGATCGAGACTAACCATCACACACGATTACGCCATCCATGATAGTTCAAAAAAAAAAAAAAAAAACCCCTTGACCCATAAAGAAAAACAAGTTACCTGTAGAGCAAAATCTTAATCCCTAATAAAAAAAATAAAAAAAAAAAAACGTTGAAAAAAGTCTGGTGTCCCTGCGTAATCAAAAAAACCCTGCCAGGTTGAGTTCTCAGGCGGACCCCACCTTCACTTTCTCTTTCTCTACTGCGATCTTTTCAACTTCCACAACTCTCGTCCCCTTCATCTTCTCCAGTTCAACGTCTCTGTTCCCCTTCACTGCTTCCACCTGCAATCCAATTTTAGCAATCTCCACATTTTTGCTCAGACCCTGCCATTTGACGAGGAAGAACGACAGGATATATATGACCACCACAACCACCGTCCCCACTACCATACCCCCCGTTATATGAAAATGCGAACCGAACGCTTCTACGTTCACTTCTGCTCCGGTGGTGGTGATGCTGGTGATGGGGGGGGCGGGAGTTGTTTCGGTTATGGTGGTGCTGGTGATGCTGGTGATGGGGGAGCGGGAGTGGTTTCGGTTATGGTGGTGGTGGTGGCGGTTGTGGTGGTCATGGTCACAGTAGGCCTGGTTTCGGCGACAAAGATGGTGGTGGTGATAGTTGTCGGAAGCGGGGCTTCCGAGATAGTGAGAGTGGTGATGTGGTTGGTGTGCGGGGGGGGGGGGAAATGTAAAGCTCACCGTGAGCACAGTGCTCACGGTGAAACCGCTGGTCATCGCTGCCTGTGGCACACACGCTCTACTCATTATATTAGCTTCTTCTCATCTGCTTTTGCAGCACGATCATATTCTTTCCAGGCTGACAACATGTACTGGGAAATAAGCCGAGAAAAGGTTGGGGGTGGAGTTAGCTTACATTTCCATTGTGAGGATGAGAAAAAGGAGGAAAGTATGGCCTTCCAACCATCCACTTGTACAAAAAACCGAAGAAGGCTTCTACCGCATCCCAATTATCCTCCTCTTCCTCTTCGATCCAGATTGGGCGGTCGAGGTCCTCCCAGTCCTTGATACTCCCCAGGGCTTGTCTGTAAGCGTGTAAGAGAGGGCAAACAAAGACCAGGTGCCAGCCGTCCTGGGTATGGTGTACGCATGGACAGACGCTAGATTCTGCCTTTCCAATCTTGTGGAGCCAGGCTCGCTGAGGCCCCTTGTCTGTGCGGCACCAGGTGAATGTAGAGAGGGCGTGGCGATTCCAAGCTGTCCTTCTGATGGCGAACCCTGCCACTGTGCGAGCCTGGCTTCTTGTGGCCTTCAATGCCTGTCTGATCCCTCCTTCTGTTACGATCGGTGTAACAACCATTTCTCCTTAGTCTCTCTGAGATCTGAGAGTTGGATGGATTCCTGTTCGACTCTCGTTATTGTTGTCATTGTCTTTGACATCACCTGCGATCGCAGGTGATGGGGAGGTTGCTATCACCTGCATCACAAGTGATAGGGGAATTGTTCGATTCGTAGGTTTCCTAACTCGGGAAGCTTATCCTATTGACAGCCTTGGCTCGATAAACCAACATATATATATATATCTCCTCGCTTTCGCACTGTCGTTGGATCCCTATCTAACGTCTTGTATATCAAATACAGACCCTTTTTTTTTTCTTTTAAATACATGTTACTCCTATGCGGCCCACTGTTAGGAGGGCCATGAGGAGCCACCCGGAAGCCCGGGTGGATTCAAGGTTGAGGCAAGTTAATCTGCCAGAACTACGGAAAATTACATACAAATATGGGGACGAGGCCCCGTGCTGTCATTAACGGACTAGCCGATGGCCCGCAGGTCTGACTGAGCCTCGGTCTCCTGAACCAATGAACTGAGGAACTGGCGGGAAAGAAATGAACTGAGTAACTCCCGAAGAAACTAGTAAATGGCTAAGAAGGAAGGATAGAACTAAAACATGGACTGGAACGAAGGGGATTCGTAAATGTAACTCTCTTCACCACCTTCTCGAAATAGAACTAAAAGGAGCTCGTAAATGTAACTAAGTAGGCTTGCAAATACAGACCTTGCTTCTCCCTACACTGGTACACCTTCCTCATGCACCTCCCTTGACTCCTTGAACAACTCTGCAGCCCAGTTGCCCCAACGAAGAACCCATCACATGCAGCAGTAAGCTTCCACATGTCCCTAGCCTACTCCTGCTCCTGCTCCCTAACCAAGCATTCATTACACGCGACAGGAAGCCTCCGCATGTCCCCAGCCAACTCTGCCCTCCGTGACAACTTCCCCTTGCCCTCACATCACACACGTAGCCTCCTCTACGTGTGCGGCCCCCCCGACCCTTCCCAGGCATATCTCTTGGTCACCTTACCCCCCGTGCCTCATTTCAAAAGGTATTACTATGAGTCAAAATGGAGCTCGAGATATGGCTATAGTGCATGTAGGTTATCAAGGGTATACAATAACAGAAGTCATACGAATTCTACAGTGTATTGGAAACAATTAGTACTATAGGTCAAGTACTACCTCTATTTATTATATAGCAAGGCAAAATATACCGAGAGTCTTACTATCAGATGGATGAAAGGAAGGTAATAGTACTCACGCATGATGCAACATTTATGGTCTCACCTAGTAGATAAATAGCGTGGTTCTGGTAGATTAACTTGTCTTAACCTTGAATCCACCCGGAATTCCGGGTGGCTCTTCATAGCCCCCCTAACGGGGCCGTATAGAAGTAACAAGTATTTAAATAAAAAAAAAATAGTAGATATATAGGTAATGAGCTTAAATTAGAGCATATAAAGCACTTTAATACTTATATATAACATGTGATTGAACAGTAGCTATAAGTTCTAATTATTGATAAATATATATTATATAATGCCTATCTACTTAGTAATTTGTATTTTTTATATGGGGCTTGGCACTGCTTGTTTGGAAGAAACTAAATAACCCTACATACGTGATCTGCCACTATATTATAAGCAAAGCCGGGATATGTTTTTAACAATTAATTTTTTCCCCAAATGGGACAGTTTTGATGTGACTAAGCACGAAAAGGAGTATGCTTATGCGAATGGGTGAATCCAATTCGCTCGAGAGCACCTTTTTGCATGGGGGGAACACGGAGCGGTACCTATGCTCTTCTTTTTTTTTTTTCAGCAACTCATTAGTTGTATAGGTATGCTTGTGGCGGGAAATCTTTCGCATGCCGCGGGTGCACAAAGCATTGGACACTGGTGTTGATGCACCTTGAGAATATCAGGCCCCCTGCAGGTATCGATCGCCCCACCACAATTGGATAGCAAACAGCCCGTTCATAAACCTGCCGTTGCTGCCTATCTCTCAGCTCTGTCATCTGAATTCAGTCTTGCATTCTCTTCGATTTCTTCAAATTGACCCTGAACCACCACCATGGATATTGAATCTGTTGACGTCGCGGAAATCTGTTTTTGTGGGCATAGCAACAACTTGCTCCTGTGTGGCCGGTGCAAAGGAGTTAAATATTGCAGTACAGTCTGCCAGCGTTACGACTGGAAGTCCCATAAGACTGTTTGCAGCCTCTCCGCCCCCGCTACATCGAAGCCCATTGCTACCGAAGCCTCTCAGTCCATTCGCACCTTGTACTTCGCCCAAGATGCCCGAGAACCGAGGTTCATCCAGCTCCCAATTATCACCGTCAGCAGCGCCGAAGGTAAACCTCGCCAACGGTTTCAATTTGAGACAGTCTTTCCTGATTATTTGATCCCTAAACTCCAAACCATCGAGCTTGACAACAACCCTGTCAGCGGGAGGGCCATAACCATTCCTGTGACAGGTCCAGGTGGGACTTTGCTCGACCTTACCCATCACCTTCTTGTAAAGTTCAGCCCCCCAGCGAGTCTCAACGAAGGGTGCAAGCCCAACCTTTGTGTGGAAACACTTTGCGGAACAACTACGCCTCCTGCTTATCCTTGGTTTGGGCCGGTATTGTTGCTATTCGCGCCATACAGGATCGACCCCCAGGAGCAAGTTGGCAGATTTGTGTGCAAGGATGTCCACATGCGGGACTTGCGAACCGCCGTCGACTTTTTCCGGACGTACGGGGCCCGGGAAGGGGATCTGCTTGTGCGCCTTAACTATTTACGCCGAAATTTCAACTTCCGTGGAATAAATGTCGCCGCATCCGGATCAACTGGGTCTTCGCAGCGTATCGTTATCAATCCTTATACCAAAGATCCGGCGCACATTGCGTTCCGCAATCAATCTCTTCCCCGGGGCCTTCCTCAGATTCCTGGGGCCCCGGCAGGGAAATCCTGCGGAACTTTGTACTGCCGGGGGGACATCGCAATCTTGCAGAGCCCGACATTCAAGGAAAGCGATCTCTACCCCATTCAAATGGCCCAGGATGACGCTAACTGGCCTATTTCACCCATCTCGGCCCTCATTTCCCTCCCTCTGCGGGTGTGTAAAATCACCCCAAAGCCGCAGCAACTCCGCATGCCGAACTGGTCCGCCGAGAACCAAGCCGCAACCTTCCTCTTCCTGAACACAAACACAGGGTGGGCCCCAATGGAGTGGGATTGTCCTGGTAGCGTCATGATTACAAGAGATGACAGTAAGCAGCTGTACAAGGAGCATGCTACAGCGGTGTGTGTCTTTTGCCAGGACTTCATCGGGCCGCTGTTGGAAGACTGGTTGGAGAACGGAAAGAGTGAGGCTATTGGGAGTAGGGCTGTGGACACAGTACTGACGAGGAAGGGGTTCGAAGAGTGGTTTGCCAGGTTTCGAATTGAGAAGGCGAGAGAGGCCCTGGAGAGTGGGGAGGAGTTGAGGTGGGAGAAGTGGATCAGCCCCTATGATGTGTAGGTGAATTAGTTAGGCGTCAAATTGGGGCCACGAACGGGCGCCCCAGGTCAGGAAGGCTTTGAATAGCAGGAGCACGTGCAGAGGGGATAGCAGCGGGATAATATAGCTAAAGGGAAAGCGCAAATCACATAATTAAGACCGCATATAGTTTGAATGTTTGTGTGCCTCATGTTAAACCATAGACTACGGGCGATACGAATTTCAAAGAGAAGGGAAGCTTTAAAGTTAGACGGGAATAACTAGGAATATCTGCTACATAATGTAGCGGTACAGTATCATACCCATCCCTATGATAATCTACACTATAGTGAACAGTGAGGTTTAGCCCATGCGCTTTCTCCCAATCATCCGCTTGCTGGCCAGAAATTATCTACTGCTTACTAATAAGATCTAGATTAGAGATATAACCACACTGAGCTAGCAGTCTTCCCCTGCCCTTCCTAAAAGCTCTGTAGTATCACGCGTAATATTCATAGAGAGCTCAGAGGAATTTGGTTCAGCTTGTTTGCTAAGCCGTTATCCATTTATAGTTTCAGCGTTACCTTGATATACCATTATCATTATGTTTTTTGGCAAACGAATTTCGTGCACCACAATTGGCTTTATTGGGGCAGGATATGCGCGTATGCAGGGACCTGTCTTTTCGTATTTTCTCATTACGAACATAAGCAGACATACAAAAGTTATCGTATTGAGGTGTATGCGGGGAGTTAGGCCTTGGATATGGAGTTTCGTAGGGAATAAAACTTAGCTACTCACATAAGCCTATAAGTAATTTACCTTGCCAAAAAAATGCAGCAGATATGAATCAAGTACAAGGCATAAGAACAATACTACCGTGGCTACTCCAAGTTAGTCGTTCTCGGTGCCACAGTACATAAATACAGCATGTGAGAAAATCGCAAACCCGGCAAAGGAAAATCTATAGCTAACCATAAACAATAGAGGGATTTACCGTAATACACCGGGTTTCCGTGAAACTACCGCTTTAGGGAACCGTTTATTTTAGCACTCCAAACCAGACTAAGCATACCCAAGACTAGTCTGGTTGCCAAGACTGGCCGGAGCGTTCCCATTTCGGCTGCAGCATTCCATAGTGCGGTGCCTAGTGCGGTGCGTTACCGCCCCCGGCAGCCGTTGCCAAGGGGATGAGGTTCGCCTAGGGGGCCTGCAATTGGTGCAAATGACGAGGCGCTGGATTTATCGGCCACCTGCTCTGCTATCAACGGCAAATTGATCAAGTGTTTGCGATACTTGGCAGCGTGAAGTCGGGTCGATGGGGGACACGGTCAAACCTATTGTTATAGCTTATTGTCCCAGGCCACAACCCACCAGCTCCAAGGTGAATCTGGGTTATATCGTACTGTGATGGGTTTTGAGTTTTGCGAATACGGTGGTCGTATAGCTGGGTGCGCCGACATTGTGCTCCGGGCATGAAGCTGGGGAATAGACAACATCTGGGGATATCGATATGGGTCTTCTGCCGCCGGAAGAGGCAAGCAGCCCCACCGAAGCGGCCGTCCTCTCGCAACCAACCGGAAACTATTATAATATTTGAATCTCTCTCTTCCCTGGGCGCGTTCTCTCTCCTCCGTCCAGCGTGCATCCCTAACCCTCAAATTCTCCCGTTTCCTCCGTGGAATTCGGCGACGCTGTAGAGGTTTCAATCGTACCCCACTTGGAGCTCAGGCTGCAAAGATGAAGGTATGTTCCTGACACAATCTCTGGAATCCTCCTTCATTCCTGAGCTGCCATGTATACGATCCGGCAAGAGGATAACATTGTATGTGTATGTAGTCCTCACACTTCTTCAAATTCCTTGTCGTCACCACCGCCACCAGCAGCGTCCTTGCTGCTGCAGCAGTACCGCCTCGAGCCAACAAGAAACTCGTTTCCTTCACTGATGCCTTCGGCGGACAATTCCCGGTGAAGAGGAGTACATATGTCTGGGCGTCGGGGAATGATGGTAAGGATGGGTATTACCTTACGACGGACTCTGCGACAAATTCGTTGATCTTTTCCAATATTGAGATGGAAGAGACGGAAATTCTTTTGCCGCTTAATGATGTCAAAGATACGGCGGAGAATGTCTTGAAATATTGGGATTTTGAAATTCAGCCGTCCAGGTGAGTGTTTTAGAATGTGGATATTGATATGTTTGGGGTATAAATAGCCGTAGCTAAGCTCTCGCGTTTCCAGAGCGCACGTTCTCTTCTCCGCAAACTACACCAAAGGATACCGTTACTCCTTCAAAGCAGACTACTATATTCACAACCTCAAAACAAATAAAACAACCCCCCTGATCTCTGATCAACGTGGCGATATACAATACGCTGGTTGGTCGACCACTGGCGACCGAATTGCTTTCGTCCGTGGTAATGACCTGTACATTTGGTCCTCGGGGAGGGTAACTCGAATCACGCACGACGGCAGCGTGGATATATTCAATGCCGTCCCCGACTGGGTTTATGAGGAGGAAATTTATGGGGATTCCAAAACACTTTGGTGGAGTCCCGATGGACAGTATCTTGCATTCTTGAGGATGAATGAGACGGGTGTGCTGACGTATACTGTCCCTTACTATCAGGCAGGGCAGGATGTTGCTCCTGCGTATTCACTGAATTTGGATATTAGGTATCCCAAGGTCGGAGAGGCCAACCCGACCACAACCTTCCACCTTTTGAAGGTCGGTGAAGAGAGGGCCGTCAAAGTCGAATTCGACAGCTTTGAGTCACATGACCGCTTGATCACTGAGGTCGCATGGGTTACTGATGGCCACAGCCACGTAATTTTCCGTACCATGAACCGTGTGCAAGACCTCGAGAAGCTTGTCCTCGTCGATGTCAACGCGGGAGCAAAAACAAAGGTCATCAGGGAGCGGGATGGAACCGACGGTTGGATCGACAATAACCTCGCAATTTCTTATATACCCAACTCTAACCCTCCGTCATACCTCGATTTATCAGACCACTCTGGATATATGCACATCTACTTGTACTCACGCGACGGGTCCTTCCCTCCGAAACCTCTCACCTCTGGAAACTGGGAGGTCACCTCGGTGTCGAAAATTGACACTAAGCGCGGAATTGTGTACTACATTTCCACTGAGCGAGACTCCACCGAACGCCACCTCTACTCCGTCTCCCTTACCAACCACGGCACAGAGAAGACCAACCTCGTAGATGTCAAGACCCCGGGATACTGGGATGCTAGCTTCTCCACCGGCGGTGGATACTACCTTCTCAGTTATAACGGCCCCAATATCCCGTGGCAGAAACTCTACTCCATCTCCGCCGATGGCTCAAAGCATACTCTTGTCCGCGCCGTCCAAGACAACATTGCACTCAAAGCCAAACTCGCAGAATATAAGCTCCCACAATCCCGCTGGTCAAAGCTCAAACACCCCTCTGGCGTAGAACTCAACGTACTAGAACGCCTGCCTGCAAACTTCAACCCAAAGAAAAAATACCCTGTCCTCTTTAATATCTACGGCGGCCCCGGAACCCAAGAAACCGGAAAGCAATTCCGCTCAGTCGGCTGGGATATGTATGTTGGCTCAGACCCAGAGCTGGAATACATTGTCCTCGCCATTGATAATCGCGGAACTGGCTATAAAGGCCGTGCATTCCGTGTACCAATCACCCGGCAGCTGGGGAAACTAGAAACGCAGGACCAAATCTTTGCGGCGAAAGAGTGGGCAAAGAAGGACTATATCGATGAGAAACATATCGTTATTTGGGGGTGGTCATATGGTGGGTACTTGGCATCCAAAGTCATCGAGGCAAACACCGAGGCAAACATTTTCTCCCGCGGCCTCATCACCGCTCCAGTCTCAGATTGGCGCTTCTACGATACCCTGTACACTGAGCGATACATGAAGACGCTTGAGGATAATGCGGAGGGGTACCGGACTTCAGCGGTGGTGGACGTTACGGGGTTCAAGTCAGTCCGGGGGGGAGTCCTGGTGCAGCATGGAACCGGAGATGATAATGTTCACTTTCAAAATAGTGCGGCTTTGGTAGATACGTTAATGAGGCAGGGGATTACTCCGGAGAAGTTGAGAGTACAGTGGTTTACGGACTCGGATCATAGTATTAGGAGGGTGGGGCAGAATAGGTTTTTGTATAGGCAGTTGACCGATGAGTTGTTTGAGGAGAAGAGGTGGAAGGAGGAGAAGAAGCATCAGTGGGATAAGAAGTAGGTGAATAGGGTTGGAATGCGGAGATTATTTCCGTTCCTTTCTGGATGGATATGAATATATGTATGTGGGTCACGAGACCGTGTATTGAGCTGGGAGGGCTCTTTGGTTTGTTGTATTTATTAATTCAGCTATTTCGTTTACGTGACTAAAATACCAAAGACTTATATGGATTCATACTAGCGTCTTACATTCCCTCTAGATTCTCTATTAAACCAGCCTGTTGACTGTGACTGTGACTGTTACTGTGGGTCAGAATTAAGAACTAACAGGGTCAATCTCACGTCAACAACATCAGAACGCTTAATTTACCTTCTTTCGAGGGGAGGGGTTGAATTACTTTTTAATAGCATAGTCTAGCTCCGTTCTCTCTATAGGTTTTGCCTGTGCTTCCTGTACTCTCGACTTGGTAGCTAGCTGATTTATGCTCGGGTATTATGTGGCGTATCGTGGTCGCATCTACATACGGGCTTCTAGTCTGTGTATATACAGTACGTTTTACGTTATGTTCCCTATGGAGTAGGGGTTGTGGGTGTGAGGGATACGCTGGGGGTTGGTTGCTGTAGCTCTGATATTTGGGCAGATGAACACGGGAACTAGGTGTAAACAAATTTTTGCTGACAGCTAAGTCATGCTATGGCTTACTAACCCTAATAATCTTTTTTTTTTCAAAAAAAAAATCCTATTTGCAGTAGGCTTTTACTGCTGAGGTAGCGAGGACTAACAGGTGCACTTGCTTCCTTTGCTGAGCACACGCCAAAAATAACTAGGAACGCTGACGAGAATAAATTAGGATATTTGAAATCCTCCTATAATAAACCAGAGAAAATCACATAATTATCAATCTAAAGGGGAAGAAGGATAAAAAGCGCATAAGGAAATAATATCTGCTCTATTCCACCTCGCTAGCGATAGCTGGAGGGCTCACTCGTCAGTTGGTCCATCGGCGGTGGCTTGCTCGCGACTGGTTGGTTCTCGGTTTTACGCGCATAGGAGTCAAATAAGATAAGCATCAAGGGGTGTTTTTCAAGTTGAGCTATATCGCGTGGCTTCTGGCCAAGGTTGTTTGTTAAGTCGGGGTTGGCGCCTCGATTGAGGAGTAGCTTAGCCATTTCAAGCTGTCCAGTGGCTGCAGCCGCGCAGAGGGCAGGGCCAAATTTGCCACTGGTTGTGAGATTGATGTCTGCACCTTGATCTAGGAGTAACGTAACCATTTCAAGCTTTCCCAGGCATGCAGCCGCGCAGAGGGCAGTGCCATATTGCCACAGGATGTGAGATTGATGTCGCACCTCGATCCAGGAGTAACGTAACCATTTCAAGCTTCCCTGGCTGCAGCCCCGCAGAGGGCAGTGCCAAATCCGCCATCGGATGTGAGATTGATGTCTGCACCTCGATCCAGGAGTAACTTAACAATTTCAAGCTTTCTCCAGGCTACAGCCGTGCAGAGGGCAGTGCCATAACTGCCACCGGACGTGAGGTTGGTGTCTGCACCTTGATCTAGGAGTAACGTAACCATTTCAAGCTTTCCCAGGAATGCAGCCGCGCAGAGGGCAGTGCCATATATGCCACAGGATGTGAGATTGATGTCTGCACCTCGATCCAGGAGTAAAGTAGCTATTATAAGCTCTCCAATGGCTGCAGCCGCGCAGAGGGCAGTGCCAAATTCGCCATCAGATGTGAGATTGATGTCTGCACCTCGATCTAGGAGTAACGTAACCATTTCAAGCTTTCCCCAGGCTGCAGCCGCGCAGAGGGCAGTGCCATATGTGCCACCGGACGTGAGATTGATGTCAGCACCTCGATCCAGGAGTAACGTAACCATTTCAAGCTTTCCCCAGGTTGCAGCCGTGCAGAGGGCAGTGCCATATCTGCCACCGGACTTGAGATTGATGTCAGCACCTCAATCCAGGAGTAGCGTAGCCTTCTCCAGAATACCTGAACATACTGCACCCGATAGGGCAGCGCCTGAGGTGAGAATTTCATTGATGTGAAGTTCGGCTCCCCGTGCCAATATACGCTCCATAATCCAAACTGCGCTATATTTACTAGCAAGATATAGCAGTAAGTTACCATCACTATTCTTGATATTCATGTCTGTACCTTCGGAGTGCCAAAGCCAACTAACTAACTCCCCTAAGCTACAGATTGCAGCTGCAAAAGCAGGGGTCTATGGAGTTGACAGTACCGAGCGGTAATGATTTAGATCATTATATAACACATTCTTCTTAACCCACTCTACCCACTTCACAAAGTGGATTGATGCACAATCAAAGGAACCTAAGAAGGTATTTAGGATGGGGATCTCAAGGATATGGTGGGAGTCTTGGGTGCTCAGTGGTAGTACCATGTCTTGATAGGATCTACAATGTCGGAACCAGTTGTGACCTGCATAGTCATAGAGAGCTGGCATCGAAGAAGGCCCACATTGCAAGGTCCACAGACAACCTTTAGAGACAAAGCAGTGTGCGTCAATGGTGTTCCAAGTATTCTTCCTTGTCTCGAGATATTCCTGAACTGAGAGGTGTGCAAACCGTATTACTTTCAACTTTTGATCCAGGAGTATGAGCCTCCCACATACATGAATGACCAGGTCAACATCCAATGATGGCTCTGGAGGTAGTTGATCTGGCGGGGCAGATGATGGGTTAAGCTCTGTTGCTGCGACGAGTTCTTGAGGTTTGAGTGGTCTGAGAGATATGAGCATCCATTTCAAAGCCCGAGTGGCCAGTTCGAAGTCGGTCCCTGGCCTTGACTCTATGGAATTCATGATCTCATCATAAACGCCACTTAAATTCTTTGGAAGTTTCCTCAGGTGATTGCGAATATCGGACTCAAGGTACAGTTTGCAGAGCTCCCGTAGTTGATAATCAACCCAGAGGAACCTACGTATCTCATATTAGCCATTTTTGACACAGAATATAGAATTTTCTTTCATATGCACGTGAATTATGAGGATGGGGTTGGGACCGGCCTAAGGGTCGAACACCACCCAGCCCCTTCTTTGCAACCCTATCCCTTTTCCCATGCTCTCCCTCACCTTTTTCAGGCCCTCTCCCCACCTCCCCCCGGTATCTTCAATAGGCAGAGGATGAAGGAAGGTGGGAGGACCTTGGGGGTGGGTTCCCTCGTCACAAGCCAGAATAGTTTAGATACACATAATGGTGCATCTGAAGAATAATAATAAATAAAATAATATAAAATTAAGGGTCTTCTTACATTCCATGTGCATCTCGTAAGAGTACATCCTTAATCAGCTGCTTCAGCGCCGGAGAAATCTTTCCTCGGAGGAGCTTCTTGTTTTGAACCCTCAAAGCAAGCTCCTTTGTCACATAATTCTCAATGTCTTCTGCATTATCTCTAGCTTCGATTCGTACATGCAGTAAATCCTGTAGGTGATCTTCGATATCTAGGCTGTGACGACTGGCGATAAATACTTTTACCGGATGTGTTGCATTATCCAAGATGGAATGAAGATCTTCTATGATCAAACTGCGAGTCTCTTCAGGGCATTCATCAAGTGCATCAAGGACAATTGCCGGATGTTTGTAGCGTTTAAGCAACTGGCCCAACAATTAAAGACCGTCCTTAATGCTTAGCTGTTTACAAGAAGATGGGTCTTTTAGTTTCTTTTTGTATGCATCCAATGCTTCTGGATAAATTCCGGTATCAGTGTCTGGTGGACATGCAAGCTGCTTTACCAGCGCAAGCAGCAATTTCTGCCTATTCCTGCGATCCTCTTCATCTCGCTTGCAATAGAAGAAGACAACTTTATCAACTCGTCCATGAGATATCTCCGAGAGGTACTTGATTGTTGTAGACCTGAGAAGAGATTAGTAAGTAATCTCTCCGAATAATGTCCAAAGTAGGATTGGGACTTACACAAGCTTAGTCTTTCCAGCACCAGCTGCATAACCATAACGTTAGCTTAATCGCGCATATTACTTGGGGGCACTATGTATTCCATGGAGCCATAATAAATTTGGCTTCTGGGATTGTTGCCAGTCTATGAATTCATATCTCTGAAATAGCCAGCTACCAGTATTTTCAACACAACCATCACAGGCAAGATCATGATGTCCCTTATATGGGACAGTAGAAAACCATTTTAAAATGGTGATCCTTTCTTGTTCTGACCATCAGACAAAAATTAATATTGATATAACTAACCCGATAAGTCAGAGCTCATGTACCTTTACTATCCTCATACATCCCGGATACTGTAGCATCCATTCTGGTTATGAAAGGGAAAAAGTCCTGAAGAAGGGCCTTGAGTTCAAGAGAGTCCCCTAGATAAATAGCTCGTGAGCATTATTCATGTGTATAGCCTGGAACCAGTACCTCTATTCTGGATACGTGCATGAGAGCTATCTGTATAATAGAATCAGCCAGAGCTCAGGTTTATTCTTAGCTCTGGATCCGTGTCCTTACAGCACTTGTCTACAGCCGATGCCGCTAAATCTACAACTGACTCTGGCTCTTCAATCCCTTGCAGTTCCGCAAGTGTAGCTTCCGGAGGTTGCAAAATATTCGTTTTACCTGGGAATTCATTAGTAGCTCCTTCATCTAACCATACAACTGGATCTGCTGAATTCTTACCCTGAAATACCATCATCAGTCCACTTAAAGCTTGCAATATAGCTGTGTACAAAGCCAACATTGCTGCACGGAGGTCCTCGGTAGCTTTCTCCGCAATGTCTGGAACGTCATTGCTGTGCAGATACAACTGCTCATAGATTGTGCAACGGCCGATAAGAATTGCAATCCGCTCCATCGCAATGATAGCTGCTGCCAGCTTCTCGTAGTGACCAATGACAAGCTAAGGGATATTAGTACTGTTGTGCAAAGATCCGAAGAGAGCAGCTTGAAATGTGAAGGAGGGCCCAAACCATTAGTATGAACCGTACTCCCGCCCAAGGCAATGCAGCATGCGCTGGATCATATTGCATGACTATATCACCGATTTCTTTGAATTTATTAAGCCAACTCACAAACCCTTTAGCTTTCTCCTGCACATCAATTTCCTTATTCCCCCATTTTAGCATAAACTGTTTTGCGGCGTGTTCCTCCTCTGCTTGCTTTGCAATATCAAACAGCTTCTGTATAATATCTAGTTTGTCCAAGTTGTCAAGGCCCATCTTGTATTGTTCTGGGAGCAGCTTGTATGCCCTAGACCATAGATCATTTTGGCCCTCTTGCTCATCGGATTTGCACCGAGTTTTAATCAAGTCGCCCTGCCCAACTGTCTGCGGAGGGGGTGATGGCTGGCGAAATCGCTGGGAAGTTCGTGACGAACTGCGGAAAATCCCCTTCACAGGAACCAGGAGCCTGCCTATCCTGCTATCCCTTTGCCCCTCCGATTTCGGCTTCTCTGGTTTCGTCTTCCGTTTCATCTTCTCCAGTTCCGCCCGTATAGAGATTGGTTTTTAAATATACGCTGTGTAAGTGAATCTGGGGCCGAAATAGCGATACCGGTAGTTGATGTATTCAGCAGGATAGGAAAGTTAGTTTCTGGACAAAGCATGGGCGTGGACCGTCCAACGAATACTTTCCTTACTCGCCCTCTGTTGTGGGGTTTATGTTTGCCCAATGGGAACATTCTCCGTGCGGAGAGCATACAATACATGCATATGTAGTGTATACTGCCTACAAGGATGGCCTTTCTGCCACCCCACAGTAGGCACACACTAACTACCTAGATATTTCGGATGAGTACTCAGTTAAAAATTAAGATATACCGCACACGTTTGCATACGTATACTATTACCGGTACCTACACCATCAGTGGGAACATTAGCGGACGAGACAATAATTATAGAAAGACAAGTAAGAACCCAAAACTGGAGGAGAGCCTTCTTTCGTGGCTTGGCGCCAAGAAAGGATTGTGGGAAAGATGTTTCTCCCTTAGAAAGCAATTTCGCTGACGGTGTCCAGGCTTTGCGCAATACCAACAAATATCCTTCTTTCCAGAATCAAATTTCCGAGTCCCTTGAGTACTTCCAAATCTCTTAAACCTTTTTGATTGATTTTTCGCAGTGAATAACCCTCTAGTAATGGTACTACCTCCTGCTCCACCTGTTGGATGTGAGGGTGCATCAGGCTGAACGATTTCAGCATGTCTTCGTAGCGCTGCGATAACTGTCGCAATAGTTCTGTCAGGCTGATTGAAGATTGTTTCTTTCACCACATGGTAAGCAGGAGGTAAGGCCGTTAGGAGCTTGGTAATAACATCTTCATCTGGTAACTTCTGCTTTGTATTAGCCAGGCGCTCTTGATAAGAGAGAATGCGACTTATGAAGAGATCAATTGTATCATTTGGAGCGAAAGATTCATGGTGAAACTTGTCCCTCATATAGGAAGATCCCGATTCATTTTGTACAATGTCCATCGTCTTAGATAAAACCGTCCACATTTCTTCATTGTCTTCCGGAACGCTCGGAGGCTTTTCGGTGCCTATCACAATCCCCCAGCAATTCATCCCGATAAGTGTATACTTAACAGCATTTGCCCAGGCAGCAAAGTTTCCGTGCGTGAGTCTCGGAACCGACCCCACTTTGGTAACATAGTAATCGGATGGCAATGGATTGGACATTGGAGAGGTTGCGAGCGTAGAGAGAGCTTGTGCGATGATCAAGTGTGCTAACCGGGCTCATAACCTGTTGTAAAAACTACAGCAAGAATGAGTTCATATGCAGCGGAAGATTGCTTGTATCTCAGTTATCTTAATTGACTTATTGATCGATATAGACAGGACTTTTGACTGGTTTAAATACTGAGCAAGAGACTTGCGACAGCAACAGTAGAACACAGACAGCGATAGGCAATAGCAGAGAGTAGCGACAGCAGAAAGTAGTGACAGCAGACAATAATGACGACACACAATAGTAAGGTCTGCAGGACAAAGGATAACAAAGAAGTTGTGCAGAACAAAGAGTGAAGCATTAACAATCAAGTTGATCAACAAGGTGATCGACATTAGTGCAAGTCTCTTGCTCAGTGTGTGTGGTTTATTTAAACCAGTCAAAAGTCCTGTCTATATCGATCAATAAGTCAATTAAGATAACTGAGATACAAGCAATCTTCCGCTGCATATGAACTCATTCTTGCTGTAGTTTTTACAACAGTCTGGGATCCCCGGGTTATCACCTGACTTCAATTACAAATCAACTAAGCCTGTGGGTAGAAATGGACCCCGCATAACCAGACTACTCTCCGCATTCATATAACACGGGTTTATTGACTACACGGCTAAGACTTTGAATTATGATAGTCCGAACATAGTCTCGTGCTCCGAACATAGTTTTTATTCAGCCCTTTCAGGCTCAGATGAACGTGTTTCCCAGATAAATAAGTGTGTTGAGCGCTACTTGATCAGACTCAAATAAACAAGTCCTCCGATAAATCAATACATGTGTTAAGCACTACTTAATCAGCTATACAGACCAGTACTTGCTAACTCGCTAGCCATGTTCAGTGTGCTTATCACTATTAAACCAGTTGAGTATTGATTAGGATTTTCAAAAGTTACCCTGAACTCTCCAATACTGTTCAATAGTATTGACTACGTTAAGCTATGTCAAAATACTAAATACTCTAATCACGGTTAGTAGTGTTGAACAGTTTGAATACTGATTAGCTACTATAAATGGGAAAGATAAAACACAAGCCTGATAGGGGTGGGGAGTACTCGCGTTATTAAAGCTCAGGTGTTATGTTGCAATTTGATTGATTGGAGGCCTACTAATATATATAAGATAATCAGTTGATACCCACCAAACTAATCATTAGTCTAGTTAGTAATCAGTGTTACAAAAATTACTGTATTAGGAAATTGTACCTGTACCTTTACATGAACATTCCAATATGTATAGACTTTATCCTTCGTAATATATATATCATGATATTATAGGAATGTATACATTCACTACTGGTATATATAGTAGAAGTTTATACATTTGAAGCTGATAGATATTGTATAGAATTCACGTCGGAACCTATGTACTCGCGGCCTATATATACTATAGGAATCCAAGCTAAGCCAGAGCCAGAGCCTGGAATATATACATAAGCCGAGTCTGATCAGGACTAAATAATCAAATTATGATAATAATAGAACTCAATTATAT